>OZ026614.1:22500586-23024086 GCA_964020975.1 Hermodice carunculata
ACTTGTGCCGATCATGTTCTACCAAATATATTGATTTGGTTCAATTGGTTTGGTCTTTTTATTTAACATGAAAAGGAATAAAAACTTTTTTCAAAAAATCAACCGGAAATCTTCAGTTTGTGGGCAGTCAGGAAGTGGAATCATATTATTGTACGGTAATGCTACATTATCATGGGAAGTTGTTGGATGTACAAAGGGATTTACCATTTGTTGTTTTTTTTTGGGGGGGGGGCTTTTTTGTTTGGTTTGGTTTTTTGTTTGTTTGGTTAGTGGGGTGTTTTTGTTGTTTTGTTTTGTTTTGTACCTTCTGTTTTTGACATCAATTTCACTTGCAAGGCATGCCGAGGTAGCAGTGCCTTTGGTTTGCTTTGACAAAATCAAAGATACAAACTCAACATCAGAATCCACAAAAATTATTGCTACCTTATTGTTTGGCCGTCAAATAGTTTGTTTTACTATGGATAATAACTGATATCGACTGCACCAGTGACGCATATGAATGACGATTATTTTGCACTAGTAAGTTGTGAATAAAGGTCCCGACTTTCCAGCAAAGCAATAAAGATTGACGACAGACCCGAAGCTGGGGTGTAGAGTGTCAAAAGAAAGAAAGAAAGAAGAAGAAGAAGAAGAAGAAGAAGAAGAAGAAGAAGAAGAAGAAGAAGGAGAAAGAAAGAAAGAAAGAAAGAAAGAAAGAAAGAAAGAAAGAAAGAAAGAAAGAAAGAAAGAAAGAAAGAAAGAAAGAAAGAAAGAAAGCTCTTTCACTCATATTTATCGTATTCTCCGCAGGAGATTCCACCATGCAAGACTCATTCAACAGATTGTAGCCTCTTTATTCTAAGTGACAACGGCACTTTAAAGAATATATATATATATATATATATATATATATATATATATATATATATATATATATATATATATATATATATATATATATATATATATATATATATATATACATACATATATATATTTCAACAATTTTTCCAATGTGTGAAAACCTGTTTTAGTTCCATGTCCCAAGTACACTGTCCTTTTAAAATCATGCTAAAGATGGTACAAAAGTTCCATAAATGAAAAAAAATTGTACCTAAAACCTTATTAAAGTGTCTGTGTCAACACACACTTTTTTGTTTTTCCTGAAATTCTTTCTTTCTTTCCTTCTTTCTTCTTTCTTCTTTACCAGCAAATTTGTCCGACACTTTTCTCGAACACTATTATACATAGAAACTCCAAACTTGGCATGATTGTACCTCCATACAAGGAGTTTGACCGTTTTATACAAAGGAATGAACATGTTTAAAATTATGCAAGTTAGGGGCATTTGAAATTTTAAATCATGAATAACTTCAAAGCTATAATAGATAAAGATGCCATTCCAACTTCTACTCCTGTGTTATGAAATAGTTGTTCATTACCATACCAATATGCTTTGAAGACACACACACTGATTTGCTATGCAGCAAATCATCTTTCCTAATTTTCAATTGCTTTTGTTGAATCTTTGTACCATTTATTGCCTTGTTTTCTGAATATATCAAACCCAGCTAGTACAACACTCTTTGAGCCAAAATAAAGGAGCACCTTTTTTTCCTTGAAAGATAGAGAAAAGGCCATTTTCCATTTGATATTTTACTGTGTTAAAACTCTGTGTTTTGATATCGGACCATTTTACATTTGATATTTTATTGCGTTGAAACTCTGTGTTTTGAAATCGGACTTCCAAGTCTTTATGTCGAAACTTGGTTCTTGAATATAATATTGGTTTTTTTTTAAACCTAAGTTTTCCAATGTTGGATATTCCACTTTGGTTTAGATCAGCTTCAGGTCCATATTTGCATACCTGTCATTGAAGCGGTATTATTCGTCAAACCTTAAGACTATCGAAATGGAATAGTATTAAATTAAAAACAACAAAGTAATCATGAATATGATTAATTTTTTAAGTAGCAGAACACACAAAATCAATAAGAGAAAGAAGGAACTTAGCCAGAAGAGTAAAGTATTTGAATTCGAAAATTGCAAGCTTTTGGGCCTTTTACTACATTTGTCGATTTTTTAAAATAGGTGTGTATTTGAAGATAGCCCTCATCTTTCTCAAAGGCTCGCGTTCGTACTATACGACATTACTTAGTAGCAAGCTAGGGGAAGTTACCATGTTTATGATTATGAAAATGGTAGGCCTATATATTTTAAACTCAATCATGTTGTGTTTTTTTAGCGGAACAGTGTGATCCATTAAAGATTTGTTTTAAAAAAGAAAGGCCAATTTAATTTTAATCACTGCTCCAATTTGTCAAAATCTGTTTTAGTTCCATGTTCACATGACACACTTTCCTTTTAAAAACATGTCAACGATGGTACAAATGTCCCATAAATGAAAGTAAAATGGGCTCTCTACTATCCAATAAATTCATAGCTACTAAACAATTTAAGTTGCAGAGGATTTTTACACTGGTAATTGACAGTAGTGCACAATTAAAATAGGTGACATGGCCTGGCCCCGGGCCACTCACGCTCCTGGCACTGGGAACAAGGATCCGCAGCTTCTTAGTCCCTATCATGTATGTGACACTTCATCTTAGCTTGCTCTACTTTAGTTCGGTGAGTTCTTCTGTTTATTGGCCCCTGACTACTGTCTGGTCAGCTTGGCCATAAAATAAAATCATGGCAGGAGGAGCAGAAGATGAGGAGTGCAACTAACAAAACTATCAAAATATCCGATGCTGAGGGAGACATTATAAATGATTAGTCTCATTTCTCTACGAATAAAGAGGATGAAAAAAGCGATTTTAGTGTAAACGTGATCTCACCTCAATCACAAAAGAAAATTTACGCCAGAGATGGTGCTTCCAATTCAAATTTGAATCATAAGTGTGAGACTCGCATAGGCAAGACAAGTTCTTGACATGCACAACATGATAAACAACTCACAGATGGGTGCGTGAGGTAAAGGTTTTTTCTTTCGGGGGCGGGGGGGAGAGAAACTACAAGCGATGAGTGTAGGGGGATAATCCAGGACCAGGGGCCCATCCCAGCTGTGAGAGAGTGTGCGGTGGACTCTTTGCCTCGGCTCTGGTCTTGGAAAACATGGCAGCACAAGCTGATTAGGATAACCATGGTTTTTTCCGCCTCATTTTTTTTCTAGGCCACCTGTGTCACACAGGACCGCGGTACAAAAGTGGAAAACCACATCATCATCATCATCATCATCATCATCATCATCATCATCATCATCATCATCATCATCATCATCATCATCATCATCATCATCATCATATCTACAAGCTATATCACTGTATGGCATGCAGTTACAGCCACAAAGCAGGAGGTTATCTCAAGTGTACTGAAAAAAAGGAATTATCAAGAAGCGTGTTGTGACTTACACAGGATAGAAGCTATATCAGAGCACAGGCGTAATTATGAAATGGAATGTACATGGTACTATCTCAAGAAGCATATAATGACTCACACTGGAGAGAGAAGTCACACCAGTGAACAGTTTGATAAAAAAAACTATGCTCAGAAATGTAATCTTAAGAACCATAAAAAAGCTCATGCATGAGAGAATTCTCAACAGTGAACAGTGCATGACTATGTATGTATCCAAAAGGGGAACCTCGGTCAAGACCAGTACGATAACTGACTCTGCAAAGAAGCCATACTGGTGTACAGCGTGTGATAATAAATGCACTCAAAACGGGGCGTCTCGCTACGGTATACAATCCTCTATATGAAGATTTCAATCAGAAATCAGCCAGGAAACAAAAGGCGAATATTTCGTTCAATTTTAACTTAGCGTGTTATTATCTCTGTTGTATACTTTAAATCAGCGACTGGAAACATGTACATTAATAACACATACATACATACATACATACATACATACATACATACATACATACATACATACATACTTGTATGGATAAAATAGAAGAAAGACTTGTGCATTTGTACATGCACGTGCATAGGTTAAGTTATTATGTCTGTGTGCCAACACAGACGTATTGTTTTTCTAGGAATTCTTTCTTTCTTTCTTTTCTTTCTTTCTTTCTTTCTTTCTTTCTTTCTTTCTTTCTTTCTTCCTTTCTTTCTTCTTTACAGGCAAATTTGTCCGACATTTCATTTGAAAAGTATTACGCGTATATACTCCAAACTTGGCATGATTATACTTCCACACATGAAGTATTGAGTTTTTGTAAACAGGTTCAACGCTTTTGAAAATTATGCGAATTAGGGCAATTTGAAAACTTCAATCTTGAATATCTTCAAAACTATAATAAGTGCAGGTAACCAATCCAACTTCAATCAACATGTTTGTAACACTGCACATTTTTTGTAATTTACATGTGACCTCTAAAGGCCAAAGGTCAAGGTCATTTGGACCTTTGAAATTTTCATCCAGTCATAAGTCGGTCAATTTTTATCAAATTTTGATCATGTTGGGTTCAAATTGTAGCTATTGTAACACCGCACATTTTTGTAATTTCATGTGACCTCTGAAGGTCAAAGATATAGGTCATTTGGACCTTTGAAATTTTGATATAGCCATAACTCCATCAATTTTTATTCAATTCTGATCATGTTGGACTCAAATCGTAGCTATTTTAACACTGGACACTTTTGTAATTTACATGTGACCTCTAAAGGTCAAAGGTCAAGGTCATTTGGACCTTTGAAATTTTCATCTAGCCATAACTTAATCAATTTTTATCAAATTTTAATCATGTTGGTCTCAAATTGTAGCTATTGTAACACTGCACATTTTTGTAATTTACATGTGACCTCTAAAGGCCAAAGACCTAGGTCTTTTGGACCTTTGCAATTTTTATCTAGCCATAAGTCGGCCAATTGTTATCAAATTTTGATCATGTTGGGCTCAAATTGTAGCAATTGTAACACTGCACGTTCTTGTAATTTACATATGAACTCTAAAGGTCAAAAGTCAATGTCATTTGGACCTTTGAAAGTTCCATCCAGTCATAACTCAACCAATTTCCCTCCAATTCTAATCATGTTACACTGAATGTGTAGATATTGCAACATTGCACATTTTTGTACGAACCTGTAACCTCTAGAGAGCAAAGGTCAAGCTCATCTGGCCCTTTTGAAAGTTTCATCTTGCCATAACGTGGTCAATTTTCATCTGATTTAGTTCATGTTGGGCTTAAATTGTGGGTATTGTAACTCTGTACTTTTTTATTTTACATGTGACCTGTAAAGGTCGAAGATCAAGGTCATTTGGACTTTAAAATTTTCATCCAACCATAAGCTTAATGGAATGTGAAGTACCAAAGGACAAAAGTTGTAGCCCGTAACATTCACAACTTTTGAAGGCACACAAACAGATTTGCTTTGAAGAAAATCTTCTTTTCTAATTAAAGTGTGTGTGTCGACACACACTTTTCTGTTTTTCTAGGAATTCTTTATTTATTTATTTATTTATTTATTTATTTATTTATTTATTTATTTATTTATTTATTTATTTATTTATTTATTTATTTCTTCTTTCTTTCTTTACAGGCAAATTTGTCCGACATTTCATTTGAAAAGTACTACATGTAGAAACTCCAAACTTGGCGCAATTATACTTCTGTGGATAAAGTCTGGCCTTTTTATAATGAGAGGTCAAGCCTTTTCAAAATTATGCAAATGAGGGCTAATTAAAGTTTTAAATCTTCAATATCTTATATACTATGGCAGATGTGGTTCCAAGAGTATAGGAGTTTGATCATAGCAAGGTAAGGTCATCTCAAATGTCAAGGTCATGTCAAGGTCAAAGGTCATGTCAAGGTCAAAGTTCAATTTTAAGCCAAAATGTCATTTTTGAGGTCAAGGTTTGCTTCAGGTAGAGGCCATCTCAAGGTCAAAGGTCATTTCAAGGTCAAAGGCCACTTTCCATGGTAACTTTCTTCTAGCCATAACTTGGTCAATTTTTATCCAATTTTGATCATGTTGGGCTCAAATGGTAGCTATGGTAACACTTCACATTTTGAAGTTTACATGTGACCTGTAAATGTCAAAGGTCAAGGTCATTTCGACCTTTAAAAGTTTCATCCAGTCATAACTTGGCCAATTTCCATCCAATTCTAATCAAATTGGACTCAAATTGTAGGTATTGCAAAACTGCACATTTTTATAAGAACATGTAACCTCGAAAGGGCAAAGGTCAAGGTCATTTGGCCCTTTGAAAGTTTCATCTTAGCATAACTTGGTCAATTTTCATCCGATTTGGTTCATGTTGGGTTTAAATTTTGGGTATTGTAACACTACGCAATCCACATGTGACCAACTTCTACTAGGGGATTAATGAATTAAAACTAAAAGTGGTAGCAATTCATATTATGCTAAATAGCACCATAAGAAATTTTTAATCTTGAATAACTTCAAAGCTATAATAGATAAAGATGCCATTCCAACTTCTACTCCTGTGTTATGGAATAGTTGTACATTGCCACACCAATATGCTTTGAAGACACACACACTGATTTGCTATGCAGCAAATCATCTTTTCTAGTTTGTATATGTATGCGTGATGCAGCCTACATCTGATTGCGTGCGCCAATTCAAATTGAAATTTATGAGTATTGCAGGCCAGTAGTCCTACACAGAAAAGGTCCAAAATTTTTCTTCAGAGACACCCTTATAATCAAAGTCTGGCTACGGGCCTGGGCTATAACGGTATTAAACTCCCACCCAAGTCTTCAAACCTTTACTTTCTATTACCTTGACTATAGTTTGATAAAAAAATTATTAATGCGGCTGAAATGAATGACATTCAGTGTTGTTTTGATGATCCTAGTTCATTAGTGACATCCGCATATGGTACATAAAATAACAATTAATATGTTGTGGCCGTGGCCTCCCAGAGAAAACGAACTTCTCTCCCTGGACTACCTGGAGAGAACAATGCATCTAGGTCTACCTGTATCCATAACTTAAGATTCCATCTATCTATATCTCTTTTCTTATGTAAAGTGTAACACAAACCTAAAAAAATGCAAAACATCAAGTTCCAAGTCTTTCGCTACAATGTATTTGTCTTTATTACTTATATTGTTACTGGGATATCAAAGAATTTCGAGTGTATGTACTAATTGAAAATAGAAGACAAAATAATTCGACATATTTTCCAGCATAACCTTTGTTGTATATATATATGTGTGTGTGTGTGTGTGTGTGTGTGTGTGTGTGTGTGTGTGTGTACATATATATATGCATATATATATATATATATATATATATATATATATATATATATATATATATATATATATATATATATATATATATTGCGACTATCATTTGATCAATACCTGCGCAGAAAGTATCTGTTGAAATACACGTTATTGAGTGCATTTTAGTTGGCCAGATCTCAGCATTTTAAATTTTACTATTCATAAAATGTGACTAATAGATATGTAAATCTGTCGACAATGTATATGCCTCGCCGTGCATCTTAGACATGCACTACGGGTCCAATTACCACCCTTTGAACGTTTCTAGGCAAATACACTGACATTCAAGCTGTAAGAAAAAGTATCTTTGCATACTGAAATACTACTTTGGCTCTATGTTGTCATGATTAAAATCGATCCAGACACAGAAGACTCACACCCCAGGTTTTACAAAATTCAGAATCTATTGTTACCATTGGCAGTGCAGAGGCCTTTTAGCTAGTGTGTAAAATTTGTAATTATGTCTGGGTGCAAACCCAGACATCTTATTTTTCCAAAAATTCTTTTTTCTTTCTTTCTTTCTTTCTTTCTTTCTTTCTTTCTTTCTTTTGCGACCAAATTTGCACGGAGTTTTTCTCGGACACTACTATTCCGAAAATCACCAAACTTGCCATGGTAACTGACCTATCAGTGAAATTGTGAACTTGGTTTGAAATAGTCATGATGTTTTAAAATTATACAAATCAAATGTTCCAAACTTTTGCAGATGGACATAAACTTTTAATGTGCATGTAGATGTTTGTGACACCTACCAATATAATGGACAGTAAATGAAAGTTGTAGGATTTTAAATTATGCTAATTAGTGGAATTGAAAAATTTAAAAGTTGAATATCTCCAAAACTATTATAGACAGAGATGCCACTCGCATGTAATGAACCATGAACCAAATTTGCAGAATTTTATGTGAGATGGTGAAATATACCAATGAATGAACTTATATTAATATAAATCCCAGGGTATATTCTATGCTGTAAGCTGGGGTCCCCCCCCACCCCCCCCCCCCCCGCCGCCTCCTCCCCCGATACTGTTGGCTTGGTACGAATGTAGGCCTCCAAGGGTTAAGGCTGGTCTACATCTTTGTACTCCTCAGTGGGTCACACAAGTACAGGCTTGGTGTCGGGTTGTCCACTGAGGATAGGGCATGCGGAGGCTGAGATGGAAGTGATCTGACCAATGTTAACGCCACTGGTTTCAAAGAAATTTAGTCATATTTGGGATGGGGTTAGATTTTAGGAGCAACAATTTCTGATTTTGGCATTCCTTATTAATGGTTATGTACTTGAACTTACAAAGCAAAGACACTTCCCGCTTCCAAAGTGACCAACAGGAAACGAGTGGAAAAATTTCCAAGATTTGGCCACATCTTTTGTATAAACGATTTAAATATTGAGAAATGCAAATGCTGCATCAGTTGCATACCAGCCTCCAAGAAGAGAATAGCAGCCGTAACATCTGGTAAGTGGTCTGAGAGATCAGCATAGTCTATTATTTGTGTGAAATCTTGTATGCGTAAATGTTATAAGCTAAAAAGTGTCACAGTGGCATAGATATAGTGATTTATATTTATCCCATCGGTATTTCTTCAGTCTTGAAATTCAGAAGTCATTTTTTCCTGCTGTTGGTTAATTCTGCTTTCCTGTTTATGTTTAAGTCATGCATATAATTTATTTCATTGATACTAAATCTGGAAAGTCACAGACATGTTTTCTGTAAAACATAAGAGAATAGGAATGTTGGGGATTTATTTCACACAAGAAAGCGGGACTAAATATACGCCTATGTATCTATCAGTAATGACATATTAAAATAAGGATGGGTGAGCATGACTACGTGCAATATTGAACATACGCTTTTGATTGACAGTGCACAGACATGTACAGAGCGCTACACTGCTGTGGCATGCTTTTGCCAACCTGATGTTCGGCACACTGGGGTGGGAATATATACAATTCATATGAGCTTTAGTATAAACATGGATAATATAGGGGTGTACTGATATTAAGCTGTCATTACCTGTATTGTTACTTGCACAGAAGGAAGTTCGATTGGTCTGCGCACCCATGCAGTTGCATGTGCAAAGCCATGTTTATTATGGTTGACAATTTTTCATGTCCAAGGCAAATGGAACCAAACCCATTTAAGGATGTAACTAGTAAAAAAATGTGCAAGTGCTATACAAGTAACTTAGAGTGCATACATATATGTGTTAACTAAGCATTGAAACATGGGCTGTATTGGTCATGGTTGTTACCTGCTTGGTTTACCATGTATCTGTTACTAGTGTGGATATGTTTGAACATGAATACTGTATATGTAAACTGAAGGATTTTTATAGACATGTTGTTTTATTATGAATTAAATGTACCTACTTGGTAATTAATTCTTAAGAAAAGTACTTATGAGAAGTATATCCGTGTCTGTGTTGATCTTGTGTGTCATAAGTTGGAATTTGTAGTTTGTTTAGTGGATGTAAACTGATGAAACATTTGAAGTATTTGAAACTGTTACATTGTGTTACATGAAGAGCTTCAGCTGGTAGTTTTATTTTTATTTCAGGGTCATTTCGGGTAATTTTCTGGTCATGTCTTTTTGGAAGTCTTCTCTGGGGTCCTTGTTGGGTCTTTCAGAAATTGATGGATGAAAGGACAACAGCAAATAAAGGTCGTTACAACCTCATAAGACTGGTGTTGTCATTACCCTGTGTTACATTTAATTTATGCCAGTTAGGTGAACACACAAATTTGGTCGTAAATGATAATGGAAAAAAGGAATTCTTGGAAAAACAAAATGTCTTGGTTCGCACCCACACACGACAGATAAATAAATAAATAAATAAATAAATAAATAAATGTTTGTGCACAGCCGTAACTAAACAAGAAGATTTACTTCACAGCAAATCTGTCTGGGTGCCTTCAAAATGAGGACATTTGAAATGCTACACTTTGATATTGTTCAACATAATTTAAATTCGCTGTATTTTGAAGTCATTCAAGATTTAAATTTTGTGTAATTTGTATAAATTTAAATGCTACAACTTTAGTTCTTGGCAAACATTATGGACAGTAAATGAGAGTTGTAGAATTTTCAAATTATGCTAATGAGGAGCATCTTCAGCTTGGTACAGGAACAAGTGGTGTCATATTCAAGGATATACGGGGCCACAGCTCCTTGTGTATGTATTCTTCGATGCGCTAATTAAACTTGTGGCTGCGAAATATGGGGTGCTCTTAACAGTGGGTGCAATACAAAACAAAAGGAGTATTGGTTTGAAAAGAAGAATCTCGATTCAAAGTTTGAAAAAATTACAATTACATTTTTGCATTATATTTTGAATGTGCATGGGAAAACCCCTAATATGGCAGTCTATGGTGAATTAGGGAGCTATCCCCTATACACAAATATGTGGAAACATGTAATAAAATATATTGATTACATTCAAAACAGTGAGGATGATAATTTAATAGGGTGTGCATATAATGAAGCAGTTAGACATAAATCAGATAAAGGCACATACCTGGGCAATATCAATATAATTGTACTTGCTAAATTTGGTGCCCAAATAGACAAACATAACTGGAGAGATATGGGTGATGCAATGAAACAATAATTTGATAAACTGTGGCATGATACATTGAATCCGGCAGACATAATGGGACACCACTTAAAAACAGATTGTGTATACACTGTGATATGGGTCAAATTGATAATGATATCACTTTATCTTTCAGTGTGCATTACAGAAGTCACCAAAAGAAGAGCTACTCCAACAATGTCAAAATGAAACCACAACTTGTACCCTAATAAGCCGAGAACAGAAAGTATTCATGACTGTATGCTTAATTCAAGTGAAAAACTCCTAAAAACGCTAGGTGACTGTGTACGGACTTGCTTCCAAGCCAGAGCTCAATAAGCCATTGGTGGCATATGAAAGAAAATTTAGATGTGCCCATACACTTTTGATTCATGTAAATTTTTTGTTTTATGATATTCAAGATTGGTCATTGCAGTTGTAGTTATGTTTTTCGCCCATAGAGGGCACTATGGAATTCCAAAAAACTGTTGGCCCCCAGAGGGCGGAAATGGTTAATAAAGAACTTCGTTGTTGTTATATTACCCCCAACATGCTTTGTGTGCATTCCTGATACCGGTTCTTGCAGGTGCTCAAACTTGTCTTTTGGTACTTTAAATATTGTGCAAAAGGTGAGCCTGTTCCACATTGATGTTTTCTGTCTATTTCAAGCATAATTGTGTTGTGCAGGTTCAGTTCTTGTCGGGCAAGTCATTTTTACAACCAGCAGCACCAAAGGATGTTAGCACCTAGTAATGGCTGGGAAAAACACCCCAAAAGCATGAACGTCTGAAGGTTTTTATCTCATCAACTATTGACTTGATGAAGCAAATCTATGTTTTAACTGAAAGAGCAACTTATTCTCTTACAACTGCTAAAATGGCAAGAGGTGCACGTGTGTAGTTACGAATTTATTGAAGGAGTTTGTAGATAAAGTAGGCCCTGATGTGGTGGCACAGTGGCTGCAGAGCTAGGTTTCTAAATATAGCTGGTCTGTAAATGGGCCATAAAGCAGCCACTGTCTGTATAGGCAAGCATTCCACTCTGATGTCCACTGAAGCAACACCTCTCTCATCACTTACTGCCTGACCAGATCCTGTTTGGGGTACCCCATAATTATGTCTGGGTGCCAGACAGACATTTTGTTTTTCCAAGAATTCTTTCTTTCTTTCTTCTTTGCCACCAAATTTGTCTGGATTTTTTCTCGGACACTATTATTCCGAAAACCACCAAACTTACCATCGTAATCGACCCATCAGTGAAACTTGGTTTTGGAATAGTCATGATGTTAAAATTATGCAAGTCAGGGGCAATTAAAATTTTTAAAGCTCCCAATGTTCCAAACTTTTGCAGATAGACACAAAATTTTAATGTGAATGCAGAGGTTTGTGACATCTTGGAAGAATTATGGACCATAATACCTCCAAGGTGACACTTGCCAATACAATGGACAGTAAATGAAAGTTGTGGAATTTCAAATTATGGGAATTAGGGACATTCAAAAATTGAAAAGTTGAATATCTCCAACATTATTTTAGACAGAAATGCCATTCCACCTTCAATTTATTGGTTTGTGGCAGAGCCGCATCCAATGAACCAAGAACCAAAGTTGTAGGGTTTTAATTGATGCAAATTAGGTAAATATGCAAAACTTTAATCTGGAATAGCTTCAAAACTATTATGGATAGAGGTGCCATTCCAACTTCAATTTGAAGGTTTGTGATATAGCGACATCCAATAAACCAAGATCCAAAATTGTACAATTTTATTTTACGCAAATAAGATGAACACACGAAATTTAAATCTTGAATAACTTCAAAACTATTATACATAGAGGTGTCATTCCAACTTCAATCTGTAAGTATGTGACAAAACCACATGCAATGAGCCATAAACGTATATTGCAAGCTTTTACTTTAAACAAATTAAGCAAATACACAAATTTGAAATGTCGAATAGCTTAAAAACTACTTAAGATTGTAGTGCCATTCAAACACCACTTTATAAGTTTGTGACATGGCCACATCCAATCAACCAAGAACCAAAGTTGTACCTTTTAAATTTATGCAGATAAGGCTAATACACAGAATTTAAATTATGTTGAACAATGGCAAACAGTAGCATTTCAAACTGTCCTCATTTTGAAGGCACCCTCACAGATTTGCTGTGAAGCAAATCTTCTTTTCTTGTTTATCTTGTATGTTTTCAATGAATGGTGTATGCAAAACAAAAAACGCATCCTTCATTTTAAACAGTTATTCGCCTTTATGCTAATATAAATATATAAGTTACTAGAAAAGAAGATTTGCTTCACAGCAAATCTGTGCAACTTCAAATGCAATTTTTAAAATGTTTCGCAATATCTTTGATACCTAGGTGACAATAAGGTAACAAGATTAGATGAAAAACTACAAAAATTACAAACCAGCAAAAGAAAAAAAATAATAAACAATCAACAACAAAAATGATCTAAAGTGGCCTTTAACCTTGAAATGACTTTTGACCTTGAGATGACCTCTACCTGAAGTGAACTTTGACCTTTAAAATGACATTTTGACCTAAAATTGACCTTTGACCTTGACATTTGAGATGACATTTGCCTTGCTGTGATTGAACTCCTATACACTAGAAACCACATCTACTATAGTATATATAAGATACTGAAGATTTAAAACTTTAATTAGCGCTCACACAATTATGAAAATCATAACCTCTCATTATAAAAAAGGCAAGACTCATCCATAAAAACAGGCCTATAACTGTGCCAAATTTGAAGTTACTTATTTATCTATGATAGTCTCCGAGAAAAAGGGTGGAAAAATTTGGTGGTAAAGAAAGAAAGAATTTCTTGGAAAACAGTATGTCTGTGATGACACACAGACATAAATACCAGAAAAGAAGATTTGCTTCACAGCAAATCTGTCTGGGTGCCTTCAAAATGAGAACAGTGTGATATGATACACTTTGCCATTGTTCAACACAATGTGAATTTTGTGTATTAGCCTAATTTGAATAAATTAAAATACTACAACTTTGGTTCTTGGTTCATTGGATGTGGCCATGTCACAAACTTATACACTGAAGTTTGAATGAAATTACTATCTATAATAGTTTTGACGCTATTCAACATTTTAATTTTGTATGTTTGTTTAATTTGTATAAATTAAAAGCATACAATCTTAATTTCTGGTTCACTGGATGGGGCTATGTTACATACCTACAAATTGAAGTTGGAATGGCACATCAATGCATTATAGTTTTGAAGTTATTCAAGATTAATAATTGGCGTATCCATCTCATTGGCATGAATTAAAATCCAACAACTTTGGATCTTGGTTCATTGGATACAGCCATATCACAAACGCATAAATTGAAGTACGAATGTCTCCGCTATCTATACTAGTTTTGAAGCTATTCAAGACTTAAGTTTTGCATATTTACCTAATTTGCATCAACTAAATTCCTACAACTTTGGTTCAGGGATCATTGGATGCGGCTTTGCCACAAACATACAAACTGAAGTTGGAATTGCATCTCTAACAATAATAATTTTGGAAACATTCAACTTTTTTCAATGCCCCTAATTACCATAAAATTCTACACCTGTCCATTTTATTAGCAGGTGTCACAAACCTAATATGGTCGTAAAGAAGAAAGAAGGAAAGAAGAAATTAAACATGTCGGTTATTCCAAATCAGAGAGTCAACTTCCCTGCTAGCTCTATTATCATGCCAAGTTTAAACACTGCAGCTTGCACGGTGTCTGAGAAAAGCTCCGCACAAATTGGCACTCAGACATAACAAGAGTGCTTTCATCCTTATTTTGGAACGAAGGTACTTAGAACTGCTGAAAGATGTCGCTGCGGAACGAATGCTATTACAGCGACATCTCTAGTCGAACGAAAACATCACGTTGTCGATGATGAATGCGAATTCATTTTAAATAGCGTGTTAACACAATTAAGAATAACTTGTTCACACAGAATCTACTTTAATGGTAAAAAAAGTGTAGTTTATTTAAAGTCTACATTGTCACTCGTTTCTCTAAACCAGGCCAAACAATTGGGAGACATTCATTAATTGGGTCAAAGGTCAGCACAAATGCGATGGTCGCCATATTGACTGTGGCTGGATGGTGAAGTATGCATGTAAGGAGGTGAATTTGAAGAATATATGCCAAAGCAACGATTATTTCGAACCAGACAGATCGCCACCAGGATCACAAGGCAAGTTTTTCCTCATGTAGGTTTTTCTGTACGGATATTTCGACCGCTGAGTATCAGACTTGAGCAACCGTTGTTTGCTGAATAGCCAAACCCAAGGCAAGGAATAATGACCAAGTGCACAATTTCTTTGACACCAGATGATGCCACTTTTCATTTGGCTTTTTAAAAGTTTAAGACATACTTGTTGTGTGGACAAGTAACAGGAACCATTTTCGTGTGGAAGATTAAATTGTGCAATCAGACCCAAAAGAAATCTATGGTCAACAGAAGAAGGCTGAACTATTTATAGGCGATAGCTGCCTTATCATGCGATGCTCTTAATCTTAATCATGGTCGGCCTTGGAGTTTGTGAATTTCAGTATTTCGATTAAGATAAAACTAATAATTTCGTGTCGGTGAAGGTACTATAAACATTAGCCCTAGTAGGGTATTTGCCGACTATAAATATGACATAGTGTGAACTACAAAACTTAATAAGAACATGGGCCATGTGCTAAACTGCTGCTAAATAGTGTTAGTGGCACTGCTGCACAGGATGCCATAATAAAACTTGCACTGTTTCACTGAAAGGTCGAACTTTGGGGGGGGGGGGGGGAACAAGAGTAAATGAGTAAATTTTTATGCAGCTTGAGGGAAACTCTTAATATTTTGGGAAGGTGATCAGTGGTCTCCATTGACAGCCAAGTCAATTAATAATACTCTGTGGCACTCAGCTTCTTTGCCGTGGTCCTGACTAGCTAGTCAGGTGGCCTTTATTAACCAAAATAACAAAAACCCTCAGCCCTTTCCCACTGTCGCAACTTTGCACTCATCAGGCCCACAGCCCCTGCTGATGTTACCACCTAGCAGGGTCAAGGGAGCCCTAATAAGGGCTACCTTCTCCCTTCCCTTCTAAGTTTGCCCACTATTCTCTTCAGTGACTAATCCTAAGATATTAGTCCCACTCTCCTAGCACTGCACCAAGAAGCTTTTCACCGACTCTAAACTTACCCTACTTCTGGAGAATCGCCCTTCAATCCTAGTTTCCATGCTAACCAATCATTCTCTGCCATGTCCTTTACTTGCTCTAAGCTTTTACACTGCCCATCTCTTGCTCTCCACTGTACAAACAGTTGGTCTCCTTTAAGTGCTCTATAACCTGTACACCATGTCATCATATGATTAGTGGTCTCATGCACGTCCTCCCTACACACCCTACACTTTCCATCGCTCCCATTCATCCACTTGTTTCCTCTTTTCCAGATTGATCACTCCTGCTCTGCCCTGAAACAACAGTCTAGAACCCTTGCTACCATCCCAACATTTAGTTTTCACTGGCTTGTCTACAGCGCTTTAAGTGTGCTCTTCTCCTCAACCCCTCTTTTCCACTGCTCCACATGTTTTTCTTGAATCACCTTTCGTATATACGATTTCCACGCCACTTCAATCTCATCTGGCCCTTTCAACTCATATTTCTCAGCTAACTTGTCTATTTCCTGAACCCATCTTGTCTTTTCATTAACAGCCTCCATGTACACCTTCCCACACCATCTTTCTTCATTTACTTGTTGCAGATATCTCCAATAGCCCAATGTAGCCTTAGCTATTTTATCTCTTATTGGTAACCATCCCAACTCTCCCAACATGGCCTCTTTTGCTACACATGGTGGTGCCCCAAGCACCCATTTCCCCATCTCCCTCTGTGCCATCTCCATCCTTTCAACATCCCTTTCGCTAATGGCTATCACATCTAACCCATATAAAATCCCAGGTATGGCTACACGTTCCCGCAGCACCCTTCCTGTGAGTGCTCTATTGAAGCTGTTCCCTGTCATGACCTTTATTCATAACTTTCGCTCTGTTCACTTTCTGTCTGATTTTCTCAACATGGTACTTAAACATTCCCTGTTCTTTGACCTTAATGTTCACCCCTAAATATTGATACTCCTCACCCTCTCCAATCCTAATGACTTTCTCTTGACCCTCTGGTATCCTAAATTTCTTTACCATCCATCTCTCCTCCTGTCTTCTCTTTTTCCCCAAGACCATGACCTGACTCTTCTTCTCACTAAACTCTAACCTCCACTTTTCTCCATAGTCACCTGCTATCCTCAGAAGTTGTCATTAACACAATGTCATCAGCGAAGAACAACCCTGGAATCTTTTCTCCTCCTATTGTTACTCCTTTATTGTTTGTTACAGCATGGTTGCAGTGGACATGTATACTTGTGTTTGGTATCATGTATCAGTACATGCCCACACACATTGTAGCTGACACATAAAATATGTATTAATTTGTAGTTCTTCATTCCAATAGAAAAGGTAAAGCATTCAGTATGTTTGCAAATGTCAGAACTTCAAAGACAATGCAAGTGGGTAGATCTGGACAGTAACAGGATGCTTTTTTTTCTGTTTGTAGATTATGACGTCCCCATCACCATCACAGCTATCAGGTTTTGGGTCCAACCTGTATGGTCAGCATTCAGGTACTGCAATCTTCATACACAACTGTACAAATTATGGTTGCATCTTTAACTTAAAGCAGCTTAGAAGTATGAAAGTGATGGTCTTAATAAATGTACTAAAATTGAACCTCACTGATATTGATAAAACATTTAAACTCAAATTATCAGTGAATTATTGGGAAATGACTGAGCATACATATCACTAAATTTGGTAAAAGTTCAGTATGTTATGTAAAAAGTGTACCAGGTTATACTTCTGCAACATGTTGACAGTTTTCTCCAGAGTACAATTACAGACAGGTGATGCAATCATCTGAACAGATGTCAGAAAGTAAATACTATTTGCAGTGTTTAGTCATGTAGTTTATGTTCCCAGAATATCATAGAATTTTTCGGTTGTAAATTTAAAGGCAGAATATGGTAAAAATCACGTTATATATATATATTGATTACGAAGTAATTTACAGTACATACATGTATGGTGAGTTGTATGTAATTGATATGATGGAAGTTGTGTCTTTTCTTGGGATTGTTGGAACAAATCCCCCTGTACCACAAGGAGAGAATTTGAGAATGTGGATCACTCTTGTTTACTTGTGAGCATGTACATGTTATTGTAGACTTACATCCATACATTTACTTGCAACTGGCTATTTCAATTTTACAGAAAACATTTATATTTTTTCATCTGAAGGGACAAACATCAAGTATCTGCCCATTTTTCAACACAATTTAATGGCATGTGCTACCAAAAGTAGGAAAATCAGTCCGTGTCTCAGCTAGGTTCACAAGACCTGGGTATTTGGCAATCACCTGACCACAAGACCATCTTGGGGTTGTTGGTTTTTTTTCACCAAAATGTTGTCTAGTTGACTATTTGAGGCATATGATCAGCAAGGAAGGTTTCAACATTATAGTTGTATGCAAGAATTGACCAGTTCAAGTTAGATCTAGATTAAATCCCCATCTCTGTCATTTGTGAAAAAGTTAACCCTCCCCATAAACCAGTCAAAACCAGCTGCTAGTCAAATGTTGTCTGTTTCAATGTTATTTTTCTAAAACTAATTTCAAGCATAACCGGGTGATGAAAAATCAGTTTTAATCATAGTTATAGGTGATACCTATCAAGATAATGTGACCCAGGTCAACAGCTTTCTTTAGCATGGGCTTTATGCCCAACCCATGTTATTAAAGGAAAGCTGTTGGCTTAGTGTTAATTCAAGGGGGAGGGGTTTAAAGTATATCACTCATCAAAAATTTGTAATGCAAGGGACAGAAAAGTTTCTAAAATGAGGCTCAGTAGTGAATACTGTAAACCAATGCAATTACGTGACCACAACTTCTAGTACAGGTATGTACAGCATAGTGCCACTAAGACTCTACAGACTTAAAACAAGTGACCTTAAGGTAGGGTCTTGTCATTAGTGTATGATCATGGGGATACAGTGTATCTGTGTCTTTTTATTGAGAACCACTTCCTGGTAGTCTTTACCCTATTCCGCAGTCCAAACATTTTACTGTTCATAAGTTATGTCTACATTTGAATATCAAAATCCTTGAAGATGAGACGTTGAGTTCAAATATTTTCTCAAGTGAAGGTTACTGTTTGCTTAATTATCAAGAAATGTTAATGTTTGCTTATAGTTAATGGAACTTTTGTAGTGTCCCTGTATACGCTGTACTTGATATAATTTTTGCTCCATACTTTCCAGGGATGAGTAACATAGCATTACAGCCAAGGAGTCTATCAGGGGCACCATTTCAGAGAAACAACCCAAACCAGGCCACACCTGCCACAAGTATGGGTCCAAACTTCCCAATAAGCCTGCAACAACAGCAGGCTTCACCAAACAGGTACTACCATTCTTGGTGTTGAAAATTCAGATCAGAAGTTAACCCTTCCTTCCATTGGACATGTTACCATGGTTATCATATTATCCCTTTCAGCACCTCTTCCTTCTTAAGCACCCCTGCCACTTTTTTGATGCAGAAAATGGAGATGGAATGTAAATTCATATTTTGAATTTTCACAAATAATTGTGTAAAAATACTAGTACACTATTCAAACCATTGATCAGAATTTCAGTCTGGCATTAATGACAATCCCCAAGCACCCTCACCAAGAATTAAGAAGTATCGGAAAAGTAAATCTAGATTATAAATATGATGAACAATTGAAAAACATTTTTAACTATATAGTCAAAACATTTATGAATGCGAGACAGGGGACAGTCTTCAGAATGTGAAATTTACTAACATTTTTGTTTTGTACAAGTTGAACAACAGTACTATTTGGCTGATTTGTGATAAATAAAAGTTGAAATTGTGTTCCATGATGATTTTAAATCCATTATATAGTTACAGCAGTTCGTCAGTGTCCTTAAAGTTTTGAAGCAGGCATAAAAAATACTGGAAAATCTGTGATTCAAGACAACTGAAGTGTACATGCTTGGAATCCTATTACGTACATTTCATGAAAGGGATTGGGTTTTCCATTACTCAACTGTAAATACTTTATTGATATACTGTGACCAGATAAAAGATGTCTTATGTGTGAATCGCTTTGGAAAATTCCTATGCTGCTATGTATGGCATTTGTTGTGTCTATATGTGCACAGCTTGTGGAGAATGTACAGCACCGATAGTCTTAATAAGACCACAATATATTTTCAGAAATCTCTTTTCGTCAATGAGCCAGCGAGGTATTTTAAATCCAATGCAGAACAGCCAAGCAGCATTAACCAATCAATTGAAAAGAAGTAACCCTATATCTTCAGCTTTACTGAGGTGAGCCTCACTTTTTCTTATGTGTTCTGTTTACACCATCTTCACTGATACTTTGTATTTGCAGGTTTGCAAATGCTGAAGTTCATAGGACTACAAGTTCGATAGTGTAGCAGCTATTATTAAGTTTAACATTAAAGAAACTGAGTTTAACAGGTCAGAATACTTGTTAAGTACAGTGTGTACCACTCCTGAAGGAAAAAAAGGTTGCAAGGCTAGACACAAGTCCGACACCTGAAAGCCTAATTGTGAATGTTAGAGGGTGCTTGTGCAAAAAAAGCTTTAAAGCAAGCCTTTATTCAAACTTTTCGGCCAAATTAAATTTGATATTACCTGCTTCTTCACTCAGGGTGCTCTAAAGTGTAGGTGTACATGCATCTTATTGGCCATTTTGATAAATTCTATATATCATTGCCAGAGTTGCAATATCTGATAGAATTTTCTTTGTGCCAAAGCATTTTTGCCACTAATAATTTGGTTTCCAATTTTCTTGGTTTTTCTAGTCCTAACCGTTTCTCACCTAACTTACTAACAATGCCTCACCACCATCAACAGCCACATCAGAACCTAGGTCAACGTTCAGTCAGTGGGGTCAGGTAAATTGATGCTCAGTCTGTGCTGTTTCCCAGCCCTGTATACTGTACATCACCTCAACAGTTACTCCTGCGTTTTGTTGTTTGTTCACGGTTGCTTGTGGTACATGATGATAAAGGCCCAGTATGCATTTTGGGACCGGTTACCTGTCAGTGTTCTGATAAAAAGACATAACCAAGATAGCATTATGTGTATTTGAGCTAGGTGTATGTTGATTTTTGAAGCACTGTGAAACAAATTGTGGCTGATCTCCTGGATTTGGTACACCTGTGTTCCAGTCTAGTGTATTGTGAACCTGACCCACCTGTTCATTTGTATTGTGCTTATACTTACGAATTTGAACTGTCTGTCCAATGGCAGAACACGCTTAGTTAGAATTCAGAAGTATTGCATTAGACAGGCAACAAAGATTGATTATTGATTTGGTCGCATGCACATGTAGTTTTAAGCTCAGCTTACTTGTCAGTAAGCTGGACTTGCACCATTGTCTTTCCACAATTCACATTTTCAACTTATTCTTGAAAAAATTTGAAAAAATGTTGGCCAGATTCTCTTCAAATTTGGTGGGGATGTGCATTGGGTGGGTCTTGATCAAGTTTGTTTTCACCACTTACCCTCCAATTATTTTTTTTTTTTTAACTCAGCTGATATGGCAGTTGAGCCCTACCAGTCATTTCACATATTTGACTTCTTACAAATTGTCAGAGGGATGCTCTTCAACTTTGTGGGGTAGTACTTTAGGTGGGTGTATCATTTGTTCAGCAGATAATGCTCAGTGATTTATAGCACATGAACAAAGAACAAAGACATGTTACTTCTTGCTATAAATGCTTAGGAATACTATTATCATCTGGGACAAAATAGTCACAAGTAATGTACACTCAAGGATTTTGGCTCTGCACACAATAGCAATCCTGTACATTTGTATAAGGACCAGTTAGAGACTGTAAATGGATGACCTTGACATAGTTACATACAGACCACAGGGCAACTTTAATGGATTTTATTGTTCAGTTGATACCTTTAAAACTATTTGAGCTTAGGCATTGGATACTGCATATGATTATGATCTGCAAGAAGAGACATTTTCGGACTACAAATAGGTGACTGCCACATGAATTGAAGTAATTTATGAAATTACATGAACACTAAAATTTGCATGTAAAGTGTGCTAAGGGCACAGGACTGCAAGCACAGTCCTCTCACATTCAATCTCATCAGAAGTTTTATATGCATCATAAGTTAAAAGAGCCACTTTTTTAATCAAATTTTCTGTGAACGCCCATGTTTTATAACTTAGAAATATGTGTCCTTTTCAAATGATTGGATAAAGATACTGTAGAGGGCATTGCAATCAAAGCAATTGATCTTTGAGTGAAAATGACTCAGTGGCATTCACTGCATCATGAGACATTTGGGCACCCAATAAATGATTTGCAGAGTTTGAAGTCAGGATAGCTTGACCGTAGTGCTTGTATTGTATGTCATTTAGGCTGGTGTGAAAAGCATATTTGAAACTCTTGGCCAAAGGATGGCTTTTTGTACATTAGAGTAAACTGGCCTAAAGTTGTCCATACCAGGACAGACTTTAATGTTAGCTATAAACAGGGCAAGTGGCACTATGGCTTAAAAAACTTGAATGCTACTCACTTTGAAGAATGATACATAAGGTTAGAGATTCCTGATAAAGAAAATAAAATGTCAGAGGGAATATCTGAAGGAGAGGGCTGTGAAACTGAAGATTTACAAAAAATGTACGCGAAAGCAAGACAATTGATAACAGATTAGGGGTCAAGAATTCAGAAAAGCATGCATGATGAGACTGCTACAAGAATTAAAATCAGTAGAATTTGAGGCATGAGAAAAAGGAAAATATACATTGAAGAAAATATTGTGTGAGCTGAGAGATTGTTACACAGTTTTAGGGGATACAGAGGATCTGTGAGGCTGTGCTACAGATACAGCTACCACATGGCGTATGTAATTATAGTTTGAAAACTTTTTTCTTCCCACAGCATGAGCAGTATGGGAGGCTTTGGAAGGACAGCAGGTAATGGCCAATTTTTCTTATTCATGTCTCTGTAATGTTGTATGCTCCGTAGAATGTGGAGTACAATTGTCCCTCTTTTGAGAGACTACCCCAAGAGAAGGTTGAAAAATGATCACATAAATGTTCTCTCAGTGGAGGTGAAACAGCAGGGAAAAGATTCCACTAAGGACCTTAGGAATGTGATCGTACAGTACAGTGGTCTATCATTGGAGGGCACTTTTAAACGAAAAAAACATTTATTCCAGAGACATTATATTTCTAATATCATTTTCAAGTTTCTTGTTCCCATATTGATCTCCTATACTTTCTGACTCTTATGTTGACAAAATTGTGGAGGAAAAGTATGTTCATTATGTAAAATTGACATTTTCAACAGTGATATGTGTGCTTTAAATTTAAGTGAATTTTAAGAAATGATGAAATCTTATAATCTCTCATAATAATGACTTGACAGTTCCCTTTTATAGCTGCATCAGCAAATTGTAAATAAAATTTGTGTACGGGCAAAACAGGGAAGGAAACATAACCTGGAAAACACAACAGGTTTTTCATTCCAAAATTGTCAAATGCTTCGTCTAGGTATCCTTTGAACCTGTCTGTAAGTGTCTAACAGGGTTCCAGTCTGTTGGTTATGTCATTACATCACCATGCTACTTTGTGTCATTGTATTGTGTTTTAGAAAAATTAAATGACTGAGAATACACAGGGTATGCAGATACAACCTTTGTCTATTTTTTTTTTTTTTTTTTTTTTCGGTTGGGAATATTGATGGGCACTTGTGATAGGCTGTGTCAGAAAGATGCACTTTAGATTCAGGCTGGGAGAGAGCATTGACAGTGGTCACACTTTTAAGAAACCTTATGCTTGTTGTTGCAGGAAATGACAATAGCCAGTCAAATTTAGACCTGTCAGAGTTCCCTACATTAGGAAACAGGTCAACAGCACCACCCAACCCCATGCCAACAGCACGTAATTACGGTAAGTTTGATCAGCTTGCAAATATCAAAATATTATGTGGAGTGTGACAGATTGAATCCTAGAACTCAGGGCTGTCTTTGAACTCTATGAACCCATAACATCTCTCACTTAATGCCCTTGAAAAGCAGACAAATTAAATGGAACATACAAGCAAATGATGTTAATTATAAAGTGTATCAGAGATCATGTGATTTTATGATGTTGATAGCAGGTAATAATGAGTGCATGGTACATGTAATTCTGCTATTTGAAGAGACAAAACTTAAAACTGTTGGCAAAAATGGAAACCACCCAACATATTTTTTTTTTTTTTAATTTTCTTTTTTACATAGTTAATGTTTTGCTTCACATTGCCATGGTATTTATATAATGTAGTCTGTCCTTTCAGTTGGCATGGTGAGCAAGCCTGCCCAGGAGTCGGCACCAGAATTCCAGATCCAACAGGAAGACTTCCCAGCTTTACCAGGAGCTCAAAGTGAGCATCTCAGCTACCTTTCTGATTGCCTTTACAGTACTGCAGCCAGTCTGCTTCACCTACAACTTTGAGTGCCTCAATGATACAGTAGCCAGTCAAGCTCAGTTTACCCCCAAAGAATTCTAAGATTTAGGAATGCTAGAATTTTGTAGACGTGGTCCGTAGGACTTGGTGAAGCTTTGTGGTGTTTGTAGCATCATGCAAGTGAAACCAACAAAAATATTTCTGGTGATCAATCTCCTGATTTTGTGTCATGGATGATCAGTTTTGAAGTGTGGTTGGTCCTGTTACATGAAAATGATGAAAATTTGATATAAATTAATGCTACATTTGGTTACAGTTACCACTATGGATGTGGCGAGTGCCAAATATTTCACAGTGAGAAAGACTCCATGCAATGTGAAAAGGAATGCAGGTCACACAGGCTGTATATATCTGCTAGGCTTTTGGTCTGGTCAGTGACTCACCCAGTAACAAACAAAACATGACAGAGTAAAAGAATGAGAATCATTTTCGGAAGTCACAGAAAAAGAACCTTAGAGTTTCGTAACGTCAGTTTGTTACTTCAGGAACTTTTGGTCATGCTTCACTTAGTGTTTCCTCACTTCATATGTGACTTTGTGTCACATGGTCAAACATTAAAGGTTTCTTTATTCATAACATTTGTAGGATTTCTTTTTTCAGATCCACCAACATCGAGTGCCAACGATAGTTCTCGAAAAACTGTAAGTGTCAGAGCCACTGGAGTGTCTACTTTATGGGGTAACTCTTATCTATAAAGCAGTGGGTGATACTGTGGGGGAGGGGGGGGGGGGGGTGTCCAGAACAACTGTATCTTTTGTAAAAGTATTGTATGTTTTTCATTTGATATTTATGAAGTTGAAAGTGACAGTTGTGCCAATTGTAGTCCTGGGTCATACATTGTGACCTTAGGTCATGAATGTGGCTGTCCAGTGGAAGGTTTTACTATGTATTTCAAATCATTGTCAGTTTCATAAAGAGAAAAGTTCAGGAAAAATTATTTCCAAAAGCTTGTTTTGTAGAATAGCCTACCTTTGCTATGTAATGAAAATTTATTTTTAGCCTGATACTAATTTTAAGTAAAAGTAATTTCGACATAAACATCAATGGAGAATCCCAGTAGAATTTGATATGTCTCCCCATCAAAATGAAGATAACGTTCTTCAGTAGTTCTGCTCACCATGTGCTAAATCCTCTTGTGTTACACGTAACTTGTCCTGGCCTTGTATGAAGAAGCACTCCCTTAAAAGCAAGGTTTTTTTCTTTATTTTTTCATAGCCAACAAGTACGACAGGCTTAGGTTCATATGAACAGGCGTTGAGCAAAGATGGTGCTAAGTTCCCTGGTGATAAGTCAAGTAGCGGACAAAGCAAAAGGGGGATACAGACACATCCTGATGGTATGCTTCCTACTTTGTGCACAAGTCATTCAGTCGTAGTCACTGTGTTCATGACTCGGTGTTCTCTGCAGCTATGAATAGAAAGGAGGTTTACCTCACCTTTTTGTTTTACTCCCTGTCTTTGCTCTCTGCTCCCTTCCATTGTGCATGTATTTTGCTCTCTGCTTTTTTTTCAGATTGTTTACAATATTTTGACATTTGTCATCTGAACAACAATATGTTGTATAATACAAAAGTGCATCCATTTAAATTTGATAAACTTTTTACAGATTTTCATTTTGTCACATTGAAATGCTAGAGTTTAAAGTTTCATTTCTGTGTGAGCCCTTTTCACCTCATATCCTGGGTGAACGTTGTCCTTTTCTAATTGCAATGCCTGCCTTCCTAAGCTGCAGAGACCACTGTGAGGCCTCAGATGCCTCGATCTTTGCTATGATTTTTAGTAAGTTTACGCAAGATCAAACAAAGGAAATTCTAAGGTGAGTTGTGCAGAAAAGGTGTGTGAAAAAAGCATGCACACGCCTTTGGTTAGACAGAAAGGCAAGTTTTTTCTCAAGGAATTGAACAGCAGTTCAGGAAATGAAAGTGCAAAATGAGTTTAACAAGCACACATTTGTGACAAAAAATGATAGCCACTTCATTTGACTCAAAGTTCATGACAAAACCTGATTTCTTTATCCTCAGAATATCTTTGAAATTATCTCTGAGTCTGTTCTAGAACAAAATTGTGCTGTTCTAAGAACTACCTGTTTCACAATAATTTGTGTGCATGTCTTTAATTTAACGCAAATATTGAAGTTAGTACAACTGTGAATGGTGGTAGTTGAAACAAAAGAATGGGAAATGGAGTGGATAACTCTTGGCACTCAAGATCATATACTAATGCCTTCTCAATGCAAAAATTGGAGACTGAGTTGACAGCTATTCTTGGTGCACTCTAGGCATTATGCACCCAAGAGCATACAGAGGACAGCTGTTCAGCTGCTTCCTTCATCTTTGTACATACAGGAATGCTGCTAGTTGATTGCAATATTATGAGAAAATTGGATTTGAAATCATTATAATCATTCAGAAACACAGCTTTCATTGTGTTTAGCAGTTGAAGTAGATTTAAGAGACAAGTGATCTTGGAGAAGTCTGTCCATCGGGTTGTCGTGAAATGTTGGTAAAAATTGAATGTGGTTGTGTAATTTTTTTTTTTTTTTTTTTTTTAATATAATTGTTCTCGGCTGTCTAAATCCTCTAACAACTGTGCCATGCGCACATAAACATTTTTTTATGTGCTCTGGAAATGCTGCAAATTTATTTTAGCTTCCAATTTGGATAGCAACATAATTTTAAAGGATATAAAAAGAAGTTTATGATCCAGACACATTATCTGATCAGGGAACAGGGAGATGGGAATCTCCCTGTTGGAGATGGTCTTCTCCCATGGGTCCTCACAGAGAAGAAAACCCCTGTGTAACCCCACTTATTAACCAGTGAATATGACCTGTCATCAAACCACATGCCAACACATTCACCTGTGATGACTGGCACAACCCAGTCCTACTGTCCAGTAAGGCTAAACGTGCTGACGTCACAATACAACGTAACGTCTAGATTTCCCCTAGCAATGTTACCAGGGTTCGCACAGAGCTTGAAAAGGCTTGAAAAGTATGGAATTTGAATGCCCTCTGTTCCAGGCCTTGAAAAGTATGGAATTTCATAAAGAAGTCTTGAAAAGTATGGAAAACCGGTTTTCTGGTTTAAAAAAAAAAAAAAAAAGGAAACAGAATGTAAAAAATCTATTCGTGTGACTTTATTTTAATGTTTGTTGCAATACCTACGATCGTAGTTTGTTTTCATTGCTAAATATAGCATCTATGGGGTTTTCTGCATTGCACAGCATCATGGGAGGCAGCTTTTCCAACTTTCAATGCAACAGGATTCTTTGGGAGATTTAAAAAACAAGTGTGCATCATTTTGATTACCAGTGATGGTCCATCATGATAAGGGCTCGACAATTCGCAGGTCCGAAAGCCTGGGGCTTGTCAGAATTGGGTTCAGGCTAGTGCAGTAGTGGAAATAAAAAAGTGCTAGCTCTGCGGGCTAGCTGGAAATTTTTACTAAAATCTGTCAAAAATAATAATATTTTGCATGGCAAATTCATCTGCAAATTAACATCAAATGCTATTTATCGGTGGGTTCAAACAGTGTTGGAAAAAATAGGTGCCGTGAGATGACTTCCCGGGCAAAAACAGCACACAACTCCCCGTCACACGCAAGTAACAGCGTGGACACTGGAGTGGATCTGCGGTGAACTGACGCAGTCTCACGGACTGATTTGGGACACTTTCGGCAATTCCCGCTATCCCATACCTTTGCGTATTTGCCTGTGACTCCAAATAATTGTTGCAATAAACACCGGAATCTTTATTTTCGTATGCTGCAATACAAAACAAAGCTGCCCGTTTGTGTGTTCCCTCCGTAAATTCACACATGTTCACTGGGCGGAAGCCATGAGGAAAACACCGTAACATAAGCCGTGATTGGCTCATTTTTGCATGTGACTCCATTGACCAATCGGGTGATGTGTGGTGCGTCAGACCACATGGCCAAAGCAGCTGTTTGTGTACAGTTGCAGGGAAGATGTTGACGGGGCGCACACTCAATGTCTGACTTGAAATATTAAAATTTTCATTTGAATTTGATTTAAGAACACCGTTTATTGCGAGAAACTTGCCAATACTGTATAGGCAAATTTACTACGATGTACCGATAGCATTCATGGTAGGTACATAAATGATGTGCATCATGGCATCAGAGGCACAATGCGACTACATGTATTTAATCGTTATTTAAGTTTACCCGGGATACGGACTCCTATAGTCCCAGAAATTACAATGTATTTTTCATCGTTAGTCACCCCTTGCAAATAGCTTACTTTCACTTTGTATTTTTGATATTTTGCAAGTTTCACTGTCGAACAGTTGCAGAAAGAATCGTACAATTTGACATTTTTTTGCGATTTTGCAAGCGACAATAAGCGGCAAATACATTTTAGGGTAAATGGTTTGTCTAGGCCTTAGCGTTGTTAGAGAAAAACTATGTTTATAGAAGTTTAATCAGGACAAGTGTATTTTGACAACGGGGCAAGTGGATTTTGAAATCTACTTGCCCTGCGGATTTTAAAAAAAAATTGTCGAGCCCTGAAATATAGATGAATGACCGTAAATGTTTGCCGCAGGCATACATTGTGCACCAAGCTGCAGCAACAATGGGAGGCTGTACATATAATGAACTTGAAAACCCCAAATACAAGTGACTGGGTTTTGCCTGTAAAACAGGACAAATACAGTGCAAGATGCAAGGTGTGTGCAAGTAATGTGCACTTGAAAAATATGGGGGAAGCAGCGCTTGCTAGTATCAAACAAAAAGTTTTTTTTTTTTGTTCAATATATACATGTAAATTGTATACATTGGTCCCCCTCTTTTAAGCCACCCCCAAAGAGATGCCACTCCCTCTACAAAGGCCACTTTGCTGTGCAGCAAGTATGGCGTTTTCATAATATTTTCCCCCTGAAGAGAGACCACCTCTCGTAATAAGGAAACATTTGGGGTGGCCTTATAAGAAGGGAACTAATTTTTATATAAACCCATAAAACCACGGATGATTGAGTTTGGAATTTTGGAAAAAAAGTGGTTTGGAAAGTACTTGAAAAAGTATGGAATTTTGGCTTTGCTATGCTGTATGAACCCTGGTTACACGGCCCTATATAAAGGCCATACACACAACGCAGCATTCAGTTTTGATTGAACCTCTTGACTGTGGAGTTGAAAGATTTCAATTCTCTGTACTGCTGGGCATAAGACTAGAGTTATGCTCAACCTGTGGTCAGTCATTACTCATTAGCCTCTGATGAGTCCAGTGAAGGACGAAACGCATCAGACTTATTTGGCACACCGTGTATCTGTTCTTATCAACACTTGCCTAGTCTTCTCATGGTTGTGTAATTAGGATGCGCCACAGGTACCGAGTTTGTATGGCAATCATACAGTTGGCAAGGAAAGAAAGCATTGGTCGTGGTTGTAATGTACATGAAGTGCCATCTGACGAGGTAGAAACTATTGCCTTCCCAAAGTAGCACTTATGCTGGGCTACCCGCTTATCATGACATCACTCATGACTACCCCCTTATCATGACAGCACTCATGGCTGCCCCCTTATCATGACATCACTCATGGCTGCCCCTTTATCATGACATAACTCATGGTTACCCCCTTATCATGACATCACTCATGGTTACCCCCTTATCATGACAGCACACATGGCTTCCCCCTTATCATGACATCACTCATGGCTGCCCCCTTATCATGACATCACTCATGGCTGCCCCTTTATCATGACATCACTCATGGCTACCCCCTTATCATGACATCAGCCAGTAAACCTGATTAACAGTGTTCTGCAGGATTGCCCAACATCTTTCAAATTTTTCAATGAATGCAGTACCATTGAGCAGTTATCAATACCTGATCATGAACAACTGCAACCAGGGCTTTCTCGCAAACTGTCTGATCTACAAACTCTGCGACCTAAGATGAAGGACTTCTCCAAGGGCAGTGGATGAGCTGTTGAGCTTTTGGTTTTAATCCATCAGCATGATTAGACTAGCAAAAGCTGTTTAATAGTGCAACATAAAGTTATGTTAATAAATCATTATTACACCTCACGGATATTCTGTATACATTGTATTTACTTTTTGTTGCTTTGTTTGCAGGAACAGTATCAAATATCCCGATAGGCATGGTGACCGATCAATTTGGAATGGTTGGACTATTAACATTCATTAGGGCAGCTGAAACAGATCCTAACTTAGTAGCACTAGCACCAGGCATAGATCTCACCACATTGGGCTTAAATCTCAATTCACCAGAGTAAGCAACATGTTGCCTTATTCTTCAACTATGATTCTTTTGTATTTGTTTCATTTATAAAACCTGCAAGTACATATTTGTTATGATACCAGTATCACAAACTGTTTCACTGTAGTCGAGCAAGTTAAACAAACGCCACGAAATGTACATGAATTTATTGTTAAGTCTGTCCACTCTGAACACATATTTGTGTTAGTCTTGACTGATTGTGTTGGGCATGAATATAAGCAGACTTGAGAGTTTTTCACCCAAGTTTGTGATATACATTTTCTTTTGTGTGTGTGTGTGTGTGTGTGTGTGTGTAAAATGTCCTCAGTTTCAGATGGATTTTGAGGCTTTTTTGTGTGTCCATTAGCCCATGCATATGTGTGAGCAGATCTCCAGATTTGTATGCTTTGTTTTCAGGAATTTATACAGTACGTTTCAGTCACCGTGGGCAGACGCTCCCTGTAGGCCCCAAGACATAGACTTTCATGTACCCTCAGAGTATCTTACAAACATATTCATTCGAGACAAGCTGGCACCTATCAAACTGAATCGTTATGGAGAAGACTTACTATTCTTCCTCTTCTACATGAATGGCGGGGATGTCTTACAGCTAGCTGCTGCAGCAGAATTGTAAGTGTTTCTCAGTTAGCCCTCTTATGCCTCTATTAATGGGGGGGGGGGAGCAGTAGTAACTATTTCAGAACATTTAACAGTTAAATATACATGTAATTCTTTCCCAGTTACAGAACTTCCCCTGTCACTCGCCAATGTAGCAAAATGCTATGCAAATGCCACTTTGGCTATAATTTTTTACAATTGGCAAATGGTTAACAAATAGGAGTGTCCCAAACATTGTATTATGCACACAAATTTTGCTAGAAAATTAAAATTTCCAGTTGAAGCCCTGCAGTTAGACATGTGTTTGTATGGATATTTATCGTCTGTTGAAGGTTTGAATGAGCAGCACAGGCTCAAAGCCACAAAATCATTGTTAATGATGCGTTCGACATGGTACCTTGGTCAATTTTTGCCTTTTTCAGATGTAATTTGTACTTTGTTGTGTAATGGGCGTGTGTATTACTGTACATTCAACAATTGTACACATCTGAAATGCAGTGTTTCATTTCAAATGTGCCATTACATTACAGGGACACGAACTAGCCTGAGTGTCTCATTATTGTTCTACAGTGGCATCTTTGAAAGAGATGGGAGGGTCCCTGGAATTTTTAGCTCAGCTGACTTGTGCTGAGCTTTTGTGAGGGTCCTTCCTCTTTTTGTCCATAGTTCGCATTTTTGACTTCTCAAAAACCGTCGGCCAGATTCACTTCAAACAAAGTGGGGATGTGCCTTGGGTGGGTCTCTACCAAGTTTGTTCAAATGGTCATGCTCTAATGAGTTTTTTATTTTTTATGAATTTTTTGTCCTTTTTTGGGCAAACCTTAAAAAATCTTTTTCTCCGAAACCGCACATCCAATTGCTTTGATATCACACAGGAACAGTCCTGACTCCTGGTTCTTAATTTGTTCACCAGGATGGCACTGCAATTTTTCCTGATTTTATATAATTTTATGTGTTTTTGCTATTTTCGACTTCTTCTGCAGAACCGTCACTCAGTCACTTAGATTAAGCTGAAACTTAGTGGATATATTCCTTGTGAAAGGCTCAATCAAAGATGATTACTAGGTGGCACTGCTGTGGATTCCTGATTTTTTATATTTTTTCAATTCGGGTTCTTATCAGTAAATGCACCTTTCCTAATGATTACTATGCAGTTCAATGGGCATTCTAATGCTAATTCACATTTTGGACTTCTCTTAAGAAACTGTCAGTCAGATTGACTTCAAGCTTGGTGACAATGTACCTTGGGTGGGTTTCGACCAAATTTGTTTAAATGGTCACGCTCCGATGATTTTTTGATTTTTTTTGGAAAGCCTTTTAAAAAAAGTTTAGTAGGAAAGTTTAACATGGGAATTTCTTGTAATGGTTATAACTTCAATAATTTTGGCTAGATTTGTGTCAAACTTGGAAGGGATGTACCTTTTACAAGTGTCTTTCTTTTTTGTGCAAGTGGTCGTACTCCAGTAATTTTTGGACCTTGACCTCATTCCCAAGGTCACGGGACAACTGACATGAAGTTTACTGTTCACTTGATAATTTGAGATTTGTTTTTGAGTTAGGACCTTGATGTTAATGTTTCTCTATGAAGGTCACACTTAGACAGTACATGAGTGACCTTGACCTCATTTCTGGGATCACATTGCAACATACATGAATTTTACTCTTCACAATAACTTGAGAACTACTTGAACTGGGATCTTGATGTTGCACATGGTAGTGTTCTTCCATAAAGGTCAGACTTACTCAGTACATGGGTGACCTTGATCCTATCCCAAGTTCACAGATCCACAAGTGTGATGAGTCTGTCAATTAGCTGAGCATTGGCTGTCCATACAGTCTTCTTGTTTTCATAACACCAGAGTTGAGTCAAAAACTGGCATAGAAATGGGATTTCATTATGATCAACCTTTACGTCTGTCACCATTATAAAGGATTGGCAAGTGCCCATTCCTGACACTTGCCAATCTTTCATTGTTCAGACAGAGTTGAGCATCAAACCATCACCAGGAATAGCTAGACATCTAAGCCAAAGAGGTTAGACAAGTGACAGTGGAAGTAAGGAGGGAAATATGACTAAGTTTTTCACTGCTGTGTACTGCTATCAAAATATTGAAAATATTGCTTGCACTTTTGTTTATATACTACTTAATATCTGTTTTGCGTTCAATAGTTTAAATTTTTCATTGTACATGTAGACCAATGTGTATGGAACATTTGACAGAGATCAACAAAATATTTAAGGAACATGCTACTCCTTGATATTGAGTATGTTTGAGGATATGAATAAAAGTATTGACCAAAGAATACTTTTTAATGCCCACAATTCTTTTTACACAAGAGTAACAAATCTGCATTAACCCTCAAATTGCTAATCACGTCAGTCGCTTTCTCATCACCATTAAACATATACTGGTGAAAAGATTCAAATTCCTCATGGAGATCCCTTTCAGTCAAATACTAGCAAGCCTCGTCTAAAGCAAAAAGTAGTCCTAGTCAACAGGTTTCCACAGGGCACATTGCGCGCAAAGTGGCCCGAAGAAAGCTGTTCACTGTCTTAAATCAGTGCTTAAAGGGTTAATATGTTGCTGTACACTTCATATCCAAGCCAGTCATGCCACTTGTATGTTCCCAACTGACTGTTTTCTTGCAATATTTCATGTATGTGTAGATACAACCGGGACTGGAGATACCACAAGGAGGAGCGAGTCTGGATAACCAGGGCACCTGGCATGGAGCCTAGAATGAAAACTAACTCCTATGAACAGGGAACATACTACTTCTTTGATGCTCAGAATTGGAGGAAGATTGCCAAAGAGTTCCACCTAGAATATGACAAGCTGGAAGAGAGGCCTCATCTACCTCCAACATTACATCACAACCCAAACCAAACAGCAGTCATGGCTCATTAATGTACACTCAATATTTTTTAATGTTGTCTCTCTTTTTTTTTTTTTTTTCTCCCAACTGTTGTATATAATGGAAGAGGCTGGTGTGGCCTGAAGGGCGGTTGCCATCCAACTCTGAAAAAAACATGGATTGGAGAAAGTTGTGTATAGAAATGTGACTTTATTTTGTAGAAAAGCTGGATCTGACTTCATTGTTGCTAGCTGTGTAAATATTGTGCATGCTGTCAAAGCACCAAGACTGCCTACATGACATAAAGCATGTCAGAGTTCAAAGTAATATACTTGTAAGATGTGTAGAGTGCTGACTGAGAAGAGCCACAGGACCTGGCTTCATGACCAAAAGTACAGTGAAGGAAAACTTGTCGAGCATTTGTTATACTGCCAATTGTAGGGGCGAAGTCTGCTGATATTTGTAAGAATTCTTCCATTTCCTTGAGGTGTTTGCAAAAATTGTGCTATAAAGAAAATATGGTGACATACATGTCATATATATGTTTGAAAGTAAGATGACTTCATAGCGTTGACTATGGTAAAGTGAATTGGCATGTACATGTACCAGAAAATCAACAACTTACCTGTGTTTGTCTAGTTTCAACTCCAATAGTCTTTTGGGTGGTCCTATGTGTTTCCTTTTCTTTCTGTTGTGTTGTTACATATTGATTTTATGACATATTCATTGAATGATTCAACTGGCAACAAGCATGTCAGACTCAAAGCACAGCTCAGAGCCAGTGTTTAAATCTACAATTCCTCAAAACATTGTGTCACTTCTCATTTTGAAAGAGGACACGAGATTGTCATGAGTTTAATACTATTAAAAGTAAACAGGGTTGGAAAGTAAAAAAAAAAAAGTGGTAACCACTGCAAAAATGGTATTGGCCCTGATTACAACCATAACTGTCCTATTTCAATTTTTTTTTTTTTGCTTTCATTTTCATTAGCTCAGCAGACTACAACATCTGTCTTTTCCTTGTTAACAGTCAGCTGAGCTTCTTTTCTGGTTCATTGTCATCCTCATTAGTACTTCATCAAATTTGGTATCTTTGAGAAACATTTCTGAATATCCACGGACTTGAATTTACCAAAAACTGGTACCAAACTTTTTTCTGTGTTCTTATTTTGTGTGCCTTTATTCTTTTCGAATTTGTCAAAACTACTGACTATGATCTTCAAATCTGGTAGCAATGTACCTTGATGTGGTACATATCAAAGACTTTTACCAGTTGGCACAACTGTCATTTTTTAATTTGACAATTTTTCTTTCTTTAAATTTCGAAAGTGATTAATAAGACACCTGCAACAGCATTCTTAAAGGGATACCAGTGTAAATGCCTATATATGTGGTTTAAAAACGAAACAAAGAAAGCAGCAGATTTCTTCAAGCATGGTAGTGATGTGCCATGGCACAGCACTGGCTGTTCTTTTGTCTTCATGTCTGAAAATAGGTTGTGTATAAGTTTGAAAGGGAAAATTAGGTGAAGTTCAAGTGTATATAACAAATCATTTTTATATACAAAAATAAATACTCAGAATTTAATTTAGTTTCCACTTGTACATAATAAGTTTTCATAATGTACATGTACATGTATTTTGACTATGACAAAAGATGATACAAATTATGAGTAGTTTCTGGAAAATTGTTTTTGTTTTACAAAGAAAAGGAAGACTATTATGGGATTTTAACCCTGTCCCCATTAAAAGCAGCCAAAACCAGCTGTTGGTCAAATTTCACTGCTTCAGTGTTTTACAGCTGATGTCAACAGTAATGGAAAAACAATTTCACTGAAAATTGTACATAAGACCTATCAAGATCTCATGCCCCAGGTCAAAATCTTTCCTTGGCATGGGTGGGGCACTTAGTGCCCAACCCATGCCAAGCAAAGCTGTTGACTCAGTCTTAATTCAAGGGAGAATGCGCTAATTTTTAATGTTTTATAAAAACCAACGAAAATAGAACTTAAGTAATACTCTGGGACCTTTCCTCAATGATGTACGTGTAAAATATTTTGTTTTCCATCTTCTGCATGACAGAAACGTACAATGACTACATAAAGGCCATATGTACCTGATATTTAATGCAAACTGCCAGCCATACAGCCTGATTGACCAGAAATGGTTATCTGTTTTCCATTTGAATACAAGAGCACTGTCATGTTATAAAGATCTTCAGGGAATTTAGAGGGCCCAGATGTTAATCATGGAAATGAGTGAGCCCACGATTTCTGCAGGGCACTTTGGGTACAGTGTAGTGGCAGTGCTCTGTGGGAAGGTTTTGATAATGGCTTATTATTCTTGATTCAAAACTTTAAAATTATGTTGAATGAGAAGCCAAAGACATGTACAGCGCTGAAACCTTTGTGACAAACTTAACTCTTTCAGTGCCGTATTTTTTACCTGCCTCAACAGCTTTCCTTGGCACACTTTGGGCACAGTGCACCCAACGTGTGCTGAGGAAAGCTGTTGACCTGGAGTGTAATATTCTATGTAACTACAGGCATGCGGGTACTTAAATGAACTGTCTTTTTTACAAGGAACATGAATCGAGCATCCTTATCATAATTTAGAGCGGTTTGTTTCAAGTAGTTTGCAAACTTTAGTGGCAGTTGGCACTGAAAGAGGTAGAAGGGGGGAAGGTGAGGTTCTGATATAACAGCATTAGGTCTATCAGGGTTGGTATGTATAGCTGTTCCAGACATTAGATCATGTACAATATGGCTATTTGATGATCATTGAGCAACCTTGTGATCTTATCCAGCGTCATGCTTTAATAATGGGACCATGGAAATAAATTTCAGTTGTCTAAAATGCCATGTGTAAATACCAATTCCAAGAAATCCTTTAAACCAGATCTTTGCAGCAGTTTTCAAAGGTTTCCACTGCTTTAAGTTGTGGTCTTTGTACATGTATAAAGTTACCACAGCTTCTCTCTCTCTCAGAGTGTGAAAATACTGTAAACATTCATATGGAAACTTGTGTCTTTAAAGCCTGCGGTCGATTATCTCTGATAAAGGGAGAGAGATGGTAGGAGGGTCATCTTAACTTTGTTTTGACTTAAGTCCACTGTTACATTAAAAAGTGAAAACTGGAGTAAAATATAATACGGTAGTCATTCCAATAGTAGTACACTGTGCTAATGCAAAGATTTCCAGGGACAGACATGGTTTTTGCAGAGTTTTGTGACAATATGTCTTAATTTACAATACCACAAGCAATTACACTAATTATAGAATCCATATAGCATAAAATAACAACAATGAACCCTTATCTTTCATCAGAAGCAGCTGACTTTTAAGAATATTAAAAAAAAACTGAATTTTTAATAAAACTTCCAAGGTTAAAAAATAATAGGTGTGCTTCTATTAGGGCATGTGCTGCAATTGGAATGAATACAGTAAATCGCACTTCTAACACTGTACATGTATTGAATTTTGTGTCCATGTTGGATATGGCTGATGTGAGCCTTAATCAAACTTCATTCACGTAGTGAGTGGTATTTTCATTGTCTGGGGAGCATGACTTGCCAAACACATATAACATCTACTTAGCACACCAGGTATTACAGGTGGGTCCTTGAATGAGAGGGCTTCGTAAGAGGAATCTGAATATGAAACAAGTTATGTCAATTCATGCAAAACATCCAGGTATATTTATGACCCAATTTTTGATGGATAAATCCTATTTGAAGTATGTTCGGAATTTCTGGCTCCTATGGCGTTATGTTCCAGGACATATTTCAAGGACACCTTAGATAAACGTGATGCAAGACTCAATGTAACCTGTTGCATATTTGGCATGTATTTACTTGCTTGACGCCCAGTAAGGACTGTCAGTTTTCAACTGCAGCTTACCAGTTTGTTCCATTTGAGAAAGATTTTGCAATGTTGGGGTAGCTCTGTGTAGGCACACAGAAAGTGCCTTAGATTCTTCAGTGTCCTTACATGGGTGAAATGTTGGATTACCAGAGAAAAATAACAGTGACAAACAAAGGTAACCTTTGACTCGCATAATAGTCTGCATACATATCTGTATCATAGGCAGAACATATATTGTACACTCAGCTTCTAAGTATGGTCTTCAACACTCGTGGATTGATACAAGAGTTGTTATCCTGGTTCCTTGCTGATACAAGCTAGTAGAAAAAGTTGTAAGCATGACAAAAGTCAAAAAAAGAGGGGGGGGGGGATCAAAACTGTTCTAACAGTTTAAAATCCACAGACCCTAAAGTAGGATGGATTGTGCATGTAGGGTGGTCCCATCTGTCCTGTGTATCAGTTCAAGGTTTTATTGTCGGCAAGATATCATGAGAATGCCCAGACAGATTTTGCTCAGCCTTGCCACAAGGGCGCATGCACCATGGGGCACAAGAAATTATTAGTTTTTCCGATCACCTTGATATGTTTTGTGATAAAAAGGCATCAGTGAAAGTCATGACATTGAAGTTCTTTTTAATTGTTTTTACACAAGGTGGCAAAAAGTTTTTCTTTTTTTTTTTTTTTTTTTTTTTTTTTTTTTTTTTTTGGTTTTTTTTTTTTTTTGGTTTTTTTGTTTTTTTGTTTTTTTTTTTCTTTTTTCTTTTTGTTCTTTATTGTGGACAAGCTGCTTTGGTGCAAAGGTGGCTTGCAGTAAAGAGATGTTGAATTGTGCAACACAAGACACTGTTACATAAAATTTTATCAAATGTATTGCACATGTATACTTAACCAGGGCAGAAGTCCACAGGTGCTATCAGTCTAAAGAGTAAATTTAATATGTCAAGATAATGATAGGATGTTAGAAGTGCTAACAGAATCAGTTGAGATTTAGAGTTCAGATTGTTAAATTAACTACTATAATGCTGATAGTTCCTCAGGTTACTGGTGAAGATATTCTGTTATGGAAGGTGGGTCCATGATACATTAAGGTTCAGACAGTGATAATATTATGTCCTTGGATTTTAAATTGCCTTCTGATACAGTGAAACTTGTATAAGACACTTATAGCCGTACCCCCCATCAAGCTGGTCAGAAGCCCTTGGTCCTTGTGGAATGGGCTCAAACTCTTATTACTTATAATGCTAAATGTGACAGCAGTTTTCTTGAAATAATGTGTACAATGGTAAAGCCAGCCAAATGGAGCATATGAGTCACCAGACTGGCTGAGTGCTTGCACGAGGCCAGTCTGTGTGGAGAGTATGCTCCAGGCAGCTGCTTTTACTTTTATCCAGTAACTGGTTCCCTGTCCATTTCCAATGGTCATATCACTGGAGCACCAAGGGAACCAGGCTATCATGATCTTTGACATTGGAACTATTAGGATATGGACAATGTTATCTACCAATTTGTAACCTCCAGGGATTTTTTTTTTTTTTTTATTTTGATAATACAGTTACAGGATAAACAGTAGAACCTGCTATTTAAGACCAACCCTGTAGCAAACAAAGTGGTTTCATTTTGCAGGTGGTCCTAAAATACAGGTTGATTTGTCAGAGAAATAGATTCAAGTGTCATAAAATGTCAGTGTTGAAAGGAAGCAGTCTGTTCCCACAGATGTTCTCTAGAGCAGGTACAACTGTACTTTCTGCCACAACTGTATGCAGACAGTGGAATCAAGTGCACAAGGCCACCCATTTGCTTGTCCATAATGGTGTAATGTGACAGGTGGTCTTGCAGTACAGGTATACGTGACAGGGAAATTGAAATGAATGTCCGAATGGGTGGTCCTGAAAAAGTATTTTTTACAAGAGGTGATCATAACATGTTTAACAGTGTTTGCATCCTGCAGGATTGTACAAAACAAACAGCTTTATTTTCATACCTACCAAGTCAGGCCAAAGGGCTCCTGAACAAGCAGTCATAGTTGTGTCATTGCAGGTGACAGTATGGCAGAGGGGGTAGTATTCACAGACAGACTTCACTCTATCAGATACAGTAAAACCTCTATAACCGAACACCTCCATATACCGAACACCTCTCTATACTGAACACCATTTCTCGGTCCCAAATATATACTTTCAATGTTATCAAACCTCCCTATACCAAACACCTCACTATACCGAACACTTTTTTCCGGTCTCAAGGGTGTTCACTATAGGGAGGTTTTACTGTATTTGTAGATACTTAGATACTGTTTTGAACTAAAAAACTGATACATGGTGTGTTTGTGTTGGACTGATGGTCACACTGAGCGAACAAACATGAACAGTTTTTCTTGGTATTGAAAAAATGAGGTCTCTTTGTTGATTTGTAGAATGGTGTCTGGCTATAAAATGCTATGATTTTAAAACCATAGCAAGAAGAATGTCGTGGTACTAAAACTGGTCAAAGTTAGAAATGAAACTCAATACATGTACATTGCATCTGCATTTTAATGTATGAAAGAGCAAAGGTGTCTCCATGAAGGTAACACAAGCAGAGCTTTGTTTTTGTTGCCAGTACTTTCTCAAATTTCAGTTTTTATAAAGTGGTTATAAAAGTGAAGAAAACAATGGTGCACAAAGCAGTTTGTTTAGGGTGAAGCTTACTTACTGGACTGTACACCAACTTTGTTTGAGGTGGTCGTATTTTTTCACAGACATCAGGACTAGCATGATTTTTTATTATTTTTTAGACTTAAGTTGGAATGCTGTAGATCTCAGCTGGCTGAATAGAATGACATTCAGTGTATAAATTTCTGCTTTAACCCTTAAAGTGCTGATTTAAGATTGAGTCAACAGTTTTCCTTGTGACACTTTGCACACATTGTGCGCAAAGTGTCGCGAGGAAAGTTGTTGACTAAGACTAGTTTTTGCTTTAGACTAGGCTTGCTGGTATTTGAATGAAAAGTATTGAATCTTTTAATGATTTTATGTTTTACAGTAATGAGAAAACAACTATAGCAATGATTAGCACTTTAAGGGTTAACAAAGGAACACAAGGAGCACAGGCTTTGATCCCACAATCTGCTAATTTCGTGGCTATTTGTATTATCCATAGACTACCAGGTCTTCAGCATTAGGAAACACATAGTATTTATCCACAAGGAATTTGGCTATGTTCAATGGGGACCACTCAGATAGGAAGGTACATCTGGGACACAAATGCCTAAAAGAAATAGCTCCATTGATCCGATTTTTTTTTATTGACTTTTTTGTAATACCTTTGGCTACTGAGTTGTTGATCTTAATCAAACCTGGTCTACCCAGAAGGCAAACAAAATCGAACCTTTTGTTTCATACATGTAGGTTGTGTGCAGGTGATTACATGCGCATGTCTGTTTACTTCATCCAGAAGGGTATGGTCAGACAAGGCCTGTGGTCATTCATGGTATAGAGGTAAATGCATTGTAAGAAAATAGTTGTCTGCTGCACATGGTAAAGGCAGAATTGAGTCTTGTACCAGATGGGAATGTCCAGACCAAAGCCTTTTGAGACAAAGCTTTCAAAGTTTGATCGTGCAGTTGTTAGTCAAGTTCGAGGCTAAACAGTGGCCTCTTGATGACAGCGTCTGGGGGTCAAGGTCATCTCAAGTAATTGCTTGTGCATAATATGGAAGATCTTTTACTTGATTGCATCGCTATTTTGGATGGTTGCAACTTACTTACTGTCAGTGGGGGTCAAGATCATTCATCTAAAATAATTGCTTGTGCATTATATGGAAGGTATCCTACTTGATTGCATCACCATTTTGGATGGATGCAGCTTTCTGTCACATAAATTAAAATCACACATGCATTTTTATAAAACTTCAGGGACAGCATCTTCTGGTGAAAAAGCATGTATGTTTTTGGGAACCAAAGATCAGAGGTCATTGTCTGACAACCCTGTGCTGCAGGTGTATTATTAAGGACCAATCTTGACCATGTAATAGTCAAGACATGTATACATACATGGTTTATGTGGCTGAAACAAGCTGAAGGGTAGACATTCCGCTTTTAATGACTAAAGGGAAGATCCAAATTAGTACTCTGTTCTAATGCTTCAATGCAGCGATCACCCTCCATTGTTCTTGTAGTTATGGACAATTTCACTGAGCTACACTGTGTACTTGCAGGTCTCATATCTCTTGTTCCCTATCAGTGGCACATGGTAGAATTGATCTAGCCTACCACTGAATGCACCAGATAGTAACTGAGGAAGTTAGCACCAGTACCAGCAGATTTGGATCTTCCACTTTGCAAAACGTTTCATATACATGTATTTCATCATGCAGCCCCACTGAGATCACTAATGCTAATAGTAGAGTTTGGTTGTCACCCTAAAGGGAACAGACTTTCCATTGTGATTTTACTTGCCTTCTCAGGCTTTCGTGAAGCTGTGTGCACCTTTTTGTAGTTGCATGTTTGGTTTCTGATGCCTCCTTTGTGGGCAGTGGTATCAAATACAGGTCTGGTGGTGTGAAATAGTGGGCATCTCAAAAGTCTGGGTGACCATGCTAAGCAACAGGTTGCAAGTGTTTCTGACAGAGTGGTCCTTGCATTGACAGGTGATTGAAGCCATCTGGCAAGTGTTAGGACAACCACAGGTCAGTGCCTTTGCTTTCAGGCTGTCCACATCCAATCAGTTGTCACATCAGCACAAGTGGTCTCAAAGGAAATGTTTTGTTATAAGTAAAGGGATTTCCAGAGTAAATTCTATATCTATTGATAATGCTTAACTGTGAGACCACTCTCCAGCCCACCCAACTGACTCCACTTTTGGGATGCTCACTGAGGAGAACAAAAGGTCAAGATTGCATACCCAGGTTGCCACCAGAGGGCATGCGCAGCCTGCCCAGAAACCTGGGATGGTGCAGACTTTCAAGTGGTAACTTTTTCTTTAAGGAATGAACCAGCCAAGCTGGTTTATTAGCATTAGTGGTCTCAGAGGTAAGCATTATCAGTAAAACATACTTTGGAAATTTCTTTCACTTTTCAGTCTTGTACCTAAATGATAACAACAGTAACCTTGATACGTATGTCAATTGCAATATTCCCATGATCTTAAAGCAGCATTTCTAAGTATGCATGACTGATATAGGGGGAGACACTTCATGTCTTTTGTTCCAGTGAGGCGGAAGGTTATGTCCAGTACAGGGGAGGACAGTTGGAGCTCCAGCCCATTAGGTTGTGGGACTCCCATTACTTGCATTTTTCTAAATGTATTTATATGAAAAAGCGCAGTGACTGTCCAGTGTATGGCAGCTTGTAATAAAATGAAACCTGAATACATTTAATGTCTTTGCTGTTTTACATTTCTTTGTGGCTGGTTCTTGGGAATATAAAATGAACACCTGAATCCAGTGGTAAGCTTTTCTTGCTGCTTTTGATTTGTTTTTCTGTCCCAAAATGGAATAATGTGAACCTTTGTGGGGGGGAGGGGGGGGGGGGTTCCAGAGGGCAGTGTGGTGCTGAAAATACAATCCTGGGGTCTCAGCTGGCTGGGGGCCCAGGGTGTGAAGCGCCTAAATTTCAGCATCTATTGATGGTTTTAGATCTGTCGCATGTCAAAATTAGGTCTATTGACATTGAAGATACTTGTGCAGGCCATATTTGATGTACAGTAGCCTCCCCTTAGAGACACCACTTCTACTGCTGTCCAAAACGTGGTCAAATAAACTGGTGGGTCTCCAAACCGAGGATTCACAAGTGCTACCTGCCCAACAAGTGACCTAAACCACTACTTTGAATTCCAATCCGTAATTTAGATTCAGACATGATCAATGTATGTTTATTAGATCCATTCCATCTTGCAGACATGTGGTAGCTCATTTATTGTTATTATAAACATAGTTTAATTTATAAACGTTTTGACATTATTTCACCAGTCTTGTACAAAATAGGTGGGTTATACTTCTCTGAAATGAGGAATTTCAGGATGGATAACGTCATTTTGGATGGTCACTGGTCAGGTTCTGCAGTTGATTTCCCAAAAGAAGTAAATTATCATTCGAAGGTGCTTTTGAAAATGTCACACAAGAGGCAGGTGACTCCCCAAAAGAGGGGTCTTGAGAAAAAAGGACTACTATACCTGTTCTCTAGTGGGGGACTTGGTGTGGCTAGACAATATTCTGATCTTGTTTTTCATTACTGTTGAAATGAGTTGTAAACATTGACCACCAACTAGCTCTGGCTGATTTTAGAGAGAAATGGTTAACCCTGAATTCTTTTATATGAAAAACACAATTTCCTGATATGGAAAATTCATGGTTCTGGGTATCAAAAATAAAATCTTGAATTTAAAAAATTCATTTTCTTTATGTGAAAAACTAATCAAGAATTTTTTTTTATATCATAAGTTCAATATTTTATATCACCAAAACATTACACATGGACTGGAATTCGTGATGTCCAAAACTGACTTATTTTTAAATTTACAATGTCAAACTTGCCAAAATTTCAAAAATAAAGTTTGAAGTCAAATTGATTTTTTTAGCTCAGCTGAGCTTATCTTATTGGCCTCCATCCATCGTCGGTCCGTCGTCCATCCGATATCTTGGTACACTTTACCTCATAACACCTCTAGTCAACTTTATGGTGCTAAAAATTATATTACTATTTACCGGTTTATACCAGTGTCGGTATGGTGGAATAGTGTATGAAGCTTTTAAGTTTCAAAGGAGACATCAGTTGTCCGTCAACAATTAACATTTTCGACTTCTCTGAAACCGTCAGCCAGATCCACTTCAAACTTGGTAGGAATGTGCCTTGGGTGGGTTTCTACCAAGTTTATTCAAAAGGGTCAGGGTCCAGTGATTTTTGGATTTTTAATGATTTTTTTTGGATATTTAATGATTTTTTTTTTGTTCTTTTTTGGGCAAATCTTAAAAAATCTTCTAAAACCGCTCACCCAATTGCTTTAATATCACACAGGAACACTCCCTCAGACCCCTAGTTCTTAATTTATTCACCAGGTGGGGCTGCAATTTTTTTTTCTAATTTTTCTTGAATTTTTGTGTGTTATAGCTATTTTCAACTTCTTCTCCAGAACTGTCACTCATATTAAGCTGAAACATGGTGGATTTGTTCCTTGTAGAAGGGTCAAACAAAGTTGTTCACTATGTGGGAATGCGGATTCCTGATTTTTAACGATTTTTTCAATTCAGGTACTTATCGGTCAATGCAGCTTTCCTATTGATTACTATGGAAGTCAATGAGCATTCTAGTACTCATTCACATTTTTGACTTCTTGTCCAAAACCGTCATCCAGATTAACTTCAAACTTGGTGGCAATGTACCTTAGGTCGGTTTCTACCAGTTTGTTCAAATGGTTATGCTGCAGTGATTTTTGGATTTTTAAGGAATTTTTTGGTCTTTTTTTGGACAAAAAAAATCTTTCTCCGAAACCACTTACGCAAAATTGCTTTGATATCACTCAAAAAAAACACCTAGGGACTCCTTGTTCTTAATTTGTTCACCAGGTGGCACTGCAATTTTTTTTTCTATTTTTGCTTGAATTTTTGTGTGTTATAGCTATTTTTGACTTTTTCTCTAGAACCGTCACTCAGATTAAGCTTAAACATGGTGGATATGTTCCTTGTAGAAGGGTCAAACAATGTTGTTCACTCTGTGGGAATGCTTCGGATTCCTGATGTTTAACAATTTTTTCAATTTGGCTACTGTTCGGTAAATGCACCTTTCCTTTTGATTACCATGTAAGTCAATGGGCATTCTAATGCTAATTTACATTTTTGACTTCTTCTCCAAAACCGCATCCAGATTTACTTCAAACTTGGTGCAGATGTACCTTAGGTGTGTGTCTACCAGGTTTGTTCCAATGGACATGTCCCAATGAATTTTGGATTTTTTTTTTTTTTTTTCAAAAATCTTTATAAAAGTTTTAATAGGAAAGTTTAACATGGGAATTTCTTGTAGTGGTTATAACTTATATCATTTTGGCCAGATTTACTTCAAACTTGGTGGGGATGTACGTTGGGTGGATCTCTACCAAGTTTATTCAAATGGTCATGCTCTATTGATTTTAGGATTTTTCATGAATTTTTTTTGTTCTTTTTTGGGGCAAACCTTCAAAACTCTTCTCTGAAACCGCTCACCCAATTGTTTTGATATCGTACATAGACCTCCCAGGGACACCTAGTTCCCAATTTGTTCACCAGGTGGCACTGCAATTTTTTCTAATTTTTTATGAATTTTTTTTGTATGGTTTTGCTATTTTTTTAGTGGAAGGGTCAAACAAAGTTGTTTACTAGGTGGCACTGTTTTGGATTTCTGATTTTTAAGGATTTTCAATTCGGGTACTTATCGGTCAATGCAGCTTTCCTATTGATTGCTATGCAAGTCAATGGGCATTTTAATGCTAATTCACAGGACAACTGACACGAAATTTACTGTTGACTTGATAACTTGAGATCTGTTTTGAGTTCGTATTGTGATGCTGCATATGTTAATGTTTCTGTTTGAAGATCATGCTTAGACAGTACATGAATGACCATGACCTCGTTTCTGGGGTCACAGTGCAACAAACATGAATTTTACTCTTCATTATAACTTGAGAACTACTTGAACCTTGATGTTGCACATGTTAGTGTTCTTCTGTAAAGGTCAGACTTACTCAGAACATGGATGACCTTGATCCTTTCCCAAGTTCGTAGAGCTGCAAGTGTGATGAATGTCAATATCAGCTGAGCATGGGCTGTTCACACAGCCCTCTTGTTTAATCAATAGTTCCTTTTTTGTGTAATTGTTTTGGCATCTCCAGATTCACAATCAGGCCTAAGCATTTGCAAAGTTCCAGAACAATCTGTGTGGCGCAGCAAATCTAGGCGCCATACCGAACTGATAATCAAGTTGTCCAGTTACACATGAATGCACACTGTGCTCTGGTGAAGGGGCGTGGCTGTACTGCCTGCGCGAACCTGGTGTACACAAGTTTTATTTACTGAGCACACTCCATAAACAGAGAAATAACTGCCATTTTAGGATAAGTCTGTTCTAATAGAACAAAGACCCTGGCTTGCTTACTACGCCAAACATCCTGGTGAAAGTGGATCCTTAAGTAGGTCAGAGTTATTCTGCTCAGCTGAATTCCTCCTGTGGGGTGGTGCTATATGTATGGAGATAATTGGACTCCCTTAGGGGATAAGTGGGGTCATAAAAGGGACCCAAATGCTGATATGATAATGAGCATTTATCAACCAGTGGTCTGTAGAACCTTTATACCTCCTATGGTTTTTGAGAAGATTTAAACACACAAAAATTTGTTTAAAAAAGATGAGGACAACTGGCAGTGCCACCATTGAAGAAATTAAGGTCTGGGAGTCCCCCAGAAGTGTCTCTGTAATTTCGAAACAATTAGCCCACTGGTTTCAGAGATTTTTTTACCATTACATCGAAAAATGAATACAATAGTCGTAAAAAGCTCAAACACTCACAGGAGTGTGTCCCTTTGAAGAAACCTGGTAGAGATCCCCTCAAGGTACATCCCCATCAAGTTTGAAATGGATTTGACCAACACTTTTGGAGACAAAGTAAAAAAAAAAAAAAGTAACCGTGGACAGATGATAGAATATAACAATTACAACCACCAGCCATCCTGTTGACAGCTTGTAGGCAGAGGTAAAAACTAATATGGTGAACGGACAACAAGTTATTGAATAATTTTTAACTGCTGTTTGAACAATGAAAAACTTACATTTTTTTTCATCAGAGCTGAGATTGTGTACCACCGTTGCACACCACCATATTTTGCAGAGCTTTTCTACCTAAATGCGACATGAACAATACTCTTATTAATTTGCATGATGTGTGAGAGCTAAGATGGAGTACTTTTGACAAAGAGTAGGTCAACAGAGGGATTACAGATTGATTGACTGTACAAAGAGCAGGTCAACAGAGGGAATGCAGATTGATTGACTGTACAAAGAGTAGGTCAACAGAGGGAATGCAGATTGATTGACTGTACAAAGAGTAGGTCAACAGAGGGATTACAGATTGATTGACTGTATAAAGAGTAGGTCAACAGAGAGATTGCAGATTGATTGACTGTACAAAGAGTAGGTCAACAGAGGAATTGCAGATTGATTGACTGTACAAAGAGTAGGTCAACAGAGAGATTACAGATTGATTGACTGTACAAAGAGTAGGTCAACAAAGGAATTGCAGATTGATTGACTGTAAAGGGAAGTGGTGCATTTATTAAAACCTGTTGTGTGTGGCCACTGTGACCCAATTTTGTCAGGTAAAAAGTAATCACATATTCCAGGTGACCTTCACGACAGGCAAATTAACAAAGAAATTGAGTTGTGTGTTCCCAGAAATTTAAGGAAGTGGCTGCTCTCAGCAGAGGTCACATACAGCAGGTGCCATTGTATCAACTACAGAAGCAGAATCACAAATTATTCAAAGGTATTTTGCCAATGGGCGGCTGAAAGGCAGAATAGTCAAAACACTTGGAATTGTTAAGTCTGCTCTGCATATAACAACAATATGACAGATTAAAAAACAGAACACTATTGTAATTCAATGGCAATTAACATACACTAATTGTTAAACCTACATGCTTGGATAATAACATAATTGTCTGGTGTGCATACATGTACATGCAATACAAAGTTATATTGAGTCGTATGGCCAAACTGGCACTTTCAAAATTACAAACTTCTCCATCAGGTAACAAGAGTACAATATGAATATTCCACTTATCCATGGTTATGTTGCCTGCCAAATTGTTCAATCCTCCATGTTTTCTCCACTCCACTTAATCTGCCCTTTGATAGCATGTATTTTTGCATGCTTTTAAAACAGTAAAAAAACAAACAAAAATAATTAAGTGACTCAAATTCTGATTGGTCTACAGGGTTACCATGGTTACAAACTATAGTGCAATGCAGCATGCTGCCAATGGCCAAGGGGGTAATGATCACCTTTGTGTTTGGACTGTCATTCCATGAGAAGAGTGACAGTGCAGTTATGTAAGCTCTAATTTAAATAAAAATGGTTATAAAGTTGGGAATGGGATAACCAAAGAGACCTAGACATCCACAATAGACCTCATCCACACATGGAACATTACTGCATATGAACCCAAAATATATATGCTTAGATCTAGTTTGAACATACTGAGCTGATTGCAATTTATGCTTGCTCTGGTTTCCTGAATATGTACTATTCTTGTGATTTTAAAAATGAACCATTTCTGAATATTTTTCACTTGTAAAGCGACAAGTGCACTGTACCATGTTTTACAACTGGCTTATTGAGTTGCATGTGATTGTGAAATGTTCTAAAGGTCATCACCCCTATTATATAGTATTGTTATATAAATACCGTATGGCATGCTTTTATATTACATGAACTTGTTCAGCAGGCCAAAAGGCATTTAAGGATAGCATGTGTATATTATTTATTGACAGGTCATAAGAGATTTGCAAAAGAAAACAAAAGTTGGGTTGGCATGTCACCAAAATGCAGGATTTTTTTGAAGAAAATGACATTCTCTCCAAGTTTGTATTCAATTCTGTACCTCTTTACTTTAATATTGAAATATGCCATACATGTTAAGCCTGGAGGCTTTAGTTTTATTCATTTGGAATGCTTCCAAAACATTTACAGTGTTTGTTCCAGCACTTGACAAAAAAACCTACTCATAGTATTGGACAAATTAATGAAGCTATTTCATGTTAAGACGGTCCAATTTTGGCCTTTTTACAATTACAGTAAAACCTCTCTAACCAAACACCTCCATATGCCAAACACGTCTCTATACTGAACACCATTTCTTGGTCCCAAATATATACTTCCAATGTAAGCAAACCTCCCTATAATTAATCAATTAATTAATATATTTATTGAACCTCCTAAAAAGGAGAATAAAACCATATACATCGAAATGAATACAAAAAGTGACACCCAGAACTCACAAGATGAAGGCATAATAAATATCCAATAAATCACATTCAAACCAAATCACAATCTGCATACAGCACAGAATGATCACAATAAATATCACGCAAAGCACATAAAAACCAAATTATAATTTACATACAACACAGAGTAATCACAATAGAACATAAGAAAAATGGAATCAAGCAATCATGATAATAACGCACGTCGACAATACATAGAATGAAGCAATAGTAAACTTAATACAGAGGGCAGGGGAATAAAATCAGTACAGAAGATCACCACAAATAAAATAAAACTGAAGATTAGAATTAAAAAGCCTTGGTAAGCAGTTTAACTAGTTGATAGTCCGTGGAATTTCTCTCCTGGTATTTCGGGGATGGGAGTAAAAATTTTACAGTGTCAGATATACCTTCACACTCGAAAGGTCGCGTTTGTGGGACAGACCTAAAGCGCCCAAGCATAGCTGGTACAGGCGACACGTTACATGACATCAGACGGTCAATGAGAGACCCTTTAGGAACAGCACCATATACAAGAAAATGAGATAGCAGCCTGAGACATACCGAACACCTCGCTATACCGAACATTTTTTTCCGGTCCCAAAGGTGTTCTGTATAGGAAGGTTTTACTGTACACAGGATTAAATGACCCCAAGTAGAGCTGAAATACTCCTCAGAAATAAAATCTTGCTTATTAATAATGGTGCATCTCCACCAGAAAATAAAAAAATCATTTATTTCAATTTAAAAAGCTTAATTTCTTGATTTTTATGGAAAAATCCTACTAATTTGAGCCTTTTTGATTAAAAATCCTACTAAATCATACTTTTTGCCAAAATCCTACAAAAGTAGGAAAATCTTACTCAGTACAGACACTGCATTCATGATTGTGCAATACACACTGACACGTTTAACATTCATATACTTGCAGCTCTATTTATGGGCGACTTACAATAGAAGTATAAAGAGGCAATTAAAAACAGGATATATCTTTAGACATAATGAACAGCAGTATATGCATGCACTGCAAACATCTGAGTACCACTTTAAAAAATCTGGTTAATTCATGTACAGTATAGTCCCTCCTTTGACAGATCACTCCATTGAGAGCCCACCTGGCTTTCAAAACCATATTTACTAGGTCCTTTGTGCTTTCTTTTCCATGTTATTTGACCTCCATTGAAAGACCACCAGCTTTATGTAACATCTTTTGGGTATGCTTGAGGGGCATGATCTCTAAATTTAAAGAGGGAGCTCTATAATCACAGTGAGCTTGGTCTCTAAATTTAAAGAGGGAGCTCTGTAATCACAGTGAGCTTTAAGTTCCTAATTAATACCTTACCAAGGACTTGCAACGGAGACCTCATGTGTGATCATCACCTTCCAAGTTGCCTGTCACAGCAATGAACAGGTAGACATTTATTCCATAAAGTGTTATGTACCCCGGAAGTACGTTTTACATTACAAAGTTCAACGATGAACATATAAACAAAAGAAGAGTTGTGTTGTGTTTTCGCATTACTTTTCAATGTAATTTACAGTTTAATAACTTTAAAACCACTCATTGCAGAAACAGCAAAATTTTTGTGGTAAAATTATGTACAAAGCTGAAATGTTCACATAAATTTTATTCTTGCAGCTTTAAAAGTAGTTTTTCAATTTGAGGTTAATTTAACATGCAATCCAAAGGGAATACACATCTCCAGCCCTGAAGATTTCTGTGTATTGGATTATGTATTCAGGTGAATACACATATATTTGCTAATTGTGACCTCTCCTTTTGAGATTTTGATCTCTTCCACAATCGCACCAAATTTCATGATGATCTAGTAAAAATTATATATGGTGGAGCATTCACAAGATCTGAACATTTTATTTGTATACTTCAACAGGCCATTTGACCTTGGCCTTCAACGCAGATTAAAAAATTGAAAGCATATTAATAATTGTTAGCATTCAAAATGTGTGCCCTACTTCTAACTTTCCATACACGCAATCTGCTTCTACTAACCAGGTTTAACTTTTTTAGAGTTAGTGATCCAAAAAGTAGGTCACCAAGTAGATCCTTTTGTACAATTTTTGTACACAGGTCGTATTTTGATCAGGAAGCTCATTTAAATTCTTCTTTCCACTGGTGGCCATGCATGCATCACATGCAAGCTACACCCTACCACTACTAAATCAGCACTTTCAACTTAGCAGGCCTGGGGAGCTTGAACAAAATGTAGGTCAGATAACTGCCATTATATAGCATATCATCACTGGTCATGATCTATATATCCTATAAATTTGGCATATCTAGATATAAAAGTCAATACATAGGATTCTTTTTGGTGAGGGGCTAAGGTAGCTTGCACATGGTCACAAATGCTGGACAGTTTTCAGTTTCAAGTTGGATAAAACTGGTATTTGAATTTGTTTTTCACTAGTATGGCATATTAATTATCTATGTTTTCATACATGTGCTGTTTCAATGCTATATTAATGTCAAATTTATGATGAAAATGAATCTCAAAGCAAACTTGTTCCACCTCAAGTCATAAATCTTCAAAGAGGATAGACAAAGCTTTCTCCAGGCAACTAGTTCAGCCACTACTTAAAAGCAGCCATCTGAAGTGTCGCCAGATGTGAAGCTGGAGAAACTGAAGATTGTGGTGGAACCTGTCGGATCTTGGTTGCTTGAGCAGTTGAGGGAGAAGAGGCAGTGACCGGGGAGGCTCTACACTCAGCCCCAACAGATCCAAGGACCACTTCTCTTGGGCAACCACAGGCCCATGAAGACTTTGCAGTACTGCTCCTCCCGATTCTTGTGAAGACTTCGAACCTTCGGCAAGAGCAGAGTTGGAGGAAATGCACCCGGGTTCCCTGCCACAAAATTGACATGGTGTTTGTCACCTATGCCAACTCACCCTGGAAAGGGGACACAAAGGTGTCTATCTTGTGATTGTCCCTGGCGGCAAAGAGATCAATGTGTGGTCGACCTCCAAAGACCCAGATCGCTTCCACCATTAGAGGATCCAGAGACCACTCAGTCTGAATCACCTGTGATCAGCACACAAACAGGTACATTGGCCTTGACATTCAGGAAACCTGAAACGGGCTGACAGTGGAGCCTGATGCAGTTCCGATGCCACCAGAGCAGGATCGACTTGGCTAATAAGAACAACTTTATCGACCTGGTACCTCCCTGTTTGTTGATGTAAGCAACTGCTGTATAGTTGTCCAAATCATCAGGACGTGTTTGTTATCTAGGTATGACTGAAACTGGACAAGGGCATGATGGATCACTTCCACTTCTAACCAACTGATGACAACCATATCCACTGATGAGGCCATTCGCCTGAGGCTGTCACAGAGTCTAAATCTGCTCTCCAACCCTGCAGGGAGGCATCGGTGAACAGAGTCACCTCCCCTAGAAAGGGCACCAGGGACTGCCCCTTCATCATTTTCATGCTGCAACACCAACAACTCAGAATCAGTTGCTCTTATGGCTGAATCCCAAGACACTGTCACAAGAAACATCTCTTCTGATCCCAGCAGTCTCAGAAGCTGAGCTGGATATAGGCTGATGATGTAGCCTCCCCACAGGGGCCTAAGAGTCCATGGACGTCAGTGTCCCGATCAGACACATCCTCTGATGTGGCAATAGAGCTGACCCGCTCTTGAATTGCTTCAAGACAGGTAAGATTCTCTTCTGTCTGTTCTCTGAAGGCTGACAAATGAACAGGACTGTCAGAAAATGAATACCCAAGAACAAAAACTCCCTCGAGGGAGTCAGACTGGACTTTGAGAGGTTCACAACATTACATGGCAACATACAGTGGAGCAAGCCTGCACCATATTGTGGCCACCTCTTCAAGCATGGCCGGACATGAAAGCATCTCACTCTTTTTTGTTTCTCTCTTTTGCATCTTATCAACAACAGGGACACTATTACTGCAACAGCAAATTTCTTTGTCTATACAATAGCTATGTTTAAATGTCCACAGTCTGTACATGTGAGCTATAGGTATGCATAATTAATTGGGCAAAATGGATAAAGTTGATGCCACATGTAGTGTGGTATATTTGGGCTAGTAGTTCACCACTGTGTGGTAGCAGCTTTGTGGTACCACAAAAGTTGCCCCATATATCCCTAGCTTTAGATGTATCCCTAAGTGTTTGTTTATGCTAATTTATATGATAAGGCAAGTAATTAGCCTTGGATATGCTAGCTGGCACTTTGATTTTATCTTGAAGAAAAAGTAGCGTCCTTTGTTGTCACTATGGGAGGGACTTTTGTTAATCAATCAGTGTTTACAATTACTTTTAATATGAGATAACAGGTTCACAAAAGGAACCTTCACTTGTTGGACAGTGCATCAAGGTAGCTGTTTTCCGCATGTCATCCGTGATGTGATCCCATTGGTTGGCAAATGACACCAGTCTGTTGCCGACCGATTCTTGCCAAGAATGTGAACAGAGATTGCAGACTGTACATTGGGCCTGTGTAAGACAACCCGCGCATACCTCTAGGGCAGAGGCACCAACTTCTGGCCACCCTTAAGACCAGAAGAGTCTGGCTTCAAAGGCTAGCCACCCTTCTTAGCCAGCTTCTTCCTTGGCCTATTCAGCTTCTGCTGTTGCTGTGGGCCATGCGCAGCCACAGCAGGCTGCCAGAAGGAACCCATCCCATTGGTTGACTTCACATTCCCAAGCAAAGCCTCATTGAAAGACTTTTGCCACTTCTCTTTGGCCATCCTGTCTGCCTTCTCAAGGATGGGGACAATTCCCTGGCCAAACAGCCCCGGACTCAGTAGATCCATGGGCAGCTGAAAAGCATCTCTACTTACAGCTGTTGGCATAGCGGCAGCAAGAGGAGCATTATGGCACACCAACTTGACATTGGTGTACAAAGTATAATGGCTCAGCTATGCAAGTGGCCCACAGCACCGCCTCCAGACTGCTAAATGCTCAGCATGATCTCCACCAACAGCTTGGAGGAGTCTGGCACCCCTGGGTCGTCAAGCGGCTCCTCCAGGAGTCCATGACCAAAATATCCAAAACATTTGATGAAAGAGCCGATGATGACCATCACCCACACATCCTGCTCAAAATGCAAAAGTGTTGACAGGGGCATGGAGACCTACTCTTCCTCTTTGTGGTCCCGGTCCGGCAATAGAATGTCAACTGTTATGGGGCGGAGTTGTTCAGTTCAGCATTAAACTTTCCTGTCATAAAAGTGGAAAACAACACCTCCAACTTGGGGGCCATCTCAACACTTCCAGCCGACATGCGCACAGCCCTGGGCTGTGCCACCGCGGGCTGTGGTACTGCCTGCCCAGGGAGTGTCTCCCACATGTATTCCACGTTTGCTCAGAACAGTGGGCCGAGCTTCTCTGCTTTAGAGGGAGACCAGTCGCCACCACATAGGCTGAAGTCATGAACTGTAGAAACAACTTCATCCACTCTGCAGTGGCAAGAAGGGGCCATGACTCGGCAGCCCCCTGCTCCCCCATCAAACGAGAGAAGTGATACCCTTCCTCTTCTGCATCGGAGTCCTAACTAGAGAAATCCAAGCAGTCGAGGTCAAGGAAATACTCAGCAGTGGAACAATCCTGCAGATAGTCACTGGAGCCAATGAGCATATCCTTGAGGCGCCAATGCCACTGGAGTATTAGATTTAGAACTGTAATACATCTGCAACTCCTGCCATCTGCGGAGAGTCTCAACACACAAAACGCCTGAAAGGAGGTTGCCCCCAGGAGGCAGCAACACTGACAGGCTCGAAGGTAAGAGGCCAATAGGCCTAGGCTTTGAGGGATCTGAAGGAGCAAAAACTGTCACTACCTCCTGAATTGGCAGGGCAGCTGCAAAACCTGTACAAAGCCTCAGCAGAGGAAGGCTCAAGCACCAAAGAACAACACCACCTCACTGCCAGGTTGGAGTAGGTCACAAGAGAGGCAACCTCCCAGGTGAAAGGCTGATTGACGTCCATTGGGGAAGAGATGCACCTAGGAGAGGCCATCCCCACAGGAACTGTCTCAATGGTGGGGCAAGCAGCTTGGAGCACCACCCAGTAACCGTCCCCTCCACCCTCCGGAAGCGGGGCGTCTGAGTCAGGCCAAGGCCTAGAACTCTTATTAGTCTTAAGGTGAAATGCCTGAACCCAGGTCCAGGCCCTGCACCTTACCTTCCTGTGGTGAAGAACAGTGGTGGTGCCTCCTCTTCCTCATCTTCTCCCTGCCATGGCGAGAGCATGAATGCTCGTGACCAGGGTAGGGAGGCAGTGGAGAGAGCAGCAGTGAAGCCAACTCATCACCACCCCTCCAAATGTTACTGTGATGCTGGAGTCCTCGCCAGGGAAGACTACCATGTGGTTGAAGGCCTGGGCCTCTGAAGGTCCAGGACCAGCCATCGCCACTATGGGAGGCTCAATGGAGGCTACCTCCCTAACTGCACTAGCAACCTTAGCCATAGGTGCAGCCACTGCTGCTGCTGACTCGGCACTGCTCTCAAAGGCGGGGCATCATGGAGGGGGTGGAGAAAGGAGTAATTAATGTTTACATGCTGTCCGGAGGAAACAGAGCACTCCAACCTCTCTAAACGTTCTCCAAAAACAGCAAAAATAGCCTCTACCTTGCCCACCATCACTTTGGGCAGAGGCCTCTGAATGGACAGCCGGAGCTTCCCCTGGCGGAGCTCGTTAGGAAGGAAATCCTGGGGGAGCAACAGGGAGCCATGATGTCAAAGGCTTCAACCGAACTCGACCTGAAAGCACGGCCAGTTTCTTCCCCCCACCAGTGGTTGTAGTAATTATACCCTCAATCATACATAGTGAAATGTACATGGTGACCCAATAGCCTTGATCTGGTACACGGGCCTTGCTATGTCATTTTATTTTTACTGAAATCCCGCAAGACAATGCCCTCTCCCCTATATAAGCCCAAGCCAGCCACTGCACGAGGAGTCTCGTATAGTTGTGGTAGCGTTCCTGCTTGCGCCTGTGGAGTTCGGCTCCCTTCCACACCTCCAGACCGCTGAACAAGACGGTTGCCTGCGGAGAATAGTTGCGGCCCGGGTCATCGACAGAGCTCTTCGCCGTCCGCCGTGTAGAGCCGGTTTACGGTAAGTTCTTCATGTAACAAATGCGAAAAGTGCTACAATGGTCACTGCACCAGTGATAAACAAGGTCCCATCCTGTTGCCTGACTACCAACATGCGGAGGAGCAGGCTAGTGGGGGCCACTACCCACAAATTCACTCAAGGGAGCTCCTGTGGAAGTGGAGGGTACCATAGCATGAGAACGCCCAACAACTTGCCATGCAGAAGCTGTGGTAGGCCTTACCCCTTCCCCCATGGGGGTCTTGATTTGAGGACAAGTCTGGGCCTGGCCTGACTGGTAACCACCCCCACCCCCCATGGGGGCTATAATTTGAGGACAAACCTAGACTCGAGGACCAGCCTGGGCCCAGCTGCAAGACATGGCCAAACTGGTCGAGGACCAGTGTCCCTCTAGCGAGGCACCGAGGCCTCACGCTCACAACATGCCTCCACACGTCAGAGCCTCCTTCTTGCAGACCTAATGTCTGCCCAACGGACATTCTGCCACTGAGAAAAGGTCCATCCTAAATGCACGGACTCTCCTCAGTGCAGATCACTCCACTCCAGGGCATGCAAGAGGGACTTGCAGGATGGTCATCCCTGTAGGTTATTGGTGCCACAATGGACATCAACTCCATGTCCGAATCCATCCTGACCAAGTCACCAAACTAAGCCATCGATAGGACCAGATATCAAGGATACCTATCCAATATCACACGAGGAGAACAGAGAAGACCAAGAAGAGCAGAAACAAAAGGACTGTGACAGTCCTGTGCTCAGCTGACACGTGCATATACCCTTGCGACTTTTTAAGATTTGCCCCAAAAAATAACCTAGAAATTTGTAAAAAAAATCCAAAAATCAATGGAGCATGTCCATTTGAACAAATCTGCTAGAGACCCAGCCAAGGTACATTGCCACCAAGTTTTAAAGTCAATCTGACGGTTTCGGGCAAAAGTAAAAAAATGTGAATTAGCATTAGACTGCCCACTGATTTACATAATAATCAATAGGAAAGTGCATTTACAGACAAGCACCTGAATGGAAAAAATCGTCAAAAATCAGGAATCTGCAGCATTGCCACCTTATGAAAATTTTCATATGACCCCTCCAGAAAGAACATATCCACCAAGTTTCACCCTAATCTGTGTGATTGTTCTGGAGAAGGAGTCGAAAATAGCAATAAAACACCAAAAAACACTGCACCACCTTCCCTAGGAGTGTTCCTGCATGAAATCAAAGCAATGGGGTGAGGGGTTTCAGAGATGAAGATTTTTTAAGATTTTTCCAAAAACAGGAAAAAAAAATCATTAAAATCCAAAAATTAATGAAGCATGACCATTTAAACAAATCTGCTAGAGACCCACTCAAGGTTCTTGCCACTAAGTCAAAAATGTGAATTAGCATTAGAATGCCCATTGACTTACATTGTAATCAATAGGTAAGGTGCATTTACGGACAAGTACCTGAATTGAAAAAAAACATTAAAAATCAGGAATCTGCAGCATTGCCTCCTAGTGAACAACTTTTTGGCCCTTCCACAAGGAACACATCCACCAAGTTTCAGCTTAATCTGAGTGACAGTTCTGGAGCAGAAGTCAAAAATAGCAAAAACACAAAAATCATAAATAGAAAAAAATTACAGTTCCACCTGTAAATGTACCAATAAATGCACCCTTCCTAGTGATTACTATGTAAGTCAATGCGCATTCTAGTGCTAATTCACATTTTGGACTTGTTCTGCAAAGCTGTTCGTCAGGTTCACTTCAAACTTGGTGGCAATGTACCTTGGGTGGGTGTCTACCAAGTTTGTTTAATTGGTCATCCTCCAGTGATTTTTGGATTTTTTATGATTTTTAGCTCTGCTGACTTGTCAGTCAGCAGAGCTTATAGCACCCGTTTGCGTCAGTCGTCCATCCATCCATCTGTCTGTCGTTAGACCGCTGCATGGAATGTTTTGATTTTGCACATGGATGTTCCCAACATAGACCTGTACAAAGTTTGAAAACGAGATTATGGAACATAGCCACCATGTTCCTGCTTAATCTGAGTGACGGTTCTGGAGAAGAAGGCGAAAATAGTAATAACACACAAAAAAAATCATTAAAAAAATTAGATAATAAAAGTTGCAGTGCCACTTGGTGAACAAATTCATAACTAGGAGTGTTCCCATGTTATATCAAAGCATTGGGTCAGCAGTTCGGAGAAGATTTTTGAAGGTTTGCCATCAAAAAAGAACAAACAAGAGGATCATGATGATCCTGTGCTCTGCTGACTGGAATCTGCTTTTACAATATTGAAATACATGCACTGTAGTCTGTATAGCTATACACATGTGCAGTGGTAACACTCAAGCATCAGTTTAACAGAAGTCGAAATTGTGAATACAATAGTGCAATACATGCACGGTATTGCCATATATTTATACAGTGGCAGCACTCACTTACATTTGTAAAGTTTGATATCCCATAACTTTGTCAAAATTAACATATCCATATTAATTTTGCAAACTTTCACTGTATAAAGTCCAAATATATTCTGATAAAATTTTGAGCAATTCTGTGTAGCCGTTCTGGACAAGAAGTCGAAAATAGGCTTAACACACAAAAATTCACTAAAAACAATAGGAAACAAGAGGATCATGATGATCCTGTGCTCAGCTGACATGCATCTGCTTATTTAAAAAAAAATACCCAAAAATTTATGCAAAAATCAATGGAGTGTGAACATTTGAATAACATATGTAGAGACCTATCAAAGGTACAATTCTACAAAGTGTGACATAAATATGGCGAAAAATATCTAAGTTGTTTTCCTTACAAGGAATCTCCATGTTTAAGTTTCGTATAAATTTGTTTTATTTTGTACTTTTTCAAAAAATGAATGAAAATATGAACCGAGTCAACCTTTTGAGTGACTTTGTTTGACCCTTCTACAAGGAACATATCCACCAAGTTATAGCTTAATCAGAGTGACGGTTCTGGAAAAGAAGTCAAAAATAACAAAAACACACAAAAAAATAATAAAAAATTTGAAAAAATTTGCAGCACCACCTGGTGAACAAATTCTGGACTAAGATTCCCCGGGAGTGTCCCTGTAAGATATCAAAGCAACTGGGTGAGCGGTTTCGGAGAAGATATTTTAAGATTTGCCCAAAAAAAGAACAAAAAAATTCATAAAAAATATAAAATCAATGGAGCATGACCATTTGAACAAACTTGGTAGAGACCCATCAAGGCATATCCCCACCAAGTTTGAAATCGATCTGGATGAAGGTTTTGGAGAAGTCAAAATTGTGAATTAGCATTAGAATGTCCTTTGACTTCCATAGTAATCAACAGGAAAGCTGCATTGACCGACAAACGCCTAAATTGAAAAAATCGCTAAAAATCAGGACTGACCGGTAGTGCCACGTAGTGAACAAATCTGTTTGACCCTTCTACAAGGAACATATCCACCACCTTTCAGCTTAATCTGAGTGACGGTTCTGGAGAAGAAGTCGAAAATAGCAAAAACACACAAAAAATCATAAAAAAATAGGAAAAAATCGCAGCGCCACCTGGTGAACAAATTAAGAACTAGGAGTCCCTGTGTGATATCAAAGCAATTGGGTGGGCGGTTTAGGAGAAGATTTTTTAAGATTTGCCCCTAAAAAGAACAAAAAAAGGCATGAAAAATTCAAAAATCACTGGAGCGTGACCATTTGAACAAACTTGGTAGAGATTCACCCAATGCACATCCCCACCAAGTTTGAAGTAAATCTGGCCAAAATTATTTAAGTTATAACCTATACAAGAAATTCCCATGTTAAACTTTCCTATTAAAACTTTTGTGGAGATTTTTGAAAAAAAATCATAAAAAATCCAAAATTCATTGGAACATGACCATTGGAACAAACTTGGTAGACACTCACCCAAGGTATATCCCCATTAAGTTTGAAGTAAATCTGGAGGACGGTTTGGAGAAGAAGTTGAAAATGTAAATTAGCATTAGAATGCCCATTGACTTACATGGTAATCAATATAAAAGGTGCATTTACCGAAAAGGAGCCGAATTGAAACTAGATATATGTAGCTGCTTTCTTAATTGTCTGTTTCTGATAGCAGATCCCTTCATGTGATATGTACAGTTGATTCAGCATTTATCAAAGAAACAAATTGACAGTGTAGAAAAGGTCATAGTTGACTTTATTCAGGAAACAAAATTGAATAGGGCGACCTGACTTGTCCATGATAGTACATGTATTATCAATTGACATACCTTGCTGTTTCAATGGCTGCCAATGTACAGTGGCAGCACTCACTTACAGTCACAAAGTCTGATACCGCATAACTTTGTCAAAAATTAACATATCCACATTATTTTCGCAAACTTTCATTGTCTAATGTCCAACTATGTTTTGATAAAATTTTAAGCAATTCTATCATGCTGTTCTAGAGAAGAAGTCGAAAATAGCCTTAACAGGCAAAAATTCATTAAAAAAAATAGGAAAAAATCGCAGTGCCACCTGGTGGCCAAAATGAGAACTAGTTGACCCCAGGTGACCCTATGTGCAATATCAAAGCAATTGGCCAGGTAGTTCTCGAGATGAAGAATTTTTTTTTTTTAAATTAATTGAAAAATTAATTAAAAATAGAAAAATTAATGAATCATCATCTCCTTCGCAAACTCGGTAGAGGTTCACCTGGGCAACATCCATGTGCAAAATTAAAATATTCCATACAGGGGTTTTTGAGAACAAGTCAAAAGGGTAAATACAATAGTGTAATATATGCACTGTATTGCCATATATATATATATACAACTGCAGCACTTCCTTACAGTTGCAAAGTTTGATATCCCATAACTTTGCCTAAAATTAACATATCCATGTTATTTTCGCAAACTTTCATTGTCAAATGTCCAACTATATTCTGATAAAATTTAAAGCAATTCTGTTCAGCCATTCTGGAGAAGGAGTCAAAAGTAGCCTTAACAGGCAACAATCCATAAAAAAATAGGAAAAATCACAGCGCCACCTGGTGGCCAAAATAAGAACTAGTTGACCCCAGATGACCCTATGTGCAATATCAAAGCAATTGGCTTCGTAGTTCTTAAGATGAAGAAATTATTTTTTTTTTCAAAAAAATAAATTAAAAAATTCATAAAAAATAGAAAAATTATTGCATCATCATCTCCTTCGCAAACTTGGTAGAGGTCTACCTGGGGATCATCCATGTGCAAAATCAAAACATTCTATGCAGTGGTTTTTGAGAAGAAGTCGAAAATATAAAAAGTCTAACGACAGATGGACGGAAGAACGGACGGACAGACGGACGACGGACGCAAACGGATTCTATAAGCTCTGCTGAACGACAAGTCAGCAGAGCTAAAAATCACAGTGCCACCTGGTGGCCAAAATATGAACTACCTGACCCCAGGTGAGCCTATGTGCAATATCAAAGCACCCAAGTAGTTCTTGAGATGAAAATTTTTTTAAAAAGAAGAAAAATTATTGCATTATCATCTTCGCAAACTTTGTAGAAGTCCACCTGGGGAACATCCGTGTGCAAAATCAAAACATTCCATTCAGCGGTTTTTGAGAAGATGGAAATATCATAAGTCTAATGACAGATAGACAGACAATGGACGAAAATGGATTCTATAAGCTCTGCTGACATGTCAGTCAGCTAAAAAAGCCAAAAAGCAATGGAGCGTGACCATTTGAACAAACTTGGTAGAGACCCACCCCAGGTACATTGCCATTAAGTTTGAAGTGAATCTGACCGATGGTTTTGTAGAAGTCGAAAATGTAATTGTGGACAGATGGAGGACAGATGACAGACCATCCTAAAAGCAGCCTAGCTGACTGACAAGTCAGCTGAGGTAAAAAATCATAAAAAATCCAAAAATCAATGGAGTGTGACCCTTAGAACAAATCTGGTAAAGACCCACCACTAAGTTTGAAGTGAATCTAGCTGACGGTTTTTAAGAAGTCCAAAATGTGAATTGTGGACACACAGATGACGGATGACCTACCCTCCTAAAACCTCAGCGGAGCTGAAAAGCGAGCTTCCAAACAACAGGTGTGCACAGCAAATGTGCACCACAGTGGGAAACTGAATGCTCACTAGTACACATTACCACCACCAGGAGTGCTGTGCCATGCCACAGGGTCTGGTTGGGTTCAATGCACCAGCATGGTCATGGCAGTGTGTCCATGGAATTTTTATGGGGGTTACTGCATGGCCATGGCACTGTGTCCATGGAATTTTTATGGGGGCTTTGGCAAAGCACCTGAAGTGCATGGAAACCAGCTCCAGTGACATATGGTGTTGTACGATGTCCTTAATACATGCCTCCCACATTACGGAAGGTATAAAAATCCCTGGGTCATGAGCTGTGGAACAAACTTTTGGAGAACAAGTCAAAAATGTGAACTGTGGACATGCAACAGTCTTCTTATACCTCTGCAGACTGTTAACTCAGGTCAGGTAAAATCACAGTGTAACCTCTTCAACAAATAAAGGTCATGGAGTGTCCTGAATGTAATTGGCCATGCAGTTTTTGACAAAACATTTGAAGCTTTTTGCGCTAAATAAAACCCCAAAGCAAGCCACCTGGCAAAGAAACTAGGTAGACATCCGTAGATCCATATCCACAAAGTTCTGGGGAGAATTCAGGCCACAACGAGAACAGACTGATTTTCCAACAGAAAATCAAATGTCTCCCGGTGGAACACTTACATCTCTGAATAAGCTACAGGTGATAACAAATTACAAATGACCAACTTTGCTTGAAAATGACAATCCTATTTTAGCTCTCACCTAGATACATTACTCTAGCAATTTTCATCAAGTTCTTCAAGACTTATTGCAGAGAAACCAATTTCACATAAATGACCCTGTGACCTTGAAAATTGGTGTCAAGGTCACCCAAATAAAATCCCAATCTTGGTCTTACCTTGATTGTATTTGTGTCTTTTTGCCCAGAACCACTTCCTAGTAGTCAATATCCTATTCCGCAGTTCGAACTCTTTACTCTCCATAAGCTAACCTGTCCCTGTCTAACCTGTATATACATGGAATTACTATTGTCTATATTGCACACATTCCTCTGTAAAATTTTGACATAGGCTGTATCAGCCCAAATAAATTAAAGGGTCTTCAGCGGGTAACTACTCAACATGTTTCGGAGCCTTTTACCCATACATGTCTCCCTGAGTAGCGGCTCCTTGCCTAAGCTAAATATTCAGCAAAGACAACCCACATAATAATGAATAAATATGAACGTGGCAATTGATCAATTAGCTAAATATGTGAAGTTTTGCTTATAAATGCAGAGCTTCAAATCAAAGAAGAATACCTGTCAAACAAACCATAATTACCAAATTTTCATAGTGCAGGTTCAGATAAGAACAATTTGACTTACCCCTGAACCAAAATGTACCCTTTCTAGCTGGACAGCTTTTCCTAGTTAAACCATCCGCCAATGTTTAACTGAAGTGGAAACAAGCTGGGGCATTATATTCAGTCCCAGTGATTGTAAAATAAACAGTTGCAGCTAGACCACCTGTACAAACCAAGGAAAATCCTAACAAGGACTGCAACAATGTACATCCTGTACCAGAGATGTAAAACAAACACCATGATGACACCTACTCCTCAAACAATTAAGCTCTATTTAACTGCCAACCCTGAGTCAATGTGTCAACTTAATGTGTCAGTTTTGTGACACTTGAGAAAATACTGTCAATTTTCAGTAATTTTTTAATAGTGAGTAAATGTGCATATAGGCATGTCAGAAAAGAATGGAAGTCATTAGCATTTATGCCAAAAACATGCTATCAAAACAATTTTTCTTAACAGGATTTTAAGTACAATTAGGCAAACATGCAACTGTCGTAGGCTGCTTCTTGCTACCTGTAGCCCCTGGGGGTTTACCTAACAGAAAACATGTAAGCCTAAAATGTCTGATTGTGAATATTAAAACAGAAAGATGCCAAAAGATAAAGTTAAGTAGCAAAACAGACAAGTCTAAAAACTGTAGATTATTGCGGCCAAACTTTCTAATAATCTTTGGATGTTAACAGTAGAATTATAGGGCAAGTCAGAAAAGAATGGAAGTCTTTTGTATTTATGTCAAGATACATAATCCTACCAAGTTTCATCAAATTCCATCACGTTCTTCATGACTTATCGAACGGAAACCAATTTCACATAAGTGACCCTGTGACCTTGAGAATTCGTTCAAGGTCATCCAAATACAATCCCAACCTAGGTATTGCCTATATACATGATCCTACCAAGTTTCATCATATTCCATCAAGTTCTTCAAGACTTATCGAACGGAAACCAATTTCACATAAGTGACCCTGTGACCTTGAGAATTCGCTCAAGGTCATCCAAATACAATCCCAATCTAGGTATTGCCTATATACATAATCCTACTAAGTTTCATCAAATTCCATCAAGTTCTTCAAGACTTATCGCACAGAAACCAATTTCACATGTGACCCCGTGACCTTGAGAATTCATTCAAGGTCATCCAAATACAATCCCAACCTAGGTCTTGCCAAGATACATAATCCTACCAAGTTTCATCAAATTCCATCAAGTTCTTCAAGACTTATCGAACGGAAACCAATTTCACATAAGTGACCCTGTGACCTTGAGAATTCGTTCCAGGTCATCCAAATACAATCCCAACCTAGGTCTTGCCAAGATACATAATCCTACCAAGTTTCATCAAATTCCATCAAGTTCTTCATGACTTAGCGAACAGAAACCAATTTCACATAAGTGACCCTGTGACCTTGAGAATTCGCTCAAGGTCATCCAAATACAATCCTAATCTAGGTCTTGCCTAGATACATACTCCTACCAAGTTTCATCACATTCTGTCAAGGCCTTCAAGACTTATCGCACGGAAACCAAGTGTTGAAGAACCTGAACAACAACAACGACAAGAAGAAGCAGCAGCGGAAGAAACAGGCACTAAAACAATATGTCCCACGGCTTCCACCGGGAGACATAATTATGAAGGCAAACGTGTGAAGGGATGACACATGAAAATCCCAGAAGCACAGTTGACAGGTCAAGGATAAGCTAAAAACCAGTTTATTTATACAATGTAAAATTTATTTCCAGTATTACATACGCAATTATTTACAGATATATACAGCAGACAAGAACATCAACATGTGCATACAATGTACATAAGATTATCTGTACAATAAAACCATTTGAGAATGTACCAAAATAATATCAAGCTGTCAACTCTTATTTTGCATTGAAATGTACTTTTGTATTATGTGGTTCCCAAATCCCATTTCCCACCCTCCATCCATCCAAATATGATCTACACATGCACCTCTTACTTGGACATAATCATACCAAAACAGTTCTGGAGTCCCCATGCATTCAAACCATCAAATTTCCCAGTCAAACATTTGGTTGCAACCTCATGGTATGGCACCGTGTAGTACATGTAGTTGTGTAGACAACGTATATACAATAAATAAGTCTTTCAGAAGAGCAGTCTAAATGAACACTGTTCAACAGACAGCATCTTTACAACAAAGTAGTAACTTTAATACTAGAAAATATAAACTGCATATGTTTCTTTCATTACTATGTACATTTTCAAAAATATCCGTTCAGTCCACACAATAGAAATGTCCAGAAAGCAAGATGTAGGTTTCTACACAACTAGCCTGCATCTGGCGCATGCGCACGCACGCACGCAAACACACACACACACACACTTGCCTATTCCATACAGCATTCACAAGTGAACTTCCATACAAAGGACTCCCAGACTGTTCCATGCAAATGCCTCCCATACTATGCACACTTCTATGCAAATGACTGATACCATGCATCTGCAGAGAAATGAACCCTCATACAATCCTACCCCTTCCCCCAAAAATTCCATTTCACCAAGTGGCAGCATGATACATAGCAACATTGATCCATGAGTCTGGGATCCTGGCGCTTCAAACTTTGATTTTAAATTTGCCCATGGAATGTAATTTAAACACAATGCCAAGGTCAACCAAACACAGTTAAGTGTTCCTACATCCCAGTCAGGTCAACCGCAACAAGTTCAAGGTTTCAACATCCCAGTCACAAACAACCCTATATTATCTGCAAAGACAGGCACTCAAATTTTTACCCAGCCAAGCAGTTGTGCATTTCAATGGAACTACAATACACAAGACTTGTCATGCCTGAACAATTAAAACACTAAACCCTTCCACAAGAAGGAAATTTTTTCATGATGTACATTTGTGATACAGTGCAATCCAATGCATTTTCACAAGATTCATTTATGCTCTGATGTGCTCCGAGTCACAATTTCTGGCCAACATGAAAAAACTGCAGCCACAGACAACTAAATAACTTATCCATGTGCAAATTATCACAGCAAATGGACCTCACACCTTTCTAATCTGAAGTTGTTGGGTTTTTTTAGTTTGGGTTTTCTGGGTCACTTTAAAAGTTAAAAAGAAATTTGCACATACATCAGTATTTTCATATGTGAAGTCTCTCTTGAAAGGCCACAATTTTATATGGAAATTTTAACACTTTCATTAATGTCCTAAGGACAAACCTCTGCTCAGCTTTTCTTCCAGAATTTAACCCTTTCCCCTTCATTCTTATATATATTGTTTCACTATAGCAATACAACTAATGTATTTATTAAATCCTTAAAAAAAATATGGAGGTACACAAAGGCCCTGTAAGGAGACACATCCACTCATGTTTAAAATAAATATAGACTTGCTTGTGTGTGTGCAATTTTCAACTTACTTGGCATTGTGTTTGTGTTTTAAATCTATTTGCACCTCTGGGTCCACCAGTTTTAATGTCCTACATTACAAATCCCCTAAACACAGACTTCTCACTCAAATTTATGACCATAAAAGGAAGAAATCTGCATATGCACATTTCAATGTAATTTTCTAGTACAAAGCTTACTTGTTCAGGTTCAGGTAGTTAAATAATGTGAACTCATAATTTAAGATATGCCTACATTTAATGGAATGAGACAGAATATACCACGAGAAAGATAGTAAGCACATTCTTAAAGATTTGTTAATCAACAACTGTAAATAGCAATTTTTATTGCTCGGTCAATATTAAATCCCTTTCACTTTACACAAACAATAAGATACAGAGCAAAATAAAATGCACGAAAACTAAATACAGGATGTACTTCCAACACGAAAACAAGTACCTGTACGTTACCAAATGTACTAGTTGTATGGCACAGACTCAATGGACTGAATCATATAAACTCTTACTGTAATGTCCCAACACTCCCCCATCTGCACTGCTTGTGCAATTCTAATGAATGTTGCCAGTATTGCATCTTTTCATGGAAATCTTAGCACAATCAACAAGAATGGTGAAATTGTTTGAATGTACTGGCAATGTTCATTTGTGACCTAAAGGTGCAAGTTAAAACTTGTCTATTTTGTGAATGAACATCAGGCATGGACTTGTTTTAAGTGGTCACTGTAGATGTATCAATCATCACTTTTCTAAAATCTGTTTACCCAATGGCATTTAGCCATCCACATATGAAACTACACTACAGACAATACAAGGTTGGAGAGCTCCCAATATTGTACATAGCACTGGATATTGCCCCCCCCCCCTTCCCCAACGAACAAACAAACAAAAACAAAAAAACAAAAAAACAAAAAAAAAAGGGGGGGGGGGGGGGGGGAGTTTTGTTGAAAGACACTCAGACTACAATAAATTCAACTTGTATTCAAATGGCACACATCCATATCTAAAAGCACTGGTTCAGGTATTGTAAATCACCGTATGTGCAGCTATGCCACCGGTTCCTGGAGATTCTGGTCCTCATATAGACACTGCATCTTCCCCTTTGTCAGCAAAATGAGAGACTTGTGGGTACAGGTACAATGTCAAAGGCTCCATCATAACTTCAAATAAACTTGCATACAACTAATTAAATAAAACCTGAGAAATAAGAATATTAGATGAAATTAAGTCTATCACTAGTTCAAGAATCATCTATAAATAATCATTATGCAGAACTTGCATCACAACATTCTGAGAATGACAACAGCTTTGAACAATTTTTCAATGTAGCCTTCGTAAATGTGTTTATGCTTCCGCTGGTTTGTACTTAAGTCAAGATTAGGTGTTCATTATCCATCAGAAATAAATAAGACAAAATTGTGCCACACATCCTTATCAACAAAAACAAAAACAAAAAAACCCAGATATGCCACAAATAGCATACACATGTCCTGACAATTTCTTGGTACATTATACCCCCTACAACTGTCCAATGAAGAGATCATGCATGAATGTAGGACCATATTCTGACAATTATTCTACAATGTCAATATGACCACATTTCTCTCTTCTGGTCTTTCACCGGAAGTTGGCACATGCAGATAAATACCACAGAACTCATCCATGAAACCCCTGTCCATGGCAAAGGTGAAAATGCAAGTCCCAGCAGAATATAAAATTTTTGAGAATAGACTAGTCATAAGGTTCCATCACAGTTGCAAAATAGAACTGGCAGCACAATGCTGGAATGAAAAAAAAAAAAAAAGATTGTATTTTAACTTGTGCTTTCAGTCCACATGATTAACACTGTAAGCACCATTTGGCTACATTAAGTGGCCAGTTCACAAATGGAAGTCAACTGCTGGCCATGCATGGGTAGCCAATCCCAAGCATGGATTATTAGTGTCCACTCTGCCAGTTATGAGCAGTGATCCCTACATGTTTGTTCTGTTGGAATGCTTCCATTTATTCATGTTTGTGAAAACATGCTAATCAAGATTTTACAGATATACATCATGTTCTGAATTATCCACTTTGCATCTGAAGTTGCAAAAAAAAAAAAAAAGCACACACTTCAATGTATGATTTACCCACTTGCATTAAAACTTTAAGATCACTTGCAACAGAAGTGGCTCCTCCACAAGTCCATGCTACACCTCAAAATTTTGAGGCATGCATTACAACTTCAATTTCCAGAAACATGATTAAGCGTTACCCTTATCAATGCTGGTACACTTCTGCACTTCCAAGAAATAAATGCTCCTGCTTTTACTTGAACATCAAAACTGTAACAATCGTCGACATGTTAAATGCACCTTATTCAACATCCTGTAAAACAAGTTCATCCACAAAACTTCACCTCAACTTGTGCAGAAACTATCCCTGTGAGGTATCAATGCCCACATACACACATGTACATATATACATCAGGATACACCTGGAATTGAGCAGTGCCCATGTATATCTGCTGCAAGATTCCATAGCATTGTCCAAACACACCCCTCTGTGCAGCAACACACTAGTCTCTGTCCTTTTGACGGATTTCTCATGAAGCCTTTTCACTTCTGGAGTATAAAAATCTGTGTAGGCCCACCTGCAAGTAAGTTTATTTGCATATAAGTAAGCTGGTTTTTTGCAGCTACTGTATTACTGGTTAAAAAAAATTCTTCTCCACTGCTCTCTTAATTGTTTATTTGCAGGGATTTTTTTGTTCTAGTTTTTTTCCCCTGCAACAGTGTGCATGGAATAGGTAGGTCATGTTTTTGTGCTTTTACAACACAATCACTTGAATCACAAATAAATTTGTAGTCTACTACCATCAACTCTTTTCCCATCTTTTAGTCACATGAAATGTGTCCAATTTCACACAAGACTTTATTCAGATGGCTTGGTCCATACAAGTTCTATCATGGCTGGTAGTAACTGTGGTACTATACCCTTTTTTACAATGAGCATTATGTAGGTTGAGACTTGTCTTTTTGTTCATCTGCAGTTTACGAGACTCCTAGTTACACCACTGATACATGTTCCGCCACCTGATCACCACCTATTTCTGGATCACTCTCCACATCCTTCAGCAGTGGCGTCATGCTGGTGACTGTGCTCTGATGGGACTCGGGTTTTTCATATACATACTCAATGCTGCTGGTACCAGTTTCGTCCGTAATAACCACTGACATCTCCGGTTTTTGTGTATCTACAGCAAGAGTACTGTCCATGTCGATCACAGTTTCTTGATCAAAGGCTTTATTTTCCTTGATGCCATGCAATGCTGATTCTGCAGGAGATGTTACTTCATTTTGTACGTCAGTCAAGTTGCTGTCCTTGTGAACACTGAGGATGGTATCTGGTACCTCTGGTGTCCCAGGTGTAGACGGGACTTGAATTGTGTTTCCCTCAAACTTGTGCTTGTGATCTTGCAGCCAGCCCTCCACGTATGACTCTGTATTCATCAAACTTGACCCATTCAGCGTTTGCAATAATGGGCGAATTTCGACTGAATGACGGTCAGTGTTGTTCACTCGAATGCCATCAAGGGTGCTTTTGCTGAATGTAGAGATTAAGTTGTTGCGAAGTTGGTGACGGGTCCTCGTAGGGGAAGACAAAGGACTGGCACACTGAGACTCGAGTCTGGCCAACTGTGCAGGGTGTGGAACCTGTAGGCACTGCCCCTCAACTATGGTCTCCATAGGGTTCACTAACTTCATGTCATCTCCCGACAAACTGCAGCAGAAATAACAAATTTTTAATGGTGCACATTTGATGAAATATCTTGCTGGCAAACAGTCTGGACACAAAACTGGACTCAGATCCACACATAAATGCAGTATATTCCAAATACAGCACTTGTACTGGATTGAATGCAATGAACTGGGCTGTGTCAATTGTGGCATTCAAGCATACCTGCCTACCATTGAACCACTGTTTTAGTTGTCACAAAAAATATTAGTTAAATCATACAAAGTAGATGAAAAAGCACCTGTTGCTTCTGACAATCTTCTGGCAATAAAAAGCACTCACTTCTGAAATGTTGAGTAGAATCAGTTTCCATTAATTTTGAAGTTTGTGAAGGATTTTAAAACGTGGTGTTTATATTTTACTTCTTCAATGAGAAAATACAAGACCATTTGCTGGGTGATAAAGACCTTTTATGAAAATCTGCCAAAACCTCCGCAATTCAGGTTTTGAAAAAAGAAATTACCTGGTAAAATGTGAACAAAATCCACTGAAATCGGTGAATTCACTGCAAAATTTTCAGCTCTTACTCCACCGCAACATGGTTCACAAAGATGTTACATAATTTTAATACCCTTCCCAGCTACTTCTGGCACAGCGTACTCTTGAACAACCTGATTGTTACTAATCATGTGCTGCCCAGCATGTGTCAAAACTTACTAGTCTTAATTTTTTGCTGCTACAGAATTCCATGGGCCAGCAGAAATTGTAAAAGTTCAACGTAGTTAACTCACACCCAGCACAACATTAAAGTGTACTTTTCTCTGCTTTTCTCAGCAAAAAAAAACTCCCCAAGTTTCCTCTACCGAGTGCACTAGTCGTGGATTTTGTCTGACAAGCAAGCATCTTATGCCTTACAATTCAAGATGTGTCTTAACCAGCTTTCATTCAAGCAACAAGTGATTCCATGTCACATACGGAGTAAACCATGAAACCTCGGATAATAAATTCTGTACCTGAGGTCTGCAGTTGACCCCATGAATGCCTTCTTCAGAGTGCCAATAGATGACTTTGTATATGGAAGGTTGTTTGGTGGATTTTCATCATAGTACAGATCTTTCTCCAGCTTGGGATATTGCATATGGAGTTCATCAACAACTAGCATGCCTGCCTGAATAAATAAAACATTTCCACTTCAATTATATACTGTGAGGAAAATATGTACAAGTGCAATGTCAGAAGTGGCAGTACACTGTAATTGACACTGAAATCAGTACTTACAAAGTTTGTATCAGTTAACCCTTTCCCCCTTCAACGTAGACTGAATCAAAGGCTTTCCTTGGCATGGGCTGGGCAGTAAGTGCCCAACCCATGCCAAGGAAAGCTGTTGAACTGGGCCATGTTATGCAAAAAGACACAAATACAAATCTTCATATGTCTCATCCTCAATTCTGAGACAAACTATTTTTCATTACTGTTGAAATTAGCTGCAAACACTGAAGCAGACGACACTTGACCAGAAGCCAGTTTTGGCCAATTTACAGGGAAAGGGTTAAGCCTTCGTTCAAGTGCAAACCCAGTATCTTGTGCAGCTCCCGCACATCAATTTATGCACATTATTAACAAAGCATATTCATAATAAGGACATTATGTCCACTGGCTTTACTCCTTAAAACCAATTGGTAATCCATGTACATCAAGATTTGTGTCTCATTTCAATGTCAAGAGTTGTAAGAATTTTTAACTTTTAAATAACACGTCGCTGTGGTTTTATGTACAAGCCACAAATATTTTTCCCTCTAACAGTAAGTATATTCCAATTGTGCAAAACTTACCCTTTCATTCAATTCTATAAAATTTCATTTCACTAATAATACATTAAGCAAAATACATATATTCACTTTTCACCAGTTAAACTTGCATAACATTTACCTGGAAGTTGCGGTCAATGATCCAATTTAGCTCAAAGTCATCATCATCTTCACCAAAAGGATTGATCATCTGCTCTGCAACCTGTAATTGACATAGCCACCCATAAGCAATGGTTATTTGTTATGTTTGCACACACAATCTTTCCATTAGAGCCACATGTACACTCCAAATATTGGGTCTGGCTTTACCAACCCTTTCCCACTTAAATCACTCAGACCTGTAAACACATTGTCAACTGCACTGCACTTTATCTGGCAAAACACATTCCCTATGGAAAACAAAATGAACAAGTTGACGCTGACGCTGACGCTGTCCATATCTCCCGCCCACATAATTTTAAAACAAAGATAACTGTATATTTGGCAGGTACATACTGGCATGTTTCTGATATTGTGCTTAAATGGGGACGATACGTTAACTGTACCTCTACCCTGGGTGTCATAGTAAACATATACTCAAGTAAACAACAAATTCAAAGAAAATTGAATTGCCGCTGGTGACCTTGGAATTAGGTCAAGGTCACACACCTTCGAACTCGATGTAGACCTTAACAAGAGTGATCAACTGTGAAAATTTCATCATCCTATCATATCAGGTTCTTAAGATATCGCGCACAAGAAGTTTAGAGATACATGACCCTGGTGACCTTGAAATGGGGTCAAGGTCACTCTCCTTCGAACTCGACGTGAACACTTATAAGGGTGACCAACTGTAAAAAATTCATGATCCTAGCTTAATCTGTTCGAGATATCGCGCGCAAGAAATGTGGGACGGACGGTCGTCATTACTATATCTCCCCCCCCCCCCCACAACTTCGTGGGCGGGAGATAATGAGAACTGCAAATTGAAATGAGGAGTATGGCCTGCCCCAGATCGAGTTTTCCTCAGCACAAGAAAAGCTGTTCATGCAGTCTTGTTCTTGCCAAAAAATGATTATCACAATAATCACTGATCACCAGATTAACTAAAAAGCACAAGTTGCTTATCTAACTAGTTCAAACTACTTTGTGGAATTTCTTCAAAGGGTACATGACCTGCAAGGAGATGGGCTGAGGGGATGGGGGAAAGATCATGACCTATGACTGCCCATATCATATTATCTTCCTGGATTAATCTGGGTTTTTTTGTTTTTTTTTGCTGAATCACTGCTCTACATGTTCCCAATTTACCCCCCCCCCCCCCCAATCTGGCTTGTGCATAAAATGTCTTATTCGTGCACAGAAAATTGAAAATTAAATTTCCCTAACATTTTAGGTAACAGCTCCTTGCCCACCCCTCCCCCACTCCAAAGTATAAATTATTTTCAGAACTTACACAATTAATGACCAGTGCAAAATCTGCATGATCTATGAACATTTCTCACTATTTATATCAATATGTACTTCGACTTTGTCTGTGGCCTGTGGTCCAGTGAGAAGTCATTTCTTGGCTAGCCAATTTTTAATTTGGTCCAATGACACTGATTTTTCACACGGGAAACTGCAGAACATTCTATGCCATAAACTGAACACTTACTTTGATCCATCCCATATAGAAAAAGAATTGTAGCAATGTGAAGACAGGCACGTAGAAGTCAACTTCATGTCCAGGGTATCCCTGGCTTGGGTCCAGGAACTGCCGCCCAAAGACGCAGCCCAGGAAGAAGCTGTACACAGCCAGTGTAGTTACCTGGAACAGACAACGATCAAAAATCAACATATGCAGTACAAACTGCCCTCTTTATCCCTTGTTGGTCTTTCAATTGTCTTTATTCAGGGCTCCTTCACTAACACAAGCAAGCCTATCCCAAACATGTCAAATGGGACCAGTGGTGGAATCGTTAGTAGAGGAATCTCTTTCAATGGATAACTAGATTTCATTTGTTCTATACCATGAGGATGGCAACTTTAATTTCCAAACTATTTTGAGATATACTTACAATTTTACCATAAACTTTTCATCATTTTAACTTGCTTTCTCTGCTAAATTCCACACCTGACAATCTGGATAATGTCGGTGCGTTCTGTCACATTTTCTCTGCTTGTTACACACCTGTGTATATACCAAAGGTATACTGATCCAATCGTAGCTGTACAGGTTGCCCAGATGACCACGGTATGTTTGCAATTCCTGTGGGATACAGAGTTGTCATATTAACCTACAAGCATTAATTTAACTGTTCCAACAGCATCTGATGATTTGAAATATCCACGTAAATGGTGGACCACCGCAGAATGCTGCTGTATTGATCTTTACATATTGTGCACAACTTTGAACACCCCTTACAGGTGGATACCATAGAATTGGCAACTTTACCGCAAAAAACATACACTTTCAACATCCTTTTTTTCAGTCTCCAATTTTGTTCTATCTGTGGAAAATTTTGTAGGTGTAACTTGTCCTACAAAAACCTGTACACTATATGAACTTGGAAAAATCTTGCACCACCAATACTATCATATGTGGCACCTTTACTGTAGGTACACCCAGCAAGTTGACTAAATCTGAAATACTCTTGGTCCCATATTCAAAAAGTTCTGTCGGTTATGCCTGATGTAAAGCTATTTCTGTTATGAAAATGTATTAAGGTGACCCTAAATCACAAAATTGTAAATCATCAAGATTTTTAATCCTAGTATGTGGCAGTTTAAAGGAGGTGTATGTTGAAGCAGAAGTTAACACATATTTTGAAGCAGCTATTACGTTTGTGATGTAGATGTAATAAATATCCTTCCTCCTGTGTTTCTCCTTCTCTCTTTCCTCTGTCCATTCTTTGGTGCTTCCTTTCTTTTCTACTCTTTACCTTCCTTTTGTTCATCAATTCTTTCTGTTAATCTCCATCCCTTTCCTTTCTCTCCAGGGTCACAAAATTTTACCCAATGCTCACACACCTGCTTTCCACACACAGTGCAGCACATCCTGGTTCACAGGACTCCTATTTATACCACACACATCCAAAATGAAGATGTTTACATAATTTTCAGGGTTTGTTCACCTGTTGACCCACACAGTAGCAAAACTTTGAATTACAGCGCATTGCTTTCATTGACTTACATCTAAAACTGTCTTGAGCAGAATATCATCCTTGATCCTGCCTTCTTTGCGAGCATGTTTGACTAAGTTGAATGCCCACAACACAGGCACCCACCAGTTTCCATGTGATGTTGGGACTTCTTCTAGTGTTTTGAGCTCATTTTCGGTCAGCAAACCTGTAACATAGGTAAATCAAAGGACTCATAAGACACTGTGTCTCTTAAGGCAACAATACATCACTGCTGATGCATCGTTGCACCATTCATCGCCAGGGGCTGCAACACAAAATTTCAGAATTTCAACCAAGCTTCAGGCAAGCCTCAATGATTCTAACACCATAATAATGGTTACATCGGATTTTTTTTGTTTTTTCTCAAGCACTCAATCACATACTGGATGATGAACAATGCTGACCACCTTTAACATGCAAAATCACCAATACTGACTGAAAGGCGCAGTGGCCAGCATGGTTCCCACTGAAGCAACACGGGTATCTAACGGCCTGAAATTCACCACCAAATATGGTCTTGCCTGCAGCTTATATACTTACCAATACTTACCACTTGATAAAGGGAACCAAATACATAGTTAGTAATGACACTGTGGATAATGTACCCAATATCAATGAAAAAAAAAATACCATACCTGGTATACTTTACCTCAATTTTAGCCCATATTAACTATGGACAAAATCCCCTTCATGTCTGGGGCTGTATTGTCCCTTTTTGCATGGACAGATCTGACTCTGCCATGGATCGACCCTCAAGACTAGCAGTCTCGTATGATGCTGTTGACTTGTGGAGGAAAGCTTTGATAATAACAAGTCTAGTACATCTTTCAAAAGACCAAAGTGTCATCAGGTAATCCCACAGGCTTGGGTGTGGCTAGGAACCCCATGACCTGAAAGGTGGACACAAGACATACTGTCAATTAATGGGTTTTCTCGTACTAAAAGTGCAGGGCCAAAATCCAACAAAATTAATATCTGCATCTTGAATCTGCCAAATAAAAAATTCCAAATTTTGACCACCAAACTTCACTAGCGAACACTGATGAGGATTGTACATTCATCAGTATTGTTCATAATGCTAGATATATTCATAATTTTGAATTTCAGTTTTACAATAACATTTTTGTTTTGTTTTGTTGGTTTTTGGCAAGATTTTTGCTTCCTATATACAGTATTCTGCAGCAGAGTTCGTTAGGACTCAAGTTCTCATCAATATGCTGTAAGAGAAATAAACTATCCATTATTTTCCCACATACAATTCGCCTTACGTCAGAATACATGAGGTTTACATATTTGGAGATTAACATAAAAGGATAAAATTGCCCATGGGAACCCCACCACCATTTATCCAAATCCCCTTTCTTCAAAAAAGAATAGTTCAATGGACCAAATAAAGTGGGAATGCCATGACTATCAGTACATGTACTGAATCAGCACTTGCTCCAAAAATTGGCATCTAAGCCAGCAAGCTTTTAAGATATTAAAAGTAAAAGGAAATTTATCGTTCGCGTATGTATATAACTTATTAATTTGTTTACACAAGCATACACAACCAAGTTAAAACTACTGTAGCAATCAAGTACCTGCAAATTTACTTTTGATGCACTTAACTTGTAGAATTTTACTTACAGACATTTACCATCAAGCTTTTAATCAAACTTAAGAGGGATCATGCGTTGACTTCTGCTAATGCACACCTGGGGCATTTTTCCTCAGTTTAACCACTGATATGTGGAATCTAACACTGAAAATTTGTTAGGAGACATGGTTAGTATCCTATTTAATTTTTAAAAATTTGCAGCACACCAAAAGTCTAAAATCATGCTGGGTTCTTTTTCGTTCATGTTCCCCCCAGCAGCCAGACAGATGGAAGCGACAGCTACATGTACCAGTAAATTTTTGTGTAAATAACCACTGAATCAAAGAGATCTTTAAATACATAAATATTATTTCTGGAAATTAACCATGAGATGATGTTAAAGAACAGATGAATCAAATATATTCTTGTAAAGAGCTCTTCTTGTGTAGAAATACAAGCGATTAATTAAAAAGTTGAAATGTTCTTTCAAGTTACATACAACATGGACAGCACGAGTTTATGATAAATGCCCAGCAAACGAAGTTCAAATATATTTTCAGTGCTAATGATGTTCCTTGAATTTTTAAGACAATTCCAACACACATTCAGCATTGGCTACCTTGCTTGAATTTTGAAGTTTCAAAATCTGATAATCCCCTAACATTAATGTCGCAGGGAATCTTTCTGTTTTATAGTAATTCTGTACAAGTAAAAATCAAGTCAATGTTTAACAGTGTGTACAAAGAGGTGGTCACAAATACAAGGGTTTTCCTGTTTGATTTGTAGGCAGTATATAACCAGAGCTTTCTGATCTGTACCTCTTTAAGTTTTTGCACTTTTGTCTTTGATATCTCTACCTGACTTTGTGACACCATTACTGGTCATCTATGAAACACCTTAAAGTGCATCTTGTACATGGTAAAATAATTTAATTCTATGAGTTCAATATGGGAAATGAAACAGTGGTAATTTTCATGGACTATAAATATATATAAATATGAGTCTAAAGGGATATATGTATGAATTAACAATGGCATGAAAAAGCATGAAATTGTAAGCTATTAATGTTGAAAGACCAAACTTCAAAACAAAATATACAACACTGAACATACAAATACAGATAACATATCAAGTACATGCAGACAGATAAACTATGGTGACCAGATTTATGACTAATTCTTTCCTTTCCTTTAAGTTAAGAATGCTGACAGGAACAGTCCTGCAAGGCCAGCGATAAAGTTCTATCCACATTGAATATGCATGTATAAAAAAAAAAAAAAGAGTAAAAAAGATGCATTACCTGCTTCAACCAGGTGCTCCATGGTTGGGAACCTTTTCTTCACAGAGACACTTGTGGCTTGGAAGACCAGAAGAGCTGCCAGGGACAGGTATCTCATGATAGTTCTTCGAATGACGCGCCCAATTTCATCTGTTCCTTCCAGGATTGTAGTAATGTACATCATCAATCTGACAAACACAAGCAAAATACACTATATTTACCCGTATTTTTTATTTTTTGAGTCTGGAATCTGAAACAAAATTAAACTGATGGTTTTGAATTCTTGAAATCAAGACCATTAAATGGCCCAGCTAATATATCTTTGTATTATATTATCAAGATAAAAAAAAAAAAATCATGCCAGTTCTGGGTCTTGGCTGAACACATTAAATGCCACATGTTGCAAAACACTAGAACTCAACAAACTTACATAAATGCAACTGGTCTGTGCCATGATCCAGAGTCGCTGACACTTTACCTGTCCTTAGCCATACAAGTCCTGAAAAACAGCGGACTCTGCCACTTTTGAAAGAGTCTCTGTCACAGATCACCATCACACAATTTATTCCACAGTCGACCATGCAAGCATTATCCATAGCTATTTAGACCCTCTACAAATACACTAAATTTACATGTCCATAACCTACCTGTCTGGCCATGGAATATTGAGGTACTGGTTCCACCATCTGCCCACAACGATGGCTACATAGAATCCCAGTATAAATGACAAGGGAATGAGGTTGATGAAGGTTTCACAATGGAGGACTATCCTTTCAAATAACCTACAATCAAACAGATGGCACAATGCTCAAGCCCAACATCATGGAAAGTTGCTAATGACCACACGCAACCTACATATTTACAGAACTAGTTACTGTTGTGGTACTGTACAAAGTTGCTTGGTAATTCATCACAGAATGTGATCATATCATGTATTCATAATTAATCTACCAGACACGTGCTTGACAACATTTGCCATTTTCAGTATGGTGTTTTCAACCATGACCTTACAATCTAATTTTGATTTGCTGAAGTCTGTAAAATTTTTAAATGGTTTCAAGACCAAGATGAACACACATGTAGCCATATGTTCTTGTGGAGTCTACAATGAAACTGTGACTTAGGTGCAAACACATGGACAGGGCTCAATTTGAAACCTACCCACCCTCAACAACAGGAAACCAATGCCGTGAAATATGGGGGCAAAAGTTTTTGATTCCTGGGTGTTTTGGTGGGTGTGATTCCCTAAAATATGATGAACTTTAAATTGAGGTCTGAATTGGAAAATATCTTACCTTTTCTGCTCACCCTTCAGGGCTTGCCTGTAGATGAGGCTGATGGCAGTGTATACAGCAATAAAACAAAGCATCTCTTTGTACAGCAACTTGTAGATGCTGCCCTTCCAGCGCAGCAACAGTTTGGAGAAGGCACCAATGCGGGCGGTGGCCACTTCACCCGAGTATGTGACAGTCATCCTGACTCTGTAATCTCTTCTTAGACCGGGACAATCAGCTGATTGAGGACCACCACACAAAGGGGCCTGAGAGGCAACTACTTTTGTGGAGCAGGGGCTCTACTTACAAAGCATCCAGTGGGCCCTGGGGAAAGAGCAAAGTTCAACAATTAGGCTAGAACAATTTAGTGCAAATGGTTCTCAGAACATGACAAAATTAGTTTGAACTAGATTAGCAAGTTCCAATATGCACATACAGTAGAAATTAAATGTACAGTAATTCCTGTTATTAAAGACCACCTCCAATGCCTGTGCAAAGTGGTCTTGTGCTGCAGGTTGTCTTAAATTCTGGTAAATTTCACCATGATAAGCAACTTGTACATGTACTAAGCAAGGCCCATAGTAACTAAAGACAAAAAATTCACAATGAAATACAGTGAAGTACCTTAACAAGACATGCCGTCTGTCAGAGGACTTCTTTTTTAGCATTGCAGGTATCATCATATAAATATGAAAATCAAGTTAACTACTGTCATATATATATATTTTCATTGCTTTAATCAAAATCTTTTTAATTGTATGGCTCGAGCTGAACTTTTTCTGTGTAAAACTTCAGCTTTCATGACTATTTAGCATTGAGTATCCACATTTTATCAAGGAGGTAGCAGCTCTGAACGTGCACCTGGGTCGAAGAAAGTTTCACAGCAGCAAAATGAATACTGGGAATCCCCTTCAGATTGGTCCTAGTATTTTAAAAATTTCAATTCCCTTGTGAAATTGCAAAGGCCTTATAAGTACATTTGCCTCAATGGGGTTATCTGTAAAATGTTATTTGTTATCAAAACCACTTCACTTAAGAAAGGCTTGTTTTCTTGAGAGCACCTGATCTGCAGAACAGCACCAATTTATATCGCCAGAGTCAACAGTGCGGCATGTCATACCATAAGCCAAGTGAAGTATGTAAATTAAAGTATTCGTATTTTCACAAACGTCACACCACAGCTGTTTGAGGCATGTGCAAGAGTCAATTTTCCTATCAACTGGAAATCCCACTGTCCCCACAAAAAAAAAAAAAAAAAAGCTTATCAAATGTGTAACTTTTGTACTTCACAAGAACAGGTCAGCATACCTCAACATGTTGCACAATGCCTGAAAGAACTTTTTTCGCACACAAGTGGATTGCAATAGACCTTTACTTCTTAGTATTCAAGTCATGACCTGCCCATCCACTCGTCCTTTCAGTTTAACAAGTTAACTTAATGAAAGCAGTGATATTTTACATTTTTTACAATGAATTAATACAGTAATCTGCATTTTATGCCAATGAGTCATGTCAACACATTGGTCTCATTCACGCTTCCAAGCCTTTCTTGCCAAAGGAACCACTGGTATTGCAACAGCCACCATGCATATTCATACAGTACTTAATTGGGGACACACGTACACATATCAATCAAATATATATATATATATATATATCTATCATACCTCCTCCCTTAGAACCTCAAATTTGATTCAGCTCTGAAATACGTCCACAATAAAATATTGCCTAATGCTGTCAAACATGTTGAACTTCACACTGATTATTCGGTTTAAAAAAATCATTTGTGACTTTCTGTTTGACAGCTTTAAACTTTTCATAATACTTATCTTTCTTTGTTAGTTTGGACAAATTCATACAAAATTCTCCTCATTTCAAAGAAATTATAGCTTACTGTGGACAAATTAAAGGCAAAGAAAAGCTAAATCAGAAAGTAATGATTTGTGATAAAAGAAGTAAAATCTTCACCTCCTATGTGGATTTCTGACAGCATGAAATCAACCACACACTTTTTCTCAAACATTCACTGTCCTCTCAAAACCAATGCAAATGACAGGAAGATAACTTTTCCAGCACTCCTGAATGACGTGGACTGCTGAAGGATGGGCCACTCCTAACTGTCACTGCCCAAAGTCCGAAGTACAGTTCCTTTTCAAGGCGACAGCTTACTGAAGCAACTATCAATGAGCGAGAACATCTGGTTCCCACAGCATTTGACAGCTGTGCTCAATTTTAACCCTATGTATTCTATTATATGCAAAATGAGACACTATGAGCACAAGTTACCTGTGTTCCAAAAACCTGAAAGAACTATGGTCCACAGAATGAAGGCATAAACATGTGCAGTTGGGATTTGTTTTAAAATGAATGCAATTTTTGGTCAAATAAACTTGTATTATTAGGCAGGGAGTTACTTAAACATGCTTACTGAAGATGGTCAAAGCTCAGTTTGTCATTTGGCGAACACATGAATCAATCATGTATATATCAAAAACGGTTTCCTTTGTTCTGATTTTTAAATTTTCGAGTGACACTTGAGGTGTTATCATTAATCATACATATGTGTACAACTATACTCTTTTTGCCTAACAAACAATCCAGAATTTCCATTGTCCTTTTTTTTCTTCAAATTTTTGGTGTGGCCTTTGTTGCACTGCCAAACAATATATATTCAGCCTTCTTGCTCATGCTTCGATTGATAATAGATGAAAATCTTGACACATGCCACTAAAACTACTTTCTACAACAATCTTTGGTTTATTCGACCAAGATAATATATAAAAACACACTATGTAAGAAAATCAACGAAGCTGATGAAAACAGAACTGCAGACATTTTCCTACCATCACGCCTTTTACCAGATTTGCCATAAATGGCATATTTGATGTGGTTCCCTGCTACAAAATATGAAGATGAAAATAAACTCACCATCCCAAGACAGACCTTCTTTAGTTTGATCACCTCAAAGTAACTGTAACTCATCACAGCACTCCAATGGTTGTAAAACTTCATCTTGCCAGTATCAGTGATGTCTACTGGAAGTTTTCTATAAAAGGTTTTGCTCCTCCCGCTTCTGTTATTGCAAGCACACTTGTCTGCTCTCTGCAATAGAAAGCAAGAGCATTATTATTCTGTCAATTCAATGAATGTACACTTACAAAACATGTGAAAATACTTCAACTTTTTTGTCAGTGACTTAACAGTCTTGTCCACTCCTTTTTAACAGCAGATATCAGAAAGTACCTACCTTGTACTTATTGTTCCTTGAGGCGTACCAGGCTGTTGTAAACCATTGTATGGTTTAAAATTTATCAGTTTTTCCAATTGGATCATAAAAATCTGGTGACAACCAGATTAACAAAATAAATAAATAAATAAATAAAAAATAAAAGCCCTTTTCCTTTAAATATTCTTTATAACCACCTGTCAAGTTCAAACTAATAAATATAAAGAGACCTCTTATATCTGGCATGTGCAAGGCACTACCCTCTTAGTCATTCTTCAAATTTGGAGTTGTATGAACTATGATTATAAGCAAACAATACATGCAATCTGGTTCAAACCAGCAGCAGACCAAGTTAATATTCATAAGACAGTGCTTACAGGTGTGTTCAGTTTCACCTCTAACCACTAGCTGTGAGCAACTGCAAGTGTAACAGCAATTCTATGAGTATATACCAAGTTTATCAAGTTATAAATGTTAGAATCAACCAGAAGTGATCTCATCTGGCTGACGCAGAAAGGTTAACAGAAATAAAATCAGAAATAGAAACACAGAAATTAGTCATGAGGTGTCACAGTTTTGAAAGCATGCATCATTGTATACTTTTCTTTTTCTTTTCAAGAAGCAGAAGAATAGAGTGATACTTTTTAAATCTGATTACATGTACTATCAGTAGATTTTAGCTCAGATATCTGCACAAGATTCACACTGACTTAGATGGAAAAATACAACATTAAGATGTAGTTTCATGCATGAGAATGAAAAGTTTTGTGATTTCTGATGTCGGCCTTACTCATATCTATGACATCATTATGTCCATGCTTTATCAATATGAAGCCTCTGTTGCCAACAGTTCCAATTCTGACCACCAGGTGGTGTCACCATTTGTGAAATAACATGCCACATACTTGACTGAATTCCTTTGTTCCTTTTCGCTATGTCAGTTTTTAACAGTCACACATAGAACATGCTTTTTTCCCCTTGAAATGCAGAACACAGGACTTGCACAAGGCATCCAGTTGACATATTCTACACTGACAAAGACTCAATGGTCAAGTCTGAAGTTAATTAAGGCAAACTAATGGCTTTAATAGGCCTAATACGACCACGCCTGGTTGCACCAAGCACTGGCAACCATTTGTTCCATACACATGGCAACTAATGTGCTTCTTCAACAGGTACTCTCTACTCTACTTCCTGTATACAGTCAAACAAATTCATTTATGTAAAGTATAAAAGTTTTGAGAAAATTTATCCCTTCTGAAGTCTGGCACATGACACTATATTGGTTCTAAGGCAGCATGAACAGATACAGTGGGCAATCTGTAACTGTGTACAGTATTCATTCTATTATGGACACACACATATTTTTTTCTTTCTTAGGAAGGAAGTCTAAATTTTAAAAGATAATGTTTGTTTTCACACTCTATTCTATTCCACTACTTGCTTACCTGTATCATGTAATTTACTTACAGGTGCTCTCATTAGAATGAATACTAAAATTGTAAAAAGCATAGCCTGCACAGACTTAAACTCTTGAGGAACCTTACCTCAGAAAATAGTTTCAACTCACTTTCAGGTTACATACACTGTCTACATACACAAAATCTGTACATCACACCCACATTAATTAGGTTAGCAACCGTACTTCACATTTCATTAGAAGGGCTCCTGTACGTAGCTTGAACATTGCGTAAAATTATCTGTCAAATAAGCTGTCAAACTCCTGGATACCTTCAGTGTCATGTGGCTACAAATATTTCCATTTAAATCATTCAATTAATTTGACATCTTCCTATATTCTGAGTCAGGCAATCTTTAGAAATTAAAATTTGTTCCCACACTCCTGAAACTTATGAGCCATTTTATGTATGTATGTGTATATATATATACATATATATATATATATCAGGGCTAGAAATAGGGCTTATCCGCTTGTCCGTACCAAGTGAAACTTGTGACGGACAAGTAAAGTTGCCAATGCACTTGTCCAAAATTTACATACAGTTCAATTAGAATAAGACTCCACTTGGTTGGCGGACAAGTGAAAATTTTTCCTTATTTCTAGCACTGATATATATATAAAACACAACTGGCTTTGGATAATTTTGTGTTATGCAAGATTTTCATATATTCTGGAATAACAATCTCTCAATAAACAGATCAAAAAGATTAAGGAACCTTTGGATATTTTTGCAGATACATGTATCGAGATTACCTAGGATATAATAATTTTTTGAAAGCCCCAATATGAAGACCTTTGATTCAAATTCAAAGTTTGAATTTTGAGTTCCATTTTCAGTGCAGATAGACGCGAGGTTTGACTTTGAAAACAAGTTAACTTAACTATGCCTGACTGGGCCTACACCCTAAAGGAATTGTTGCGCCACTAACCACTCCATTTCCATTCTGTATTGATATGCCTATAATCCCTGCCTTGTTCAATGAACACTTTTACTGAAACTGTCTGCTGCCCAATTCTAGACGCCATTTTCGCATCGGAAAGGAAACGATCTATGGGGTTCACTCGCAATCTGTCAGGGACCACGCCATCATTTAATATATTCCACTTTGAATACCAAACAAATGTGTGATCACGCTGCATTTATGAACCCGCTATAAGTATAAGGTATACTTTGCTTTTTAAGTAACGATACATTCTCAAATGTTGAAATCCAAATGTATTACAGTAGAAGCGCAAATTCTGCGTTTCTGCTGCAGCGACCAAATGGCTGCCAATCCATCGACACCACACAGTGCCAACATAACACAATGGCATTGTGAGAAATATGCACCGTTGTATCGCTGTTCCACGGATCGTTCCCTTTCTAATACACCTTCGGGATTACTGGTGTACTCTGGTTTGAAATGCGCAATTTTAAATTTCGGGAAATATGGCTTTAGTATTGTCAAAAATGTTTTCACCACGAAACAAAATTTTGACAGCAGCTGTGCCAGTGAAATGGACATGGCTGCCCAGACTTCAGCTGTCAGTTTCAGTACACTTCAAATTTAAGCGCCTCAGTCACTTTGATACCAAGTTTCTTGACATCTTGCAATGTACAATGTCCAATACAAAGTGCACAGTAATAAAGAAGAGTCTATTCAGTTACCTTTGCCGGTTCAAACTGGCCAGTCTATCGATACCATGCACTTCACTGTAGCTTTGGCTTCGTTGCAGTTTAGAACTGGTTCTGGCCAGATTTGACAGCTGATCGAAGCAATTATTTACATCTTACGCAGTAACGCAAAACTCGCCTGTTGATTGGCTAAAACTGCCAGAATCATGTCAACTCGAGCATGTTTATTGTGGTATTTGGCATGTGCTTTTCACGATGCCGTCAGATGACCAGTGCGTGTGACGGGTCTATACTCCCCCGCAACAGAAAAAAGCACATATTTTCATTAATTAAACGGATGAAGTCAACACCATACATTTAAGATTTGTGAAGAGCATATGTTGAGATATGGTGGTAACATTACTGAGATCGTCCACGTTCACAAAGTCAGTTGTCACGGGATTGAATGTGTGTGTTGATTCGAATTACATATGTTTATGCAGCCTCCCATGATTCTGTACAAACAAGTGCAGGAGTGCGAACACATCTAACAAAGTATAACAACAACAAAATTCCTTCAGCCCACCGTGAAACATGAGAGAAGGTTTCATCTTCTTAGGAAGCTCACAGGTGCATGCAATGGTCTGCATTATGCTGAGCTCAACAGTGAAACCTTGTAAAACTTTTAGGAGTGGTTGCCTCATGGAAAACTGAAACAAACTAGAAAAAAAAAACAAGATTTGTTTTAGACCAAATTTGTTTTTGTGCCTTGCAAATTAATAAAATATACGCCTGAAATTTATGGTTCAAAATTCTGGTTAATGATAAATGTATCTTGACCACAATCTTTTCAATTGAAATTGCCCCTTCATCTTTAAAATATATGTATATATATATATATATATATATATATATATATATATATATATATATATATATATATATATATATATATATATATATATATATATATATATATATATATATACATATATATATATATATATATATATATATATATATATATATATATATACATATATATACATATATATACATATATAATATATATAATATATATATATATCTTTATTCGTACTCAACAGGTACACGTACAAAAAAGAAGACAGTTAGACTCATACATATACAAATGAATAATACTAATAGTAATAATAAAAAATGTTTTAGGGGCCTCCATGAAGCACGCTTAAAACAACAGTTCGCGCTTACATATTTTCAAGTCGTGTGAGATCTACAGGATAGTGCATACCAAATGGATAGAGTCAGAGAGGGCTTACCGCGAAAAAATGGCGCTTAATTAACGGTCACGAACAAGGCAAAGTTTCCTTGCAAATTGTGCAATGTGTAAATTTTCTAGAGTGCTGCCAGATGCTTAAGTTACACTCTTGTGGATGCAATTTTAACCAAAACCTACCCTTAACTTCTACAGATTGTATTTGTTCATTTTATATTTTGAAGAAATGGGTTTAAACTGGCGAATAAGGAAATCTTCCAAGTGTGCCTAACTAGCACAATTTCAATTTTGACAACTTTCAGTTTGATTCCATCAGACAAACCTATACAACAAACCAATCAATTGATGTTGCTATTGACACCTCTATCTACAATGCATTTGAAGATATTGAACATTTAAAGTTTGGAACTATACCTAATTAGCATGAATTCAAATTTGATATCTTTTAATTTCATTTGGTAGGATGCGCCTATAGCACAAACCAAACAAGAGGGCTGTGTGAACAGCCCATACTCAACTGCCTTAGAGATTCATCACACTTGCGGCTCTGTGGACTTGGGATATTATCAAGGTCACCAATGAGGTCAAGGTCACTCATGTACTGTCTGAATGTGGCCCTTTAAAGAGAATCATAACCGTGTAAAACATCAAAGTCCAGGCTGAAATAGTTCTCAAGTTATCATCTGTAGCGTTAAACATATCTAAGTGACACTGTGACCCTGACGTACGGCGGATGCCTAACAACCACATAAGCTGAGCTGACTGACAAGTCAGCAGGGCTAAATAAAACTGAATTTGGATTGAATCCTCTCTCAGTCTCTATAACAATTAATAATAATAATAATAATAATAATAATAATAATAATAATAACAACAACAACAACAACAACAACAACAACAACAACAATAATAATAATAATAATAATAATAATAATAATAATAATAATAATAATAATAATAATAATAATAATAATAATAATGTAAGCAAATCAGTAAGCATGCCTGGAGGGTAAGATATTACCATTAATCATATATTGACGTCATTGAATACTTGGAGTTTCTGAAACTTCAAATCTTGAATATCTTCAAACCTGTAGCAGAGAGAAGTGTAATTATGTCTGGGTGCCAACCCAGACATTTTGTTGTTGCAAAGTTGTTTGTTTCTTTCTTTCTTTCTTTCTTTCTTTCTTTCTTTCTTTCTTTCTTTCTTTCTTTCTTTCTTTCTTTCTTTCTTTCTTCTTTCCGCCAAATGTGTCCGGAGCTTTTCTCTGACACCGTGCAAGCTACACTGTTTCAACTTGGCATGGTAATACACCTAGTAGGGGAGTTGTCTCTCTGATTTGGAATAGTCATGATGTTCAAAATTATGCTAATTAGGGGCAATTAAAATTTTAAAAGCTCCATATCTTCAAAACTATTATAGATAGATACAATATTCGAAGTTCAACATGCAGGTTTGTGATATCTGCTAATCTAATGGACAGTAAACAAAAGTTGTAAAATCTTAAATTATGCCAATTAAGGCACTTTGAAAATTTAAGTCTTGAATATCTTCAAAACTATACCAGATAGAGATGCCATTCCAAATTCAGTATATAGGTTTCTGCTATAGGCGCATCCAATGAACCATGAACCAAAACTGTAGGATTTGAATTTATGCAAATTAGGTGAATGCACAAAATTTCAATCTTGAATCTCTTCAAAATTTTTATAGATAGAGATGCCATTCCAACTTCAATACATAGGTTTGTGCTATAAGCGCATCCAATGAACCAGGAGCCAAAGTTGTAACATTCAAATTTATGCAAATTAGGAGAATACACAGAATTTTAATCTTGAATATTTTCAAAACTATTAACAAAATTTCAGTCTTGAATATCTTCAACACTATTATGGACAGAGATGCCATTCCAACTTTAATAGATAGGACTGTCCCATAGGTGCATCCAATGAAGCAAGAGCTGAAGTTCTAACATTTACATTTGTGCAAATTAGGTTAATACCCAAAACTTAAATCTTGAATATCTTCAAAACTATTATAGACAGTGACATGTTTTAAAATGGCAAATATATGTTTCTTAAGATGGCCTATCACATAGACATATTGTTGAGCCTGTTACTATAAACGTTATGCAAATTTGAGACACTGGACAATTCAAATCTTTCATATTTTCTGGCTGTGAGTGAGAGCATGGATGTATGAAGCCCTATGGTGACAGGCAGACAAGGCCACACAGCATTAGAATGTCTGTATATGGAATTCGGTGCACTTTGGGGCCATAGATACTATTCAACATGAGTAGGAAATGACATACAAGCTTCCATCTGGTGTTGTCTTTTTTGATCTAGAGTGACCTTGAAAGGTCAAAGCTAGACATGTCTACCTACATCATTCAGCAACACTTTTCACCAACTTGGCCATACTGTTAACATGTCATTACACATTTGGAGCTTATGTCACAGCTGCATACATTGCATTGCAGTTTCTCCGGGCACCTAGACTGATTTCTAACAAGCAAATCAAATTTTCTAGTTTCAACTACTGCTGGTACATGTATGCAGTATGGTGCATCTAATGAAGGACTTAAACTTGTAGCATTTAAAATCAAGCTAATTATAGGCATTTCACGTTATAAAACTTGAATATAATCAATCTTTACTTTAAGACTTCAGATATACACACAATTCCAAGGTTTATTTATGCAGCAAAATCTCTCTGACAACACCATTGGGACTGGTAAAAAAAGTGCCCACTGTCGAGAGGTTCCCACTCCAGAGAGAGTAGGCCCTTTTCAGTATGGATGAGTATGTACATGTAGAAATAAACATTATCTGTACATCCATATACAGTGTATACATAATATAATGATCCAAATGGAAATAACTACGGGTAAATCATAACTGTCTTTGTTCCTTTATCACACGGATAACAAGAAACAGAAAGAAAGCCCCAAAATGAATTGATCAGATACTATAGTACGGTGAGGAACAGGTCTCATCGCACAGGTTACCACCAGAAAAAGAAACATCACAGATCTGTCACTGCAGGCTTCGGCAAATCAATGGGATTATCCTGATCTTCATACCTAATTGTTCCACTCTCCAGTTCAGTGGTATTGAAACCCATAAAGTTATCACAATAGTTTTGGGGCTGGAAGATTAAGCTTCAAGTGGACATGCCAACGCTCACACTCCTAGGTTACTGGTGATGAAACTCAAGTTTTTATTGACTGGTTCACAGGGTGACCGTTATATCATAAGACAATCACTGTCATTTATAAACTCAGCATTTGAGATGCGTAAAACAACATAATCTTATATTACGTCTTGGCTGCCACAAACAGGTGTGGCTCTTTGTAAATATGCTCTAGTATATTTAGTTAAGTTACTTTTCTTTGTCCATGGTGAAACCATGTGTGTATATTATTTGTATGCTGTACCATACTGACCATGTATCAGTTTATGTACAATAAAGCTTATTTCTATATGCTGTGATGGGAGATATCACATTACAGGCTTCCACCCAGAGATACAATGGTCTCTTAGGATCAAGGGCTGGCTGAGAGAGCCCCTAGCACAACGCTTTTTCCCATCATGGTTTCACGCCAGTAATTCAACTTGTGAAAACAGAACAAATGGAGCTACAACCTTGCAGTTCATAACATGGATTACAAACATGCATGTATTATACACCAAAATGTTTGTAACAATTTTTACAGCAAATAAACCCCAGAAAATGTGGGCATGAACGGAAAATTGTTTGGCAAAATGCTATGGCAATCAGCTCTACATAGTACTACTTGCATTATCATTGAGCGGACACAGTGTTGACTCCAGCTTAACCACTATGTTTTCTAGTGCCAGTATACATGCCTTGATTATGTGTGTGTGCCAACACAGACATATTGTTTTTCTAGGAATTCTTTCTTACTTTCTCTCTTCTTTCTTTCTTTCTTTCTTTCTTTCTTTCTTTCTTTCTTTCTTTCTTTCTTTCTTTCTTTCTTTCTTTCTTTCTTTCCAGGCAAATTTGTGCGACATTTCATTTGAAAAGTATTACACGTAGAAACTCCGAACTTGGCACAATTATACTTCTATACATGAAGTCTAGCCTTTTTGTAATGAGAGGTCATGCTTTTGAAAATTATGCAAATGAGGGCTAATGAAAGTTTTAAATCTTCAATATCTTATATACTATAGTAGATGTGGTTCCGAGTGTATAGCAGTTTGATCATAGCAAGGTAAAGGTCATCTCAAATGTTAACGTCATGTCAAGGTCAAAATGTCAATTTTAGGCCAAAATGTGATTTTTGAGGTCGAGGTTCACCTCAGGTAGAGGTCATCTCAAGGTCAAAGGTCATTTCAAGGTCAAAGGCCACTTTCGATGGTGGCTCTCTTCTAGGCATAACTCGGTCAATTTTTATCGAATTTTGATCATGTTGGACTCAAATTGTAGCTATGGTATCACTACACATTTTTGCAATTAATATGTGACCTCTAAATTTCAAAGATCAATGTCATTTGCACCTTTTAAAGTTTCATCCAGCCATAACTCGGCCAATTTCCATCCAATTCTAATCATGTTGGACTCAAATTGTAGGTATTGTAACACTGCACACTTTAATAAGAACATGTAACCTCAAAAGGGCAAAGGTCAAGGTCATTTGGCCCTTTGAAAGTTTCATCTTTAACTTGGTCAATTTTCAACCGATTTGGTTCATTTTGGGCTTAAATTGTGGATATTGTAACACTGTGCAATTTAAATGTGACCTGTAAAGGTCAATGTCATTTGGACTTCGAAATTTGCATCCAGCCATAAGCTTAATGCCATGTGAAGTACCAAACGATAAAAGTTGTAGCATTTAATATTTACAACTTTTGAAGGCACACAGACAGATTTGCTTTGAAGCAAATCTTCTTTTCTAGTTCACAATATTCATTTGAGCTCAAAGCATGCATTGTTTTCCACAATTAAGCCAAAATCTGCCTTTCTGGTAGCATTTTTTGTTTTAAATATAGCCCCTGGCATTCCTAGTTAAAGCGTGTGTGTCAACCGCATAAAAAGAGAAATATGCATCCACGTGTGTTAAAAGTGATAAAATATTCTTTTCCATGGAGCAGTAGCACCATAGCAGAATTAGCAAACCCTATTGTCCAGATAATCTTGACGACGCAACAACGTATCAAGCAAGATTTTTTTGCACACATTGTCAAAGCCAAGCATGGCGGTTTCATTTATGTGTGAGCTGTTGTGTCCTAACAACATGTACATATATATATATATATATATATATATATATATATATATATATATATATATATATATATATATATATATATATATATATATATATATATATATATATATATATATATATATATATATATATGTATATATATTTGGTTGCATTATTGTATACGCGCCGAGAGCATAAAAGCTTCGTCACATGATCGTGTCCCTGTGAACTGATTCCAGCTGTCTATATGCTTGTCACCACGTGCCGCTTTGTAACTGGTAACAAAATATGAAGAGGGTTTTTATCAGTGGCAAAATGAGACATATCTAAAAAAAAAAGTCACTACTGCTGCCGAGTTCATCAATCATGGTTGTCAATTTTAAGATTAATAATAGATCTGTACATATAAAAACACACACTTTATTGGATCAATGTACATATGTAAATTGTTTTGAAAGTTGACTTACATACATTAAAAAAGGGATGACAAAAGTTCAGAATATTTTCATTGTGAATGCTCGATACATACATTTAAGAGATCATTATGATACGATTTTGATGTGTATTTTGTGTACATCTTAACTTTCACCAATTACAGGGTTCAATAACTTCGAGGTCACCATCACACATGCACGTCAGGAGTGGGTTAAATTCTATTATTCCTGATCTTATTTTGAGGGCCATACTTGCTTGTGTATTTTAACTTTCCCCGACCAGGCCTCCAAAATTAAAGAGCAAGTGCATTTCTATGACCCTAAGTGTGTATAAATATCTGTTTTCAGTTTTGTTGAAACTGTTTTATTATGTGGTTTGTGGTCGTTCTTACTTGACAGAAATACGAGTATAGTGAACGGAAAAGCCATCACCATCCAATACACAAACATCATTATGCTTTGACATGTATGTTTAGATAACTGGCTGATGGGGACCGTATGGCATGGTCAGCATATATTTTATAGGACAGAACAAGAAAAGAAAGTTCCAAGCCCTTGCTGTAGAAGATAGCGCAGTCATTTCAGGGCTAGGGTTGTGTATTCCCATTACTTTCCATCGTAATTTACAAATTAATAACTTCAAAACTATTGCAGACCTCAAATTTTTCACCCTACCTGTTTATACAGCTGAAATATTCATTAAAATGATATAACCACAGCTTCACTGCATGTTGTCCATTTTGTTTGGATTACTTTAACATATAAATCACTGGAAATACACAACTCTAGCCCTGATAAATGTTTGTGTATTCAGATGTGTATTGAGGTTAATACACACTGTCCACTAATTGTGACCTCTCCTATTGTAAAATTATTTGTACTGTGTATGTGGCCACATAGGGAACACTTGATGCTATCAAGTTTCATCACGATCCTGTACGAACATTAGTTACGGGGATGCATTTTAAATCTGTACAGATGTGATTTCAAGAAGTGACAGAGATATCCAAGGAATGGAGAAAACAGAGAATGAGAAGGGGAAATGGATTCTTGGAGCACCATCATGTGCAGCAACAGCAGTAGTCCTAGGAGAGTTAGGATAGAATAAAATTACGGACAGAATTGCTAAAACAAAGTTAAAGTACTGGGGGTATCTACAAACAGTAAGTGGAGACAGGTGGTGCAGGAAAGTTTGAGTTAGTCAAGGAACAAACAAGATGGATCAAAGACATAGATAAGTTAGCAGAGAGTTATGAATTGAAAGGATATGATGAGGTTGATGATTGGAAAGCGTATAAAGGTAAAGACTGTACAGAGGGCTGGAAGGGGACTGGAAAAGAGTACCTTAAATATACAGTTATAATACAGGACAGTCCTTGGGTCACTCTGCTGGAGTTATTCACGGGTTTCAAAGCATGCATTAATATAGTTAATTACATGTTTTGTGACAGAGTGATCATCATCAGGACTTGACGTCAGAAAGGTGAATTTTTCCTCATCTGTGAAAGTTGTTAAATTGTAATCTTCAAGTCTGTTAAAAAATGTCGTTCTATGAGTGTGATACCTCGCACAATGTAGCATTAAGTGCATGTCATCCTCTATATTTGTGATAAATTAGTGGTTACATAGTCTATTTTCAAGGTGCATTTTCTATATTGACCTGTTTCAATTTGTAAGTCTAGTGCATTTATTCTCAGCTTCATTAAATTTTACCCGTTTGTGTAAAGGATAATTCAATTGCAGGATTATTTTTTATATTTTCTTCCAAAGTTATTTTTGAATTTACAATAGGGTCTTAATTTGTTCGTGTTTCTGTTTTTACCTCGAATATAGCATGACCATTGAGTCTCATACATATCACACAACTTTTCAATTAGTTTTTGGGTGTACCAATGAATGTTGATGCCACCGAAATTTACCCCGTGAGATGACATGTTTGTATTAATAAAGAGAGTTTTTAGAAACTGCAACCAACAAGAGGTGTTTTCGTTGAGTCAAGAGTGATGCTCTCTCAAGCAGTGGGCAATGAGGCTATCTTGATCACGTATGTGAATATTAGTCCAATACATGACACTATCACACAAAGCATAAAAAATAATTGGGTAGCAACCTAGTTCTCCATTTATAGCCACCGTGGAGGACTTGTGGTGGACTCCAGAGTAAATTTACAAAATTTAATCTGAGTTTGCTCCACAGTTACTCCTTCACATTGGCTCACGAAATTACTACTATTTAACCCCCTTTAACATATAGAGGGCCCAGGCTCCACAACTATAGGTAGTAACTGGTAGCACAAGTGAATCAAATACAGTGGAATATCTCTATTAAGACCATCTAATGGACTGAGAAAATGTGGTCTTTACAGGGGAATATATTTTAATTAAGGATAAAACATGGATCTGTAAATTGGTGGTCTTATTATAGAAATGGTCTCTTTATGGAGGTGGTCTTAATTGGAGATTCTACTGGAGTTTGACTGCTAAATCCACATTTCCACTGATAAGACAGTATTTTATTTGGAAAAGAATTTTAGAAGATTTTTGTTTTAATTTGTTGATTGTGAAAACTGCAACCAACAAGAGGTGTTTTCGTTGAGTAAAGAGCGATTCTCTCTCAAGCAGTGGGCAATGAGGCTATCTTGATCCCGTGAATTGGAGCTACCTGGTGATGTTAAGTATATACCTAAGTACCAGTAGTCTTGAAAGACGTTAATTTCAAAGTTATTATATAAAAATTTTAATCTTTTTATGTATGTCAACCTTCATTGAAGATCATAATTTTAGTTTTGTCTGAATTTGCAGTTAATTTCAAGTCATTACAATAATTGTGCAATTTGGTTAGGGCCTTCTGCAGACCATCTACTGTCAGACAGAATCATTAGACCATCTGCACACATCATACAGTTAATTTTGCTGTTTGAAATTTCAACTGGTTCAAATGAGTAGTCAAATAAACCTGGTAAATAATACAAAAACATGTTAAATAGGTTTGGGCTTAGTATACATCCCTGCTTGACCCCAACATTGAATGATTTATTTTTCTGTTGTAGCATATCGAGGTTTCTCAGCATACGAGACTTCACACATGTGCATGATAAGCGTGAGAAAGTTTCCACCAATACCACATATTATAAGTTTGTAGAAGAGTGCTTGCCTCCAAACAGTATCAATATTAAACAGATTTAAAGTCGACGAAGCACGCAGAGATATTTTCTGGGAAACCTTTTTATGCATTTATCATAATGCTTTCTGAGTTTTGCAAGCTCAGCAGCACAACAGAAAATACAATTAAGATCCTCTACAAAGTCAGTTGTGTTCAAACGGTCTGTTTCAGATTGTCTGAGATCATGAGTTTAGTTTATTGGATAATAATCAAGGTGGAAGATCTAAAACCAGGAATCTCATACACCTCCCTGCTAAAACCAGCAATCTTTGGATAAGCGCTAATCACTTTTTAATATTTTTGGATAGTTTGATACTTAAACTACATGCTACTAAAAACTCACATGTGTGAACATAAAATTTATAGGAGAAAATTGAGCTCAAAACTTTGTTTACGCTGAAGAGTTTCAGCAGTGTTGACCACATGGGCCTTGTTTGCATGCGCATGATAATGAACTATGCCGTTGTTTGCACAGTCATAAGTTCATGACCCCTGGAAATAAAATCAGGATGAGCCACTGACAAGGGTTACTCATGCGGAACAGGAAACCATTATCCATGGAGAGAAGAATGGGCCAGTTCAGCATATTAAATCACTACCATTGTTCTGACTACTTAAAAATTCTCTATTGATGTGGAAACAAGCTAGAAAAGAAGATTTCCCTCACAGCATATCTGTCTGTGTGCCTACAAATGCAAATTTTTTTCAAATGTTTTGTAATATCTTTGATAGGGTTTAGAAGAGGTTAAATATTTAGATGAAGAGGAACGTATAGCATGGATTTTAGGTTTGAAAGGCGGCTTTCAGGGAGGCAGGAAAGGCAATAAAAATGTACAGGACTACCTGGTAGGATGCTGGGAGAAAAAGAATGAAATAATAGAGTTAGAAGGCAACAGGTTAAATTAGAATCCCAGAGTACAGGGAGGGGAGGGAATGGGAATGGTGGTAGCCCTTATAAGGGCTCCCATGGGAAAAGCCTGAGCCTTAGAGGCGGGGATATAAGGTGTGTGAGGGATGGATTTTTTATTGAATACAAGTAATGAGTGTAGGGGGATATGCCCAGGAGCAGGGCCCACCACAGCTGTGAGAGAGTAGGTGGTGGACCCTATGCCTCGGCTCTGGTCTTGGAAAACATGGCAGCACAAGCTGGCCTCATTTGCATTATTTTGAAAATCATGACCTCTCATTATAAAAAGGCAAGACTTCATCTGTGGAAGTATAATTGTGCCAAGTTTGGAGTTTCTATCTATAACAGTCTTTGAGAAAAAGGGCGGAGGGTGGACAAATTTGCCGGGGAAGAAAGAAAGAAAGAAAGAAAGAAAGAAAGAAAGAAAGAAAGAAAGAAAGAAAGAAAGAAAGAAAGAAAGAAAGAAAGAAAGAAAGAGAAATTCTGGAAAACAGTGTGTCTGATTTGGCACACAGACATAATTAGCACAATCCACTTACTGGGCCCCAAATATGGAAAGCCAGATGTGAACTCACACCCAAACAAGCCAAGCGTGGTTACGTTTGATGTTCCCAAGTTTAAAAAAAAAGTCGAGTTTAAGCCACAAAATATACCTTTTTGGAATGACAATATCACACAAGTAAAGCTACAAGTTCACTTTATACAATAATAAAGACACAGGACAGAAGAAGTGAGTATATGTCATATTACAGCCACAAATGCATGATAATTGGCAACATTCTCTTTCAACGCGATTTTCTCGGTACTTTTTTGTTTGTTTGTTTGTTTGTTGTTTTTTTTTTTTGCTCAACCTAGGCAATTTGTATCTTGCCTCACAAAGAAACGAATTTCCCTATCATATTGCAATCAACGCACAGCAAAAGAAAAATATCATATCCAGAAGCGGTTCGGGTCCAAGGATCTTTTTTTTTTTTTTTTTTTTTTTTTGGTGACAATTTTTTGGAGCAATTTCTAGAAGAAATTGCTCCAATAATTCGATTCAATTCTGCACACACACACACACACACACACACACACACACATGAACATATATAATTTCTCTGATTTCAATTTGAAAAAGAGTAATTTTATGCGACTTCTGCACGAAAAATATGAAAATCCTATCAAGTCAGAAAGAATGCTATAAAATCTCAGAAAACTTCAAATCCCGCAAAACAAAACAAAAACAAAAAAACAAAAACAAAAAAAAAACATGTATAAGTCTATGGATGTGAAGTAGTCAGAAAATATATAGGTGCTGTAGTTGTGAAAAAAAAATCAATGGGTAATATTGATACAAAGTTGCCAGTATCACTGCGCACTGGCTACGGATCTTCCACCTTAAGGCATTGCGGAATTTAACATCATCTTTTTTCCATGTGTTCTTGAGTCGATTTGAAATTGTTCAGGTCTGTTATGAGATCTCGTACTTGTTCTGGTAAGTTGATATGAAACAGTGCACACACCAAGGAGTCAAGTTGCATTCGTGAAAGTAGGCCTGCTCAAGTCTTTCCCATAACTAATAAGGAGCTATAGTGATGTGCAAGCATAACACTATATATGTGCTCCTAAATGTCAAAAAAAAAAAAAAAAAAAAAAAAAAGTATGAAATCACCTCAGATCTACCATTCAGGATTCTGAATCAAGAGGCTCTGCATACTTCAAGGAATATTTTACCATGTGCGTCAACATTTGCAATATCTATGTTATTTCTTAAGAGAGGTATATCAGAATTATACCGGAGCCATGCAGTCAGCGAGAGCATGGACTCTGGAGGACTCCATATGATATGGCGAGGGGCAGATGTTCGCTGGAGTCTTATCACAATGTAATCTTGTTCTGTGCCAGTCCGTGCATTGAAGTCGCCCCATATTATAGACATTCACCCATGGAGGAGTACATGTACTTGGCAATGTCCCTATCAAGACAGTATCTCAAACTAGGAAAGATGATTTGCTGCATAGCAAATCAGTGTGTGTGTCTTCAAAGCATGTTGGTATGGCAATGTACAACTATTCCATAAAACAGGAGTACAAGTTGGAATGGCATCTCTATCTATCATAGCTTTGAAGTTACTCAAGATTGAAAATTTCTAATGGTGCTTTTTTACATAATTTAAATTGCTACAACTTTTATTTTTGATTCATTAGATGATTAGGTGCCAGTGGTCAACAACCCCCTAGTAGAAGTTGGAATGACATCTCTATTATACTGTTGAAGATATTCAAGATTGAAAATTTCAAATTCAGAAAGAAAGAAAGAAAGAAAGAAAGAAAGGGAGGGAGAAAGAAAGAAAGAAACACAGACAGACAGACAGACAGAAAGAAAGAAAGAAAGAAAGAAAGAAAGAAAGAAAGAAAGAAAGAAAGAAAGAAAGAAAGAAAGAAAGAAAGAAAAGTGTGTGTTGACACACACACACTTTAATGATAGAATGCATGCGCAGGGATCTTGAGCATTTCCTGGACTGTCTAATTGTATATAAATAATGTAGCCCAAAATGTTTTCTTTAAGAGCCACTGAACTGACTGGTGTCCAGAAAGAAAACATTAACTTAAAATTAAATTACCAAACAGACATAGCCATTCAATCAATGCAGCCAATGTTTATATGACAAAATTAACTCGTTCAGTGATGAACCCAAAGGATATGTTCTTTGCTAATTCTTTCAAATTTGCATTGCTAATACAATGTGTGAAACAAATAAAAAAGGTCAGAATATCACAAATCATGAGCAGATATTATATTCTATTATGATTGTCAGAAATTTTAAATCAGAACCCCCTAATTTAAAAGATAAGAATACTCAGTATATCCCTTTGATACAAATTTTACTGACAGCAAATGAAGACTTCTGTCCTGAATGAGTCACACTTGCCAGGACTTTGGAATAAGCTGGCCATTTGATACCAATCATTCACTGTCACTGGTCATGTGTGTTTGATGGGGTGGCAGACACATAGCAGGGCCAGCTCCACAGTAAAATGGTGTCCCTTTAGCCGGATTATTTTGTAAAAAATCCAATTATTTGACGCTACAAAAGTGAAAATAAAACCCACATAAATGTCTACAGCAGCACCCATGTGGACCTGTTTACAAACACCACTAATTATAGCAGCCGGGTTGAGTGGCAGGGCAAAGAGATCAGTGACAGGCTGTCTGGCCTACCAGCACTGTGGTCACAACTAATGAGACGGCCCCCAGAGCTCAAGCTGGAATGCACTGTATAGTATATAACATATTGAAGATTTAAAACTTTAATTAGCCCTCATTTGCATAATTTTGAAAAGCATGACCTCTCATTATAAAAAGGCCAGACTTTATCTGTAGAAGTATAATTGTGCCAAGTTTGGAGTTTCTACGTGTTATACTTTTCAAATGAAATGTCGGACAAATTTGCCTGTAAAGAAAGATAGAAAGAAAGAAAGAAAGAAAGAAAGAAAGAAAGAAAGAAAGAAAGAAAGAAAGAAAGAAAGAAAGAAAGAAGAAAGAAAGAAATAAAGAATTCCTAGAAAAACAGAAAAGTGTGTGCTGACACACACACTTTAATAAGTGTTCACGTTTTCTTTTGCAGCACGAGGAGTTCGAGGGACAATATCGGCCTAGGGTTTGGTTATGCCTTGTTTGACATCACTGTCAATTTTACCATATAGGTAGAAAGGGGCTTTCTACCTCCATGATTTTGCGCAGTGCATGGCCTGTGTGCATTTGTTTTCACACGCTTTATACAAAAATATGAAAAGCCCAATAATTTATATAATACAATACCATTTCAAAATAAAGCACACGCCTGTATTTACGTGCACATAGCTCCATGAATACAGATGCATATGCCTGTGCTTTCACTGCTTCTCGCAGTCAACTTCTCAAGCAGAGGCATAAATATCCGTGTACGTAAACAGGTGAATATAAAGTTAGCCTATCGGAAAATTTGTTGACGTTTTGTCCGCAGCTGCAATTTTGTATCCATCATGTCGCGGCTGGACTACAGCAAGTGGGACCACATTGAAGTAAGTGATTGATAAAAATAATTAAGGCAAAACTTATGCAATTTTGTGTAGCATAGAGGTTGGCTATTCGTCAGCAGATATGGGGGTTTTGGATAAGTTGTGATATATGGTCAATTAAATCTGACGCATATCGTTCCAAGTTGTTTCCCACATTTGATCTGCATAAAACATTGCCTTGCCCTGGAAAGTTCTGGAGTTGAGACTGCTGTAAACATGGTAAACACTGGTGAAGCTGTTTTTACGATCATATGGAAGAAAAGAGTAGATTCTTATTTTGATTTGCTATTTTTTTGTTTGTTTGTTTCATCGTTTTCAGTCTCTGTCAGACCAGGGAGGTGGTCTCTGCCTCCCTGCTATCAGGAAGCAAAGTCGATGTCTGGTATTCGCTGCTTTGTGAGAAACTACCGGTATAACAGTCCCGTTTTGATTTTTGTGTGTGTTGTGACACCTGACTACTGGAATGTTTATTCAGTTGAACGAAGCATGACCTGTATGCTCAGTTCAGTAAATACGGGGAAGTAGGCAAGCCTGTAGATTCCCGTTTATGACTAAGTAGTAAGTTCCCATGTCTATTTGACCAATGTCGGTGGACCCTATTCTTGAAGACATTTATTGATTCTGCATTCACCACATAGTTTGGTAAACTGTTCAAATTATCTATAACTCTAGCGCTAAAAGTATATCTTCGGATGTCTCTCTGGGCATGTTGCTTAAGTAACTTCCAGTTGTGACCCCTTGTGACCGAGTCCCTCCTGAAGTTAAACCATATAGCTGGGTCCACTCTAAGTAAGTTGTTCACAATGGAATAAACATAATAAAAGTCATAAATCATATCTCCCCTGTCACATCGATAATAGAGTGATGGTAACTTCAGTTGTCTTAACCTATCTTGGTAGGACAAATGTTGTAGTTGTGATAATATGTAACAGCCAGGCTGTGGAAGCTCCCGAAGGCAAAGTGTCTTTCCAAGCGCGATTCCTATTTTGCGATGACTGTGCTTTGTGTAGTTCCCGACAGCCTGATTCATATTTTCCGTGCAGCGAGGCAGGGAACCAGCCAAGGCCATAGCCTGGGGCCGGTGAGCATTTATCTTTGCTTATCAACTGTCATTCCCTGAAGAAGGACTAATGATCCGAAAATTTGAGAAAAATATTAATAATTATGTACACGACAATGAACTTGTTCTTTCATTTGGGTTAATCTGTTGCAGAGAATGATTCAGTTTTCATGGGTTCTAGACTGCACTTCCGCTTCCTGTTTGCTTCAAAAAACAACTTCCGTGCTGCAAGCAATTCAGGCCATCCACTAGCAAGATAAGGGAGCATGAATTAAATTGTTTCCTGTACGCACGTAACGGTTTAGCTCCCTTTAGGAGCTACAAGTTCACGGTGCAAAGGGTCCGTCTACTAAACACTGTGTGTCACTCACTCGCTCCAGGTGTAAATCCGACTCTAACAGTTCAGTGCTCTAGTGATATTTTAATATGTAACAGCCAGGCTGTGGAAGCTCCCGAAGGCAAAGTGTCTTTCCAAGCGTGATTCATATTTTGCGATGACTGTGCTTTGTGTAGTTCCCTACAGCCTGATTCATATTTTCCGTGCAGCGAGGCAGGGAACCAGCCAAGGCCATAGCCTGGGGCCGGTGAGCATTTATCTTTGCTTATCAACTGTCATTCCCTGAAGAAGGACTAATGATCCGAAAATGTGAGAAAAATATTAATAATTATGTACACGACAATGAACTTGTTCTTTCATTTGGGTTAATCTGTCGTGGAGAATGATTCAGTTTTCATGGGTTCTAGACTGCACTTCCGCTTCCTGTTTGCTTCAAAAAACAACTTCCGTGCTGCAAGCAATTCAGGCCATCCACTAGCAAGATAAGGGAGCATGAATTAAATTGTTTCCTGTACGCACGTAACGGTTTAGCTCCCTTCGGGAGCTATTAACTTAGTGGCTCTCCGCTGTACCCTTTCTACTGCTTGTTGGTCCATCTTGTAGTGGGGGCCCCATACTAAGTTGCCATACTCAAGGTATGGTCTGATCAAAGACTTGTATAAAAAAAAGAAGTGTTTCTAAATCGATGTACAGTGGTACCTGCTCTATGTGGCCACCCCTACTGCCAAGAAAAAAGTGGCCACATACAGCAGGTGACCTGTCACCACAGGTAAATTATACAAAGAAATTGACTCCTATGTCCGAGCCTAGTGACCACAAAAAGCACTGCAGCTGCTCATGGCAGTGGTTGCATACAGCAGGTACCACTGTATTTAAATGATTTCCTTTCCACTGCCAGAACCTGGTTAGCTTTATTAACGGGTGCTGCTGTATGCTGGTGGAACTTAAGGTTGTCATCCATGATGACACCAAGATCCTTCTCTTGAGTGACTTGCTCCAGATTAACATTGTTCATTTTATATTTATGCTTCTTATTAGAATGCCTGAAATGTATTGACTTGCTCTCACCTAACAAGAACTGTATTTTCTGTTACCATTGCATCCCATAAGCAAAGTATCACTACCTTTCAAGTTAATGTTTATCCACAGTTGTTCTTCAAAATTTTGTCCATCAATAGATAATTCCGAAGCATATAAGTCCTGTTTCACGAAAATTACTATTCCTCGAATCCCCTTAGTTCCCAAATCTGATAAATTTGGGTCGAAATTACTGTAGCATACATAATTGGGCACTGCTATTCTTGCTGTAGTTAAGGGGTTGTGCTGTGCCTTTGGTATTACTTCATTAAATCATAATCACATCGGGTTCCTTGCCAGTGATCAGCATTTTTAAATCATCTCTTTTATTGTGGAACTAATCAGCATTTAAATATAAAACATTAAGTCCAACCTGCTACTGTATATTACCATCAGAGATAAAACTTACTGCATGTATATTATCGCTTCTCGCTGTCGGAATATCATACAAAAAGTCATTTAATGGAATTGCATACTTGGGACCGGAGGTGGTCTCCGAGCTTGGCGATCCTGAAAGATGCGTTGAGTGTGTGTGGCTGACTGTGGTGCCCTGACTTGCTCTTGTTGGCTTGTTGTTGCCTGGTTTTTTGAAAGGTCAGGTACGATCTTGCCTGGTTTAATGATCAGATGTGGTTCAATAGCCCTCCTGCGTCGAAATAGCTCATCGCGCAGCTTTCTACTGTTTTCTTTTTCCTGGGGGGGGGGGGGGGTTAGGTCTGGAGTTATATTTATGTTTCCCCATGCTTCACTCTGTCTGAGAAGTTTAGCTTTCCCAAGAATATCCCTCTTGACTTTCTCATCTTCTAGGGGGCAATGAGTAGTAATCGTGGTTTTGCATTAAGCTTCTTGCCAAGTCTAATGGCCTTATTGATGTGAATGTCTTTTATTCCCAATTCCTTACTCACTATTTCGGTGAATGTAGCACAATCGGTTGCTATAGATCCAATGCTATTGTGTTGTGATTCTGGTTCTGGAATGTTGTGTACGATGATGTTGCACTTGCCTCTTTCTCTATCTATATACATGTACTTGTCTACGGCTTCCACAACATTCTGAGTAACAGTTGGTCTCGGTGGAGTTGTTGCCCTTGGAATTGGTTCGTCCGAGGATGTGCGCGGTGGTGTTTTGGCTGCGGCTGCATGTGAGTCACATCTCCTCAATTTAGCATTGGAAGCTACTACTTCTTCTATTAGTTGTTGCACATTCTGAATTGCCTGAGTAATTTGCTTCTTAAAAGCAGTCATACTCTTGTGTGTTACTAACAGAGTCCTTTATTGCGCCCATAGATATTTGTTCACAGTCTATACAAAACCAGAGAAGTTGCTTATATTTCTTAAGGAGGGCCAACATTTCAGTGTCTATATATCCTCACATACATTACAAATTCACTTTTCACGACGTTCACATTGTATGAGGTAACCAGTTTGTTCTTTCTTACACATATCATATGGGTATAGTTCCTCGTCTGAAGTCACTACTGTACTCTCCTGAGAATTCTGCACAGAGGAGATATTTTTACCAGCACAGTTTGTACTCCTTCCCGTGCATTTCTGAGACTTCAGTGTCCTTATAGAGTTGTCAAATGGTAGATAATAAAGAAGGTAATGATACAAGCTTAAAGTAGAGACGAAACATAATATAAGCACGCCATTGTGTAAGTAGGTTTTTGGTGGTACCGACAGCAAAGGTGTTTCTCTGGGGGAACCTGACATCCTGTGTAAGCTGCACAATCTACTGATCTGCAAGCAGAAAATAATGAATATTCACCTATTACTTGTAAATATGTAGTATTAAACTTGCTGGTACCTGCAGTGTATCTTTTTGACCCAAGGCCAGCGGTTGAGTAAAACTTCTGCAGATTCGCAGCATCTAGCTCCCCCCAGACAGCAGGTCAGCCAGCCTGTTCTCATCTGTGCTCAGGTGACAACAACCTATTTCAAGCTCATTCTGGGCAGCGAGAAAGTCTGTCTCCCTGGAACATGCCGACAGGAAAGGGTCTGTGGCGCGACCTGAATTTATTACCTGCACTGGGGCCAGATTGTCACAAAAAATGTTGATTCTTTTCCCAGAGAATTGCTGTCCTGAGAGCATAAGGGCCACTACCACAGTGAGCATCTCCAAAGCATTAATATGCAGATCTGTATGCATGATATCTGGTGGGTAAGCACAGTGAAAGAATGAGTGGTCAGTGTGCCCCCCACATCTGGCCAGACATGCATTAGTTTCGAATACTGCATCAGGTTCAGACTAGCCCTCTTGAATTAAGATTGAGACACTGTTGTAAGTTCTCATAAACTTCTGCCACCTTAGTATGTCTTTAAGGAAGCTGGCAGACAGGACCACATTCCTGTCTAAGGGCAACTGTTTGATGGACCTTAGATCAGGAAATGAAAATTCTGTCGGGCTTGACGCTTCTTGCTGCAAATTGGAGCTTGCCAAAAATGGATTGGATCATGGATCGTCGACGATCCATGATTGGATCTCCCTCCTTGAGGCTTGGGCTTTACCTTCCCATGCCTTGACTGACTGCTTTATTTCTTGCAGTTTCTCTTCTGGTACTGACATGGTCAAGTCTCTTGAATCAAGGAGGATTCCGAGGAAAATCGTCTGTTCGCTTAGAGCTGCCCTGTTTTTGCTTCTGAATCGACCAGACCTAATACTCTTGAGAAGCTGTCTGAGCTCAAGAAAGGCGTGTACTGCCCAAATCATCCAGGTAATTCACCAAGAAAAAACCTGACCTATGGTGAAGGAAAGTGACCGCATTTGTAGTGTGCTTGCAGCACATTGCCACTGACTTCAGAACGAAGGCTAGCACACGGTCCACAAACACTTTACCTTTCCAAGAGTAACCCAATATGTGTAGATCTCATGGGTCAATGGGTATCTGTCTGTAGGCTTTCGCTAAGTCATACTTGTAGAGCAGACAGTTTGCTCGCAGCTCAACCATAGGACTGGTTAGGTTGGCAGTACTGTAGCCTTCCATTTAAAGTTGGTCAGGCTACATTCAGAAATTTGGAAGTTTTAAGCAAATTTCTGTTTTTCAACATAGTTTTGGTAATACATCTAGACCTATGAGTCCAATGTTGGTCCGACCAATCTGACCCCAAGGCTACGGCTCTGGGTTAGGTTGTCAATGGAAGGGAACTTCAGTTTCACTGGCAACTCCAGATACAAGTTTCTGGGGATCCCATCATCAACCGACCTACCCGCTGGTCAGGACAGGTCGAGGATTATTCTGCATTTTTGGAAATCCTTCTCTTCTGGTGTACTGATTAAGGAAGTGCAGATGGGAACAGCTATAGTTGGCATGCAGAGGACCGATTGTCGCGCCCAGCCTGACCTCTCATGCGAGAAACTCATCTATTTGTTCAGGGAAGGCATATGTGTTGCGATGGTTCCTGGTTGAAGCACTGGGCACCTCTGTTGCCGTGCAAAATACTGGGAAACCAAACTCCAGAAATTCCACAACCTCCTGGTCTTGATACCCATGGGAACCCAATAATGATCTCCATGTTTTAATTCTAAGCCCTGAGTGAACAGGTATTCAGCACCCTAAATAATTAGGGACTCCTGAACTGTGTACCTTAAAGTGTGCTTCACAGGGCAGCTAACTGTAACTCTTACACCAGGGGGTTTGCAAATGGCACTTGGGATTTACGCACCCATGAGATTCAGTGCTATCTTTTTCTACTGTACTCCCTGACTGCAATGATAAAAGGGGTTCCTTTTCTTTGCATTGGGGGGGGGGGGGCATAATTGCATGTGACACCTGTAAATTGCACCTAATGAGACAGGGATGAGCTAGAATTGCTACTGAAACTGCTGCTCTGTCTGTTATGTGGGGCAGCAGTTCTAGCCTGGTGTAACACTTTGGATTCAAGATCGATGAATGAATCCCCCCACTGTCTGTTCCCATGCTTGATTTCTGTGAGAACCCCTGTGTGAAATTCGAGCACCGAATCCCACTCGTACACTGATGCCAAATACATGATGTATTTAAGGTGCTGCAATTTAAACTTCAATGACACACTTTTGATTAGATGAAATCTTGTCCGGAGCCTCAATGAAGCCAGAGACAAAAAGTGGTATACTCAGATCCTTGTATTTCAGCCCTTGGATGCGTGCTGTAAACTCAATCTTGCATGTGGCCAAATTTCGTTCCTGACCACATTATCGCCCAATTTTTGTGACCTGCCCAACTTCACCAGCTTATCTCTGTGTTTCTTGCGACGGGGTTGTAAAGTCCTAAAAATTACAACTTTATAGGTATGATCAGGCTTTGAAGTCCTGGCATAATATTAAGCCACTGACTTTGTGAATGATTGCACAGCCATTTACATGTGAGGATGTTTCCTTGTGCATTTCTGTGATGATTGGTGCATTTAGCATGTATGTTCGTCCAGGTTTTTCACATTTTTGGTGTAGTTAGCAAACATGTTCATCTATGATTTTTACATTTGTTTATGCATCAAAAAGACTTTTCTATGTTTGTGCCACATGAAACCTTGACTTTTCGCCTTCTCAGGTCTCAGATGATGAAGATGACACACATCCCAACATCGACACACCAAGTTTGTTTAGATGGCGCCACCAGGCAAGAGTGGAGAGGATGGAGCAGGCAGAGAAAGAAAAGAAAGATCTTGAACAGGGAAAAAAAGAGTAAGTCCAACACTCCCATCTGGGCTGGGAGATCTCCCACTTTTTGTGCTGATTTGAAAAATTCTCCCACTGTCTTGCTTTGTGCCATATTTCTCCCATTTTAACTATCAAGATATGAAATTAGAAGTTAGTATAGTTTTGTGATCAATGTATGCTTTGATTATGTTCACAAAGTGCCATAACAATGAAATCCAATCAATATCATAACAGCTTACCAAATTTTACTCTTCAGTCAAAGAGTTGGTATTTGATTTATATACATTTACACTAGTTTTGATGTACATGTATGTTGACAAAATTGTATTTAATGCACGTTTATGTATGTGAAATTTGAAGACTATACAGCAAGGAGAAAGCCCAGTATTTTTAGTGGAGGTTATAAAGTTTGTTTGGTTTTGTCATCCATCTGGTCGTAAGACTAAATGACATCTCAAAAAGGACCACATGGAATGCTTTGATTTTTCACACCGATGTTCCCCAGGTGAGTCCCCACCAAATCTGCAAGGAAGATTATGATACACCTACCGGTATTTTTCTATTTTTAACTCAGGTGAATGATTAGTCAGCTATACTTATAGGATGGATCTGCAGTTGTAGTCTGTCCATCATCTATTTGTCCACAATGACATTTTCAACTTTTTCTCCAAAACTGTTTGCCAGATCCACTTCGGGATCTACCTTAGGTGGGTGTCTGGCAAGTTTGTTCAAATGGTCATGCTCCACTGAATTACAGCAATTTTTCTTTTTAAACCACTGAACCAATTGCCTTGAAATTGAATAGGAACACCTCTAGTGACCCTGAGACCTTAATTTGTTCAACCAATGGTGCTGTGAGTTAAAAAAAAAATGTTATGAATTTTTGTGAGTTTTTTTATTATTTTCTTCTTTCTTAGAATCCTACCAGTTCCAGAGAATATAATGGTCTGGGTCAACAGCTTTCCTTGGCATGCTTTGGGTGCATGTTCTAGAACTTTGTGGATGCTGGTACTTGATTGAACACTCTCTTTACATCTTTACAAGGAATAAGAATCTAGCATTCTTATTGTAATTGAGAGCAGTTCGTCTTAAGTAGTTGGACCTCAATCGCAGTTAGTATTGAAGGAGTTAATCAGTACATAAGAAATTTTGACTTTGAGTGACCTTCAAAGGCCAAAGTGATATTTTGCCTCATATATCAGTAGCAAAAGAAAGGTACTCATACGGTTTCTTTTGGTGTTGGTAATTTGGCCTAGGGTGACCTTGAAAAATCAAACTCACATCTTGGCTTACATCTTGATTACAGTGGGTCATGTCACTTTCCATTTAAAAGAATCTTTTCATTTAAAACTTAATACTTCTGAACTGTATGACTGATGGTGCAAAAAGTGATGATAGTTTTAAACAAAGGTGACTGATGGTATTCCAAAGGTCATGAGACCACTTAAGTCTGTGCATCCAAAGTCAGCTGAGCGCATGACTGTCACAGTTGTCTTGTTTATGAATTTTAACAAGTGCCTTTTTTGTTTGTTTGTTTTTCTTTTCATCAAACTTTTTCGTTCTCATGAAGTACTTGGACAATTGCTTTGATATTATATAGGCCTATGTAGGGTCACCCAGTTTCATGTAGTTCATGCTTTGACGACCACCTGTTGCTGCATTCCCCCCCTCCCTCCCCCCCCCCTTTTATGATTTTTTTTTTCTGTTCAAGCTGTCTCTCTCACCTCTCCATAACAGCATAACAGAATTCTTTGAAATTTTATCAGAATACAATCTGACCAAAGATTATATTGGTTTGTGAAAATGATGCGCATGCTACTTTTTGACAAAGTTATGGGGTGTCAAACTTTGCGATCGTGTATCAGTAAATTATTATACTGTACATCTATATGGCAAAATAAAGGCAATGTAGGTGTCAGACAACTCATCTCAACAGGAAACTCCAAGCCTGAGCACATCAAACTGATGGTAGTCGAAAGACTCCTCAAGTTTGATAGAAAGTATTTTGGCATCTCATCATATCAAGGATTACTGAAGACTATTTCACCAGACAGAAGATTAAGAGTAAGGAACCTCAAAATTGATGTACCTAAGGTTTTTAGACATCTTCATATCACATCAGAAACATTAAAAGACTGTCACAGTACAAGGAAGATGAGAAGAAGAAAGAAAACGAAATGAGGACTGTGATGATGATGAATAATTTAGATACAGACATTATAACCCCTAATGAAGGCCACTAAGAGCAGAAACCAGTTGGGTAAAATAAATATGTCCAATGTTATCTTCAGACTTTGTCATCTATGTTTGTTGATCGGAAGCCATACTACAGTGAAACCTGTCTATTGTGGACACCTCTGGGACTGCCAAAAAGTGTCCACAGTTGGCAGGTGTCCACAATAGACAGGTGTTTTTAACAAGAAAATTGACCTTTCGGTCCTGGACAAGTCTGCACATTATACAGGTGTTCGCATTATAGAGGTGTCCACAAGGACAGGTTTTACTGTACAATGTTTACATGGCAAAATACATGTAGTGCATGTACCTGTATTGCAGTACCTGTTTCAAAATGGTCAATGGAATACTTTGATTTAACTGGTGGGTTTTTAACAACTTAGCACTGTAGGTAATTGTACAAAAATTTTTCCATTTCCATGCTTTTTTTGGTATAAAAAAATCTTTCTCAGGAACATTTGCTTTGATATTGCACACAAAGTCACCTGGGGTCTGATATTTCTTATTTCAGCCACCCGGTGGCACTGTTAGTTTTACCTTTTTTTCAGTTCTGGTGTGTTAAGGCTATTTTTTACTTCTTCACCAGAAAGACTGAACAGAGTTTTTGATAGATTATAATCTGACAAAAGATGGTGAAAGTTCTAAAAAATAAGGTGGATATGTTAATTTTTGGGAAGGTTATGGAATATTCAACTTTGGGACTGTGTGTCAGTGGTACTACTGTAAAAGTAATACAGTGCATATATTTCATATATTGCACTGCTGTGAAAATTCTTGTAAGGAATGCTTTGCTTTTACATATAAATGTTTCCCAGGTGGACCTTTACCAAATTTGTGAAGAAGGTGAGGATGCAATTATAATTATGTATCCTCTGACAGGGGATGCACATGTAATGTTCAGCACAAGTCAAGATTTTCTTGTTTTTGCTGACTCAGCAAATCTGATACCTTGGCTTATATCTTAGTAATGGTACATCCTGGGTCTTTGGTTATCAAACATTTACAGGAAAGGACCAGTGGAGTTTCTTTTGCTGTTGTTAATTTTGACTTAATGACCTTGCAAGCTGACACTGAATGTTAATATCATACTTTTGGTCAATTATTGGTAAGCACTAATACAGTACATGTATGAGCAATTAAATCTGCATATCAGATTCCTATGAGCAGAGCGAGGAATGATCATGCTCCTCATGTTTTCTTTCATCCATTAAGCATGTTCAGTTCTGTGGGAGCTGAAAAATTCTTAGCCCGGGGAGAAATTCATTTAATGTGTCAGAAATTAAAGAATATGTGTGTATATATATATATACATATACATATATACATATATATATATATATATATATATATATATATATATATATATATATATATATATATATATATATATGCATATATATATATATATGCATATATATATATATATGCATATATATATATGCATATATATATATATATATATATATATATATATATATATATATATATATATATATATATACATATATACACATGTATATATTATACATACATACGTACATACATACATTATTTTTATTTTTCAGCCACCAACAGAAAATGGCAGAGATAAAATGCAAACTGAAGGAGACTGAAGCACAGGTGAGCTGGTAATTGAAAAAAATTTTTGGTATTTTAGATCATCAATCACAAAAGTAATTGCAATTGAGATTTTTCTTTATTGGTGTGACATTACATAATCATTTGACTTATGATGAGTGGTATCAAAAACGTGAAATACCTTGAATTGGTAGTCACATTAATTTAAGAATGTGCAGCCATTTGTGTCTGTGCAGATATGTTTTTTCTCTGGTGATGGAGGATCAATGAGTACATCTCATGGGTTGGGGTATATTTTGTTTCTTATCTCATATTACTTATATTATACTGATAATTGAATTGGTGCAACATACCTATATGTGTTTTGTTAAGTGTTTCATCTTAGAAGAAACGAGTCAAATATTGGTGAAAAATAACCATGCATGTTTTGTTAACAATGTTATGTATGTCTTACAAGCCAAGGGACTAACTATTAGAGTATTGCCAGTGCAAGATGGGCCAATTTTATATCTGGTCTTCCTCAGAAAACAAATCATTCAAAATTTCAGAAAGCCCCTAATTACTTGTCACTACATGCAAACACTTTTTGCATCTGAGTGAATATTTTCTTGTCCCCCATTACAAATTCTTAAAAAAGTAGCAACAGGATTTGTGCATTGGTAAACGTACCAATATTTAAATCCCCCTTCCCACCTGCCCCCCCCCCCCCGAAAGAAAAAGAAAAAAATGCAGCAAAGGGTGTGCTGGGCAGCTGAATCTACAATTGTCTTGTTTTCAGAAAGCATCAGAAGACCTGGCAAAGCTAAAGCTGGAAATGTCTGAGTTGGAAAAGCAAGAGCTGGAATTCAAGAAGAAAGAAGAAGAACTGAAAAAGAAAGAGAGGGTAGGTTAAGAAAGTTTACTTGTCCCTAAACATGAGTTACTTGTTTTTTATCTTTGATATACTTTTTCGCATGATCTTTCAATTTTCAGTGGCTCCCTGCACCTGTACTTTGGCATTTTTGCTTCCCTGAAACTCCAAGGCCAGTGGATTTGCAAATTGTTCAGCCTGTGCCCTTTCTAAAAATGGGCATGTTCTCAAACAGTTCAACAGAATTCAGCCTTTATTTGGGGTGTTCCTTAGACATGGTGATATTGACCAGGAGGTGGTGCTGCTGATAAACTTAGTTTGGAGGGAGTCCAATGTCACTGTTAACAGTAAACAGAGGTATCACTATTCACTTCAATACACATCTGGATACCAATACATGTACATTCCACAATAATCACAGCTTATGGGAGAAATTAGTGTCTCCCATTGTACTGAAAAATATCGCCCCCCCCCTCCCCCCCCCCCCCCAAAAAAATGGCCAGACTATACAACAAATTGAGTGGACAAGGCAAGATCACTGGAGTTAAGTTTGGAAAAGCGATTCTGAACCTTGTTAGGCTTGTGGAAAATGAAAAGGTTTTAGGTGGACAAATTGATGAAAACTTATCTTTGAGATATCATATTGACATGGTTTACAAACGCTACTGCTTCAAGTTGTCTCTGTGTAGGTGGATGAAACTGTGTTTGGACCTCACTACCCAAGTCAAGTCAATTCAAGTCAAGTTGATTGAGATATGTGTGCATCTAAAAATACAGCACACAAGAACTATTAGAGAGTGAAACCCTGATGGGCTTTTGAACTCTCTATAAACTGTGGATAGTAACATTAAGTGCATTATCACATACAAGCAACAATGTATTCTAGTTAATTAAACATGTTCAAAAGTGGATACAAATTATACTGAATTACTCTTAATTGAGACAATGAAAGTCTTGTTCCATAACAAAAAAATCAAAGTTTTTGCTGAAACAAATAAAAAACTGAATCTGATGGAAATACAATGGCAAATTATTCCAGACTAAACATCCATGGTATTTCACTGAAAATAATAACAGAGAACAGAGTAATTCCGCAAGGAAAAATATGAAAATTATGTCTTTTCTGTGTAACATGAGGATGTACATCAACATTTTGCACAAAATATTTTGAACAATAGCAGGGACTAATCCATATGCCACTGTGAACATAAATATAGCTGTTCAAAATGTATTCAATTTTTAAAATTTCAGTTAGTTCTTAAACTGTCAGAAAGAAGTTCAGTATGAGCATTGAAATGTGAAAAAGTTATTACCCCCAATATTTTCTTTTGTAATTTACCAAGCAATATATAGCCATAGAAAATTTTGCAGCAGTATGGCACTACCCCACATGGACTACATAGTAGTGTTTGGAATCATTTCCATTTTCCATGTTTGATGATCACTCCATCAGGGTGATCGATCATCGATTATTAATCAGACTGGTATTAGCGAGCACTGCAGGCACGAAGCTATGCTAGGGGGGTCCGGGGGCATTAATTAATAACAGATAGACAAAAACTTTTTATTTGACTAGTGACTAGTACCTGAAAATAATGATTGTACCACTGGTATATTACCAGTGAACTATGACAGCATTGACAGAATTTGAACCAAGATGAGAGTGCAATACATCGCCATCGGTTTCAAAATTTGACAAATCCCCTTTATTGCCCAACTGGCACCTATAGGGCCTGTATTTTTCCATTTGAAAATGTGTGTTTTTCCATTTTGGGAAACTACAGATTCCATTTCATTTCCGTTTTACTGATTCTAGGGCTCGATTTTAGCACTGGTCAATAAAAAAGGAAAAACAGTTGATCTTATCGCCTCTGGAAAATGTTGATCCATAGACGAATGGCAAAGTGACTCCATATTGTTTACTATGTACGTTGATAGCCTCCACCTAAAGACGGCGCTCTTATCATTGTCCCTCTGTTGCGCATTATATCTATATGCCATGCAAATGAATAGTATATAGATATGGTAGTAATGGGGTCTATAGCACGGGTGTCCAGCCTGTCGTTAACTTTGCTCCATGTGGTATCGATAACGCCGCCGACTCGTCAAATTTGGATCCAAGTCCGTGTGTTTTGCTTTATGCAATGACGTGGTGATTTTGAATTATTTGAGAGGCAAAATTCACAAATTCCGCTTAATTTCCGTGGCATTTGCCAATTTCCATTCCAAATCATAAATTCTGTTTTCCACGATCGCGGAAAAGTACTGGCCCTACACCTACCATTGCAAATCAGATTTTCGATCAACAAAATATTTTCAACTATGAAATTACAGGGCTACATGCACCAAAGAAATGTAAATTCACTAATATTGACAAGATGCTAATCTATTCAGCTTTTGGCAAGAAATTCAAAGAAACCAAAATCAGGTGAGCTGATTGTTCAAGTTGTTGTCCACATCAGTTGCCGTACGTGGCCACCATGAGGCCCCACCTGCTGTTGATCATGTAGTGTGCGGTCTACCTCTGAGTCATCGCTATATCAACATGACAATGGGAACACGATCATACAACAAAAAGAGGTCACATCTAATGATCTACTCATCATGCTGGCTTTCATTTTCCTCTGTTGTTTGCCCTTTTTGCATTTTTTTTTTTTTTTTTTCGATGAAATCGATCATGGAAAAATGTGTTCGATTCCCCAATCGGACGACCCCAACGATCGCTATTCGATATGATCGATTAATCGGAAGAACACTACTACATAGCCCTGCTTTGGGAACTTGGCACAAATTTGAACAAGGTAAAAAAAGTATAAAATGAGCTGTTACAGTACCAACACATGAGCGCGACAAAGCTATGAAATGTATGCCACCTAAAGATAGACTGAGGTGATTGCAGGTCAGTTCAAAAGTTATACAAATCATTGAGGTAGTGGAACCCGCTCGATGTGCATATATGACAAAGTGCCCCTGTATCTGTGCTGTTGTACACAAGTCCTTATAAATATATGCAACAGAACTTCTAGTTAAAAAAAAGCTTCAAAATGTTAGAAGTAACTCTTGATATAAATACCTAGGGAAAACTGCCTCAGCTGACAAGTCAACTTAGGTCATAATGTGGTCCATCATGCGTACATCATCTGTCCTTCCATCTGTCCACAATTCACATTTTCAACTTCTCCAAAGCTGTTAGCCAGATTCGCTTTAAACCTAGTGGGAATGTACCTTGGGTGGGTCTCTACCAAGTTGGTTCAAAGAGTCTTGCTTCAGGGATTTTTTTATTTTTTATGAATATTTTATCTTTTGGCAAAATCTTAAAAAATCTTCATCTCCGAAACTGCTCTGCCAGTTGCTTTCAAATTGCATAGGGACACTTCTGGGACCCCTAGACTGTAATTTTTTCAACGGGTTGCACTATGCTCTTTTATATTTTTTTTTATAAATTTTTGTGTTACGGCTATTTTGGACATCTCCAAAACTGTCTCTGAGATTGTTCTGAAACTTAGTGTATATGTAGCTTGCAGAAGGGGTAAACAAAGCTGTTCCCTAAGTATTGATACTGTGGATCCCTGATTTTTAACAAATTTTTCAATTCAGGTACTTATCGGTGACTGCATTCATTCCAATCAATTACTGTGTAAGTCAATGGGGATTGCAATGGAAATTCACATTTTCAACTTCTCCAAAACTGTAAACCAGATTCACTTCAAACTTTAAAATTTGTTCAAATGGTCAGGCTTTAGTAATTTTTAGATTTTTTTATGATTTTTTTTTTTTTTTTTTTTTTTGGTTTAATCCTAAAAAATTTTCTTTCCAGAAACCGATCAGCCAATTGCTTTGAAATTGCATGGGGCCAGGTCTGGAAACCCCCATACCTTAATCAGTTCAACAGGCGGCACTGCACTTTTTTCCTATTTTTTAGTAATTTTTGTGCGAAAACGAATTTTTGACTTCTACAAGAGGGTCACTCACATTGTTCTGAAACTTGGTGGAAATGTAGCTTGTGGGAGGATTAACCAAAACTGTTCACTAGGTGGTGATACTCTGTATCCCTGATTTTAATGAATTTTCAAGTTGGGTACCAGGCCGTTAATGTTTGCATTCCTATTGATAACCATGTACATGTACGTCAATGGGGATTGCAATGGAAACTTACATTTTTTTACTTCCTTTCCAACACCTTCATCTCTTAAAAGTTGGATGTTGTTCATCTCAGCTCAGTTCAAGGTGCAGCTGAACCTGAAATTTGCTACTAATTTTCCACGTTAAATAAGCCTGAGTAAGCTGAGCACAGCTTGTTCACATAGCCCTCTTTTTTAAAAAAGTAAATTTTGGTGGGTGTTCATAATTTTCAGTTTCTTTTTAGAAACCATTTTGACTCGTAGTTGAAGCTGAAGTTCACCCCACGTTAGGTTAAGACTTATTTTAGGGTGAATATTCCAAGCAAACTGAGTGGGGGCTGTTCACACAGCACTCACATTTTGTATTTTAAGCCTGGAAGCACTCATTTCCAGATTGAGTCAACAGCTTTCTTTGGCACACTTTGAGCACAATGCACCCCAAGTGTGTCCAAAAGCAAGCTGTTGACCTAGACTATACACTTACCCCAAGACTGCTAAATTTAGATTAGACATGTTGGTTGTTCAGAGCCTTCTGTTGAGGAGCTTGAAGGTGGAATTATTACCATGACAATTTAGATAAGCATGTCTATTGTTGTAACAAGAACTCAGAAGCTGAAGGGTAGGTGGTTGGTGCATAATGAAAACTCAGCCTTATAAATACTTATTTTTTCTAATTACAGTTGACCCCTTGGAATGTAGACACTCTTTGTAAAGATGGGAAGTCCAGAACTGTGAGTATGGAGATAAAGGCATAATGCATGTTCACCCTAAGTGGCACCCATGTCCAAATACACCTATAGTGCCCCACTTGCTTCCAGGTCATCTGGAACATTCCAAAACTGAACATTGTGAGACTCAGTTGACAGCTTGTCAAAGTACAGGTTGGGTGATATGTGCCAAACCTGCACCAAGAAATGCTGTTGATCTTGGGCATGCTACCCTGATAGGTTACATGTACAATTCTGATTCAAAGGGATCTTCATTAACCCTTTCCTTGAATTGAGACTGATGCAACAGCTTTCCTTGGCATGGGTTGGGCACTAAGTGCTCAACACATGCCAAGGAAAGCTGTTGACCTGGGGCACGTGATCTTGATAGGTCTTATCTGCAATTCTCAGTCAGACTGTTTTTCATTACTCTTGAAATTAGTTGAAAATGTTGAAGCAGACGACATTTGACCACCAGCTGGTTTTGGCCGGTTTAAGGGGGAAAGGGTTAATATGGAAACATCATTTTGAAAGGAAAATTGAAGTAGATGATGTGACCACTAGCTGATTTGGTCACTTTTGCTTTTTAACAATTCTCATCATTTTTTTCCTTAAACTTTTACTGTGTGCACTATTCCTTGTTGAACAGACTAAGTGCCATGTGTTCTCCATTTTAGGAAGTGTGAAATAAACATAAAGCTTAGTCTGCCTAAGAGACAGTTTGCACCAAAAAACAATGACCAAAAAAAAAAAAAAAAATAGTGGTCGTAATTAGGATGAACATGGAACATGAATTAAGAAAAAGAGGCTTGATACATTCAATTGAAAATATAATTTGGGAACAGTAAAAGAATTTTGAAAAAGTTTTCCCTGTGTGCACATATCGTAGAAAGGATTTGTGAATGTTTTTAGTACGATGGTATAATATGTAGGAGAGGTAGTTTAAAGTTGGCCACTGTGTTCGTACAAATGGAAAGTTTGTATCTCACTTGAAAAAGACATGTGGAAAATGGCAATGGTGTTTCAATACTTAGGATAATAACAGAAGTAACTGTATCATATTGCTTGTTATGATGTATTCTTGGGAGGATTGCAACAAAATATTGTACATGTATCTGTGAACCAAGAATCATCCAGCCAAGATACCTTATATCATATCATTAGCATGTGTTGTGTATCATTATAAGAATAAATGTGTTCATAAAATGCAATTTTAGACAATAATCATAAGTTTCTATCAATAAAACAAGACGGCAGATCATAATATTTATATTTGTTTCTCACATGTAAACATCCTTCAAATTTAATCCCATTTTCATACAATTAGCAAGACAGTACCACATATTTCCCATTTTACAACATGGCTAAAATACAAGTTCCTGTATATTATGTATCATGTGAAAAAAAATGTATCATAACACCTCATTTTTTTTTGTCAGATAATTAACAAGCCTAAGCCTGCAAAGAAAGAAGAATTAACCGAGGAAGAGCTAGCAGACAGACAAGTAAGACTCACAATTTATACCTTTATACCCCCCTCCCCCCCCCCCCCCCCCCCCGCAACAAAGTGGCTGAGTATTTTTCACTGAATTATATACTTACACAAATTTGGTAGGGTAAAAAGTTCAGATGGTACAACAATGTTCTTGTTACATGCAGCATACTTTATGAGGACTAGGTTATTCCATGAGCTTTATCCATCTGTTTTGGGCTGTAACGTTCCTTAACTTGACGGGTTCAAAGCCCTTTCCCTGGTGGATTAAGAGTTAGACTGAGTCAACAGCTTAACATGATGTGGGTTGGGCATTAAGGAAAGGTGTTTACCAGGCTGTGTTATCCAGGTAGGTCTCATCTGCAGGTCTTACTTACATTTTTCATCAACAGTGATGAAATTAGTTAAAATGAAATAAAGTGGACAATGTGACTAGGGTCCAGTTTGGAATGTTTCTGAGGAGGGGAAGGGATTAAGGGGGATGAAGTCCAAGGCAGAGGCTTACAGAGATGATATTTGAATAAAACCGGGAAATGATACATATTTTCTGTTATGGATAATTAAATCACAAGGTGCCAGGTATTTTGTTAATTCTGGTGTTGATGTTCAGTTGTGTTTTCATTTATGGAAACACAATTTGCCCAAGGAAGCAGATGTAGCACAACCTTTTTACCCAAGGAAGCGGAAGTACCACAACCTTAATGCCCATAGTTTTTCCAATTTAGTTTTCGATGAGAAAATGAGGTACCTTGATACCCATTTTTGCTATGATGATTCTAAGCAAAAAATTTTCAAGCAGATTTATGGCCCAGACACGAAATACATTGGGCAAGGCAATGGATGGCAATTTTGTTCCAACAAATGCTCATAAAAATTCCAGTACAGCGTTACATTTCAGTTTGAAAGTATTCTACTTTTCAGCGGGAGATTTCTGCTTGAATATTTGTTGACATTTGTTGTTCTGCGTCCCTGAATGATGTTAAACTCTGATTTATGTTATTGCAGCAAACCAAAACATTTAATAGAAGTTGTTTGCAAGAATTTACCTAAAATTCAACCTCGTCATTTGATTGGGGGGGGGGGGGGAGAGAAAGCAGAAACATTTCATTCGAGTTTTATATATATCTGATTTTTGTCAGATGCATCCTTCGAATTCTTACTGTTGCCAGAAATCAGCATCATCAGATTGTGGTGCTGGGAGGCCACAAGTAAAGAACCACAGTGATAGTAATATATTATGGCATGTGATGACTACCACAGTGGTGGTAATGTTATTATATGTAATGACTACCACAGTGGTGGTAGTGTTATTATATATAATGACTACCACAGTGGTGGTAGTGTTATTATATGTAATGACTACCACAGTGGTGGTAATGTTATTATATGTAATGACTACCACAGTGGTGGTAGTGTTATTATATGTGATGACTACCACAGTGGTGGTAATGTTATTATATGTAATGACTACCACAGTGGTGGTAGTGTTATTATATGTGATGACTACCACAGTGGTGGTAATGTTATTATATGTAATGACTACCACAGTGGTGGTAGTGTTATTGTGTGTGATGCTGTCTAATGGATCAGCAGTATGGGGAGAAACTTGTTTGGTAATTAAGTGGAACTTCATCTACCTTGAAGTGGCAAGCATGGCGACCATTTGCCCACATATGTTTGCCAGTTAAAAGAAGTTCATAAGTGTATGCCGTTAGTCATTATTTGATAGGCGTTTATTTTCACTTGATATTGTGATACAGTAGTTATTGGCAATGGGAAGTGATATTGTGATACAGTAGTTATTGGCAATGGGATGTGATATTGTGATACAGTAGTTATTGGCAATGGGAAGTGATATTGTGATACAGTAGTTATTGGCAATGGGAAGTGATATTCAGTTAGTCAAAAATAACCACTGTGTTTGCCAAAAATCAAACAGCACTTTAATTCAAAATGTATGTTGTGGTGTAAAATGCTGGCAAATACATTACGTTGTTGGGTATGAGCGCCTCAAAAGGTTTGCTGTGAGTATACACTCACAACAATTTTGGGAAACACTTTGTTACTTAAAATAGATTCTACTTCCACAATTGTTGCAGATTAAATTTCAAGAAAAAAATGAAAAAGAATTGAAAAAATTTGGAATGTTGAGAAGATACGAAGACTCGGAACAGTTCCTAAGTGACAAGCCACACCTGGTGTGTGAGGAGACTGCCAACTATCTGGTCATCTGGTGTGTCAATCTGGAGATGGAAGAGGTTAGTACTCATCTTTGTCATGTACCTCTGTAGGCAGGGCTTGGTGGTCAGTGGACATGGTTGTGCACTTCTGGAGCAAATCTTGGAGGTCAGAAAACTTGTTATGCACAACTGCTAGAAAACCCTAAAGGTCAGAATATGATAACATAACTAGCAATGTACCTCAGGTAGCAGGTCCAAGTAACTATTGACATACCTGTGGTAGACCTGCAGGCCAGTATACCTTAGTTACACACATCTGATATAACCTGCAAGCCAGTATACTTTAGTTACACACATCTGATATAACCTGCATGCCAGTATACCATAGTTACACACATCTGATATGACCTACAGGCCAGTGTACCTTAGTTACACACATCTGATATAACCTGCAAGCCAGTATACCATAGTTACACACATCTGATATAACCTGCAGGCCAGTATACTTCAGTTACACTCATCTGATATGACCTGCAGGCCAGAAACCATCATTAAACACATCTGGTATGACCTGCAGGACAGTATACCTTAGTTACACACATGTGATATGACCTGCAGGCCAGTATACCTTAGTTACACACGTTATATCACCTGCAGGCTAGTATACCTTAGTTACATACATCTGATATAACCTGCAGGCCAGTATACCTTAGTTACACATGTGATGTAACCTGCAGGCCAGTATACCTTAGTTACACACGTGATATAACGTGCAGGCCAGTATACTTTAGTTACGTCTGATATGATCTGCAGGCCAGTATAACTTAGTTACACTCATCTGATGTGAGATCATGCTCTGTCACCAACAAGGTTCTGTATAATGATCAGGTTCCTGTGACAGACCAGGGTCCATACTACGCAGCTTTGGTTTGACAAGGTCATTATTAAGATCAATTTACATCGTGACTATATACATATGATGGAAGGAAGTCAGTTTACCCTTTTCGAAACTGCAGCAAGACACATAGGTATACAGTAGTCTCTCCTTTCAGACACGACCCCAAGGGCAATTCCAAAAGTGGTCACACAAAACCATGGATCTGTCAATAGAAAAATTAGCACTAGAGACCTGAAAATGTGGTCTTAAAAGGCATGTGGTCTCATCAGAGCAGTCTCTGAAAGGAGGAACTACTATGCGTAATTATACCTCCTGTTCTCTCTGGAATGTACAGAGTACATGTATCATAATCATAGTCTTTTACAAATCATGAATACAGCTAAATTTGTGGTGTTGCATAACATCTTAAAAATTGCTTTCTTTTGTGTAATTCTAATGTTTTTCTCATTATTTTATGATGTTCAAACAGAGTGCTCTGATTGTCCTCTTCTTAACCTAATGGCTAATGCATGTCCAGAATACATAGTTTTTACACTGTGGTTCATATGTCTTGAATTTGATTGGAAATTTTGTTTGTAGAAACATGACTTGATGAGCCACGTAGCTCATCAGACCATCATTATGCAGTTCATCCTCGAGTTGGCGAAGACCATGGAAGTGGATGCCCGCAACTGTGTGAGGGCATTTTTTTCAAGGTGAGACTCAAATTCAAGTGGAAGAATATTTGTGATGAAATGACACACATTCAAAATTCCTTGATATGGAAGATATGGGTTTAATTTATTGTGACAAAGCTTGTGTATGTGGTTAATAAACTTCATCTTCAGCTGTAACTGATAATGATCACAGAAAGAATAAATATAGTATGAAGATATGAAAAGAATTACTGCCAACTCACTTTTTATAGCAAATGCATCATAAAATTATGACCATGTGTTGTAACTGTATGAGGTTTTTATCTATTCTAAATAACTAACATACTTGCTTTGTAACAAACGGAAAAGTATGAAAGGAAAGTTTAAATCATGTAAAGGTGATGTATCCTTGAGGTGGTGGTAACATGAAAAACAAAAGCAAAGCACTTAATACCCCTTCACACCCTTAAGTACACCTCAAGTACCTTCCCAGCAAATTTGGAGTGGATATATATATCACTTCTTGCAAAAGAAGTAAAAAAATTAATACTTACTGATAATGATTTGACCTTTCAAGCTTACACAAGGTCAAGTGTGAGAACTCCAAGTGCAAGTACACTTGTTGTTCTTTCTTCATGTTTAACAATAATCATAGACATAAAATACACCATTTTCCTGATGTAAGCCAAGGTAGTGCCTGTGACCTGCAGTTGACTTTTGAAGGTCACTCCAGATCAAACATGACAGCTCCAAATGAAAGCAGATATCATTCCCTATTTGTTGGCTGAAAACAGGGAAACTGTGCATTTGGGACCATGGTTACTATTGCACTTGGATTGGAAATGATATTTGCAAGGTCAAGTCCTATACCCCTGATCTTCAATTGACTTTTCAAGGTCAGGTCCTATACCCCCGACCTTCAATTGACTTTACAAGGTCACTCAAGGTCAAATGTGACAGCACCACATGAAAGCACGTGGCTTTTCTATTCATCTTTAATAGTTATCCTGGTCCTGAAATGCACCATTTTCCATAGAAGCCCATACTACTTTTATGGATATGATATGTGAGCTTTGACCTCTGAAAAACAAGGTAAATACATGTATACAGAAATAAGTAAGAGCAGTAATGTCATTGATTGTGACCTTTGAGCTCTAAAACACAGGTTAAATTTCGAGATATCACTGTGTTCTGAATTCAGAGGCAAGTTTTCTAACTGTCATACTGCCCTGTTATAATATAGTTCTGGTTATCATCAAGAGTGATGCTGATCCAAGGCTAAGACAGGTATTTGCTAGATCATCAGCACGATGGGTTTTCACATGGGCTGAGGGATTGGTAGGTTTTGCTTCAGTTCCCTTTGCCCTGTCTGTAAAGAAATACACAATTGCTGTAGCGTTAGCTAATCCTACTTTATGTTTACATCTTTTTTGGTACCTTACAATTTAGTTTTTCCAAATGTGTGCTGTGGCTACATTATGTATTAAGATAAGTGCCGTATTCATCTTAATAAGCGCACAGTGCGCTATGAAAAAAATTCATCCACAAAAGCTGAAGAAATGTCGATCCTAAGGGTTATAATAAATTCTACCATGTGTTTTGGAGCTATGGGATTTTTTTTGGGGGGGGGTCTTTCTTTGAAAAAAAAAATGGGGGCGTGCTGATTAAGATGAATATGGTAATGTCCCCCCACCCCACCCCAATTAAAATAAGCCAAGAAACTCCAATTTGGTTTCCGGTTACTTTAAATAGAGAATTCAGAGTGTCTGTGAACTGTTAGAGATAGAAAAAAAAAAAAAGCACATGCAAAAATGTGTAAATCGAGCCCCAATTAAAGTCTTTCAACAATAAAATGGGTTCTTATGTGCTGTATTTTCTGGCTGTAATGGTGGAACATTTGTTGCAGAATAAAAAAGGCAGAGCAACAATATCAAGATGCTTTCAATGACGAACTGGAATCTTTCAAGAATCGGGTACGCACAAGAGCACAGGCAAAAATTGCTGCTGCTATGAAGGAAGTCGAAGAGGTTAGTACCCAGAAGTCTACGTACTTCTAGAAAGAAATATGCAAAACAAAGTTTTGACTTGTGAATATACGATGATACTACTGCAATGGGCATGACACTGAAATTGATTTGTTTAGCAGGCAGGCAAAATAAATTTTGACAATTTTCCATTAAAACGTAATGTGCTTTTGTTAGCTCAGCTGAGCTTTCAGGAGGCTCAGCTGTCTGTCTTTCCATCCACAATTCACATTTTCAGCTTCTTCTTCAAAATGGTGGCCAGGTCCTCTTCAAACTTGGGTGGGTCTCTACAGGGTTAGTTCAAATTGTCACACTGAAGTGATTTTTGTTTTTTTTATGAATTTTTCTGTTCTTTTTTTAGGGCAAATATTAAAAAAATTCTCCAAAACTGCCCACCCAATTGCTTTGATACCACACAGGAACACTCCTTGAATACTCCTAGTTCTTAATTTAAAGACCAGGATGAGGTGGCGCTGCATTTTTTTCCTATTTTTTTATTATTTTTGTGTGTTTTCACTATTTTAGACTTCTCCAGAACCGTCACTCTGATTAAGCTGAAACTTAGTGGATATGTTCTTTGTGAAAGGATCAAACAAAGTTGTTCACTAGTTGGCACTGCTGGGGTTTTCTGATTTTTAACGATTTTTTTTTTCAATTCAGGTATTTACTGGAAAATGTACCTTTCCTATTGATTACTCTCTAAGTCAACGGGCATTCTAATGCTAATTCACATTTTTAACTTCTCCAAAAGTTCTTAATTTAAAGACCAGGATGAGGTGGCGCTGCATTTTTTTCCTATTTTTTTATTATTTTTTGTGTGTTTTCACTATTTTAGACTTCTCCAGAACCGTCACTCTGATTAAGCTGAAACTTAGTGGATATGTTCTTTGTGAAAGGATCAAACAAAGTTGTTCACTAGTTGGCACTGCTGGGGTTTTCTGATTTTTAACGATTTTTTTTTTTTCAATTCAGGTATTTACTGGAAAATGTACCTTTCCTATTGATTACTCTCTAAGTCAACGGGCATTCTAATGCTAATTCACATTTTTAACTTCTCCAAAACCATCATCCAGATTCACTTCAAACTTGATGGCAGTGTACCTACCAAGTTTGTTCAAACAGTTGCACTCAAGTGATTTTTGGATTTTTTATGATTTTTTATGATTTTTTTTTTTTTTTTGGTTCTTTTTTTTGAGCAAATCTTAAAAAATCTTCTTCAAAACTGCTTACCCAATTGCTTTGCTATCACACAGGAACACTCCTAGGGACTCTTAGCTCTTAGTTTGTTCTTTATGCCTGATTTTTAATGATTTTTTCAATTTGAGTGCTTGCTGGTTGATGCATGCATTCTATTTATGCAAGTGAATGGAGATTGCAATGGAAATTCACATTTTGAACTTCTCCAAAACCGTCAAGCAGATTCACATGAAACTTGGTTGTGATATACCTTGGGTGCATCTCGACCAGGTTTGTTTAAATGGTCACGGTCCAGTGAATTTTTAATGAATTTTGTTGATTTTTTGGCAAAATGTTACAAAGTCTTCTTGGAACTGCTCAGCCAATTGCTTCAAATTGCATAGGGACACTTCTGGAGACCCTTAGACCTTCACTTGTTCAACAGGTGGTGCTGGAATTTTACTGTATTTTTTTACCTCAGCTGACTTGTCAGTCAGCTGAGGTTTTTTGAGGGTCGGTCGTCCGTCGTCCGTCCGTCCGTCCGTCGTCCACAATTCACATTTTAGACTTCCTCTCAAAAAACGTCAGCCAGATTCACTTCAAACTTGGTGAAGATGTGCCTTGGGTGGGTCTCTACCAAGTTTGTTCAAATGGTCACGGTCCACTGATTTTTGGATTTTTAATGAATTTTTTTGTTCCTTTTTGGGTAAATCTTAAAAAATCTTGTTCTCCGAAACCGCTCACCCAATTGCTTTGATATCACACAGGAACACTCCCTGGGACACCTAGTTCTTAATCTGTTCACCAGGTGGCGCTGCAATTTTTTTCCTATTTTTTTATGAATTTTTGTGTGTTATAGCTATTTTCGACTTCTTCTCCAGAACTGTCCCTCAGATTAAGCTGAAACATGGTTGATATGTTCCTTGTAGAAGGGTCAAACAAAGTTGTTCACTATGTGCGAATGCTGCAGATTCCTGATTTTTAACGATTTTTTCAATTCGGGTACTTATCGGTCAATGCACCTTTCCTATTGATTACTATGGCAGTCAATGGGCATTCTAATGCTAATTCACATTTTCGACTTCTTCGCCAAAACCGTCATCCAGATTAACTTCAAACTTGGTGGGTATGTATCTTGGGTGGGTGTCTACCAGGTTTGTTCCAATGGTCATGCTCCAGTGATTTTCGGATTTTAATGAATTTTTTTGTTCTTTTTTTGGACAAATCTTAAAAAATCTTTTTCTCCGAAAGCGCTTACTTAATCGCTCTGATATCACACGGAAAGACACCTAGGGACTCCGTGTTCTTAATTTGTTGACCAGGTGGCGCTTCAATTTTTTACTAATTTTTTATGAATTTTTGTGTGTTATAGCTATTTTCGACTTCTTTCTCAGAACCGTTACTCAGATTAAGCTGAAACGTGGTGCATATGTTCCTTGTAGAAGGGTCAAACAAAGTGGTTCACTGTGTGGGAATGCTGCGGAGTCCTGATTTTTAACGACTTTTTCAATTCGGGTACTTATCGATCAATGCAGCTTTCCTATTGATTACTATGGAAGTCAATGAGCATTCTAATGCTAATTCACATCTTTTACTTCTTCTCCAAAACCGTCATCCAGATTAACTTCAAACTTGGTGGGGATGTACCTTGGGTGGGTGTCTACCAAGTGTCTTCCCATGGTCATGTTCCAATGAATTTTGGGTTTTTTATGATTTTTTTTTCATAAATCTTTACAAAAGTTTTAATAGGAAAGTTTTAACATGGGAATTTCTTGTAATGGTTATAACTTAAATACTTTTGGCCAGATTTACTTCAAACTTGGTGGGGATGTGCCTTGGGTGGATCTCTACCAAGTTTGTTCAAATGGTCATGCTCTATTGATTTTTGGAATTTTTATGAATTTTTACCTCAGCTGACTTCAGTCAGCTGAGGTTTTTTGAGGGTCCATCGTCCGTCGTCCGTCCGTCCGTCGTCCACAATTCACATTTTCGACTTCTTCTCAAAAACTGTCAGCCAGATTCACTTCAAACTTGGTGGAGATGTGCCTTGGGTGGGTCTCTACCAAGTTTCTTCAAATGGTCATGGTCCAGTGATTTTTGGATTTTTAATGAATTTTTTTGTTCCTTTTTGGGTAAATCTTAAAAAATCTTGTTCTCCGAAACCGCTCACCCAATTGCTTTGATATCACACAGGAACACTCCCTGGGACTCCTAGTTCTTAATCTGTTCACCAGGTGGCGCTGCAATTTTTTCCTCATTTTTTATGAATTTTTGTGTTATAGCTATTTGCGACTTCTTCTCCAGAACCATGACTCAGATTAAGCTGAAACATGGTGGATATGTTCCTTGTAGAAGGGTCAAACAAAGTTGTTCACTGTGTGCGAATGCTGCGGAGTCCTGATTTTAAACGATTGTTTCATTTCGGGTACTTATCGGTCAATGCACCTTTCCTATTGATTACTATGGAAGTCAATGGGCATTCTAATGCTAATTCACATTTTTGACTTCTTCTCCAAAACCGTCATCCAGATTAACTTCAAACTTGGTGGCAATGTACGTTGGGTGGGTTTCTACCAATTTTGTTCCAATGGTCATGTTCCAATGAATTTGGATTTTTTTATGATTTTTTTTCAAAAATCTCTACAAAAGTTTTAATAGGAAAACTTAACACGGGAATTTCTTGTAATGGTCATGACTTTAATAATATTGACCAGATTTACTTCAAACTTGGTGGGGATGTGCCTTAGGTGGATCTCTACCAAGTTTGTTCAAATGGTCACGCTATATTGATTTTTGGATTTTTTATGATTTTTTTTGTTTTTTGGGGGGGCAAACCTTCAAAATTCTTCTCCTCTGAAACCGCTCACCCAATTGCTTTGATATCGCACATAGACACTCTCGGGTACACCTAGTTCCCAATTTGTTCACCAGGTGGCGCTGCAATTTTTTTAATGAATTTTTTGTATGGTTTTTCTATTTTTCACTTGTTCTCAGAACCATCCCTCAGATTAAGCTGAAATGTGATGGCTATATTGTTGTGGAAGGGTCAAACAAAGTTGTTTACTCGGTGGCACTGCTTTGGATTCCTGATTTTTAAGGATTTTCAATTCGGGTACTTATCGTTCAATGCAGCTTTCCTATTGTTTACTACGTAAGTCAATGGCCATTCTAATGCTAATTCACAGGACAGCTGACACGAAATTTACTGTTTACTTTATAACTTGAGATCTGTTTTGAGTTAGCTACACATGTTAATTATTGTGTATGAAGGTCATGCTGAGACAGTACATGAATGACCTTAACCTCGTTTGTGGGGTCACAGTGCAACATACATGAATTTTACTCTTCATTATAACTTGAGAATTACTTGAACTTTGATGTTGCACATGTAGGTGTTCTTCTATAAAGGTCAGACTTACTCAGAACATGGTGTCCTTGATCCTTTCCCAAGTTCATAGAGCTGCAAGTGTGATGAATGTCAAGATCAGCTGAGCATGGGCGGTTCACACAGCCCTCTTGTTTTGTTTTTTTTTGGGGGGGGGGGCAACCTTAAAAACTCTTCACCTCTGAAACTGCTCACCCAGTTGTTTTGATATCGTTCAAAGACACTCCCAGGGACGCATAGTTCCCAATTTGTTCACTTGGTGGCACTGCAATTTTTTCTAATTTTTTTTTATGAATTTTTTATATGGTTTTGTTATTTTTCACTTGTTCTCAGAACCGTCACTCAGATTAAAGTGAAATGTGATGGATATGTTCTTGTGGAAGGGTCAAACAAAGTGTTTACTAGGTGGCACTGCTTTAGATTCCTGATTTTTAAGTATTTTCTATTCGGGTACTTATCGATCAATGCAGCTTTCCCATTGATTACTATGTAAGTCAATGGGCATTCTAATGCTAATTCACAGGACAACTGACACAAAATTGACTGTTTACTTGATAACTTCAGATCTGTTTTGAGTTAGTACTGTGATGCTGCACATGTTAATTATTTTGTATGAAGGTCATGCTGAGACAGTACATGAATGACTTTGACCTGGTTTGTGGGGTCACAGTGCAACATACATGAATTTTACTCTTCATCATAACTTGAGAACTACTTGAACCTTGATGTTGCACATGGTAGTGGTCTTTTATAATGGTCAGACTTACTTAGAACATGGGTGACCTTGATCCTCTCCAAAGGTCATAGATCTGCAAGTGTGATGAATGTCAAGATCAGCTGAGCATGGGCTGTTCACACAGCCCTCTTGTTTACAATTAGCAAGGGGATGTACATGTATATATTTGTGTGTGTTCACGAGGGCGATCTTGGTGTGAAACAGAGGTGACCTTGGTATCATAGTTCACAGGACCACTTCAGTCTGTGCATGTAGGATCAGCTGAGCACAGGACTGTCACAATCCTCTTGGTTGTTTGGTTGTGTTTTTTTTCTTTCATTCTTTCCTGTAAATAACATGTACATGTATTATTGGATGAACTCCTTCCATAATGTGACGGTAAGGACCTGTTGGGGCATGACTATCCAGACAATGCAAACCACCAGCTGTACACTGGAAATGTTGATAGCTGAATGAAAGTTGTGCCTGTGGAAAGTGTGGGTGTGCAAGCCTGGACTGATTTGGGGTAAATTTGTTTGGGAAATTGCTGGACATTTTGCAGAATGAGAAGGTGAAGGTATATGTATATCTACATTTAAAGTATTGAAATATACGTGTGAAACATCTGTGTCAGTTCTGGTACCTATAATGGAAAAGTCAAAATTAACAGATCTTTTGCGAATGTTTTTTTCAGGAAGAGAGACAAAAGAGATTAGGCCCTGGAGGTCTTGACCCAGTTGAAGTATATGATTCATTACCTCCAGTAAGTATTACTTAAAGCACACATGTAGATGACGTCCATTCAATCCACTTGATTAACCTTTTGAGACTGCCACAGATGCCAGACTACTTTGAGGAGTAAATGGGGCCCTGACAATGGGAAAATCCTTGCAACCATTGGTCAGCCAGGAAATTGTTTGAAGACCATTCTTGGAAGCTGGTAAGGCAGAGCAACAGCCATAGTGCTCAAAAGGCAACTTGGCTAATGAATAACAAAATCTATTCTCTCCTTCCACGTATCTATTATGTAAAAACTACATGTTACAACATGGTCTTTTGTAAAGTTGTCGCTATTGAAGTCTGGGTAGAGGTCTTTTTACCCCCTCAACCATGTGAGCAGAGGGAGTATTGTTATCAAGTCTGCACATGCATCCATCCATTATCCTTGGGAATACAATAACTTTTGAACAAAGTGAGCTACTGTTATAAAACCTGTACTGTAGAAGCATCGTATTGGAAGCTTGGCTGAGTTTAACATTCAGTGGTTTGACCTATTTTCAAGGTCACCAGGGATCATCACATTTTTACACGTGCAGAAGCAGTGACTTTTGAACAAATTGAGCTACTCTCATGAAACTTTTACTGTAGAAGCATGTCTTTGAAAGTTTGGCCAAGTTGGACATTTAGCAACCTTGACACATTTTCAAGGTCCCCAGGATCATCATATGGTCAAGGGGGTCTTAAGGCTGTTCCAACCACAATTTTATTTATTTTTCATTCTGTACAGATTCATAGCGGGGTGAATTGAATATTTTGACAAAATGATAGATTTGTTCGTATATTAAAATTCTTGAAGGTGCATGAAAGTGTGTGGCTGGTCACGTCAATATAGGACAAATATGTCAAACTATAATTATGTTATACATGATTTGTTGCAGGAGCTACAACAGTGCTTTGATTCCAAGGATGTAGAGATGCTACAAAATGTACTGACATCCATGCCACGTGAGGAGGCAGAGAGGCACCTTAAGCGGTGCATAGACTCAGGCCTATGGGTGGCCAATGCTCAAGATGCAGAGGGACAGGTCTCAGAGGGTGGGGCAACTGGGGGACAGGCCAACATGGACAAATGAACATCAGGACCCTATACAGTTATCCTGGATCATAGGACCGAATAAAAATAGAAGAAAACTCATGTATAATGGTGACCAAATGGCTAAACCAAAAAACCAGGCAGATTTTCTAAGGAAGCTGGTATCTGCATAGTTATCTGTTGTGGTGGAACATCAGAAAGTCTTAGAACATGCTACACTTCAAAAGTATAGAGTTTGACTTATGATGTTTAACAAAGACAAAAAAAAAGACATGATAGACATCAAGCATGTTGATATTGATTGTCATATATGAAAGGAAATTTCCACCAGATTTTTTTTTTTTGTACAGGGTAGGGAGGGAACATATTAAAATGAAGCGAGTGGCCAGTTGCCTTATACACTTGTGGGTACAGCAAGCTGGTTGTAAGGTGAGACATGTTGAAGTTTTTAATTCAACAAGAGTCACACCAACTGCATGAGGCTATGAAAGCAAGTGTCACTGTGCAGTGTTTCCACTTGAGGAAAAAAATGAAGGGGTCAATGACTTCAGATCATATTTTTAGCAGTATTTTGCAAAATTAGTGAAGGCAATATGGCAAGTTGTGACCCTTTGAATTTTCAATGGGGTATTTAATGATTTGAAAGGTTAATGTGCCGTGTTTGGGAGTTAATGGAAACACTGCTGGGCCATCATAATGTATGACAACACCTGTTGAACATGTCCGTGATGGTGCAGAGAAATCTTGCTTTTTCCACTTTTTTAAGAGGCAAAGATGGGTACTTTGGGTTATCATTCATAATGAAAACATTTAAATGTAAATATAGCTATCAGTGGTTTTGTCTGCCATTTATGTTGTAACATCGAACTCAGATATTGGGTGGCACTGTGTACTGATGGATCAAATTTGCTTGACCTTGAAAGAACTTGTCAGTATTCTGTATGTACTTAATTGCATCCTCAGACACTGTTTTGTGTCAGTATAAATTAAAGGAGCTGAAACAGGCGTTAGAGGCTGAAAGCTTTCTTGTTACCAGCCTCAAATAAAATTATTTATTTTGTACAACAGTCAGCCTACTTGCTAGCTTGCAGCGAGAGACTGTGGGTCTTTTTAAGACCAGTTGTTGAAGACACCTGATTATATTTCGTTGTTATATTTAACTGCACATGAAGATCATTTTCATTGTAACACCACTTTTGGCTGGTTGCCTTAACTCTCTCAGTGCAAAGTTTTGGACTGAGTAAACAGCTTTCCTTGGCACACTTTGGGCACAGTGCGCCCAAAGCACACCAAGGGAAGCTGTTGACCCAGACAATTATATTCTCTGCAACTATAGGCATGCTAGTACTTGAATGAAGTCTTCACAAGGAATATGAAGCCAGCGTCCTTATCACAATTGAGAACAGTTCGTCTTAAGTAGTTCAACTTCAGATGCAGGTTGCATTGAAAGAGTTAAATAACAGCTACCTCTGTGTAAAATATAACGGCAAATCCAAAGTTAAATGAAATAAAAAATTCTGGTATATGTTGAAGACTATGTTATCCTATGGTTCTCAGCACGGTGAAGTAATATTGTACCATTACCATATTCATTCCAATTGTAGCATATGTCCTGATAGAAGTACATCTCCTACTTTTCAATCTTGGGGGTGGGGGGTGGGTGGGGGTGAGGGGAATAAAAAATTCAGTATTTTTTAATATTATAAAAAAAAATGAACTTCTGATGAAAGAAGGGGATATATTGTTGTTATTTTATGCTGCATGGATTCTATAATAAGTGTAATTGTGGTATTGTTACTTAAGACATATCATTATCACAAAACTCCGCAAAAACAATGTCTGCTTCAGGAAATTTTTGCAGTAGCATAGTGTGCTACTATTGAAATGAATATGGTAAGCGTTGAATCAGACAATAAAACTAAAGTGATACACATGAAAATATCTTTGGAGTCCTAGACAATCAAACCTCAGGTTATTCCCATGTCTGTTTGAATATATATGTCAAGTTTCAGTTCAGCTGACTTGTTAGACAGCTAAGCTTATAGGAAGTGTGTGTCTGTGTCTATCACCTGTCTGCAGTCACATTTTCAGCTTCTCCAAAATCTTGAAAAATCTTGGTCCAGATGCTTTTCAAACTTGATGGATGTTTGCATGAAAATTTTGTCCACTTTCCAGCAGAATCTAAAAAAGTCAAGAAGTCATCTTCTCCAAAACTGCTTCGAAATTGTACAGGCATGTCTTTCTTCACTGCTAGTCCTCAATTTGTTCATCACATGGTGCTGCCATTATTTATGTGGTTTTTACTTCACCCCTCCCAAACTATGTTGGGTCGTCTTCAAACTTAGTGTTAATGTAGCTGGACTTGATCTCCAATGAATTTGTTCGCCACATGGTGCTGCTGTCATTTTCTGATTTTTTAACAAATTATCCAAATAGGAAAAGTCTGTAGAGGTATATGTACATGTTAGCATTATTACAATAGGGATCGCAGCAAATCTAATATATTGGCTTGTACGTTGGTAGTGATGGATCCTAGGCCCAGGGTTAGTATTAAGCAGTAATAGGAAAATTTCTCTGCGGTTTCTTTTGGTGTTGTTAATTTTGACCTTGAGAAGTCTAACTACTAATGTACATGCTGATTTGGTGTTGTTAATTTTGGCCTTGAGAAGTCAAACTAATATAAATACTGGTTCATAACAGTAATGATGGATCCTTGACCCATAGTTACGATTAAACATTAACAAGAAAGTACCTATGGGGTTTCTTGTGATGTTAATTTTGACCTTAGGTGACATTGAAAGGTCAAACTGACATTTTGCCTTATATCTCTGTAATGGTGGACCCTAGGCCTATGGTTACTTGTAAATGCTAATAAGCCTGTAGCTATTGTGTTTCTTCTGGTGTCATTAATTTTGACCTTGAAAAGTTAAACTGACCCATTGGCTTATGTCGGGTAAAATTAGGTCCTGTCATTTTTCATTTTAAACAAGACAACTCCAGAACTGTATGACTGAAGGCAGTGCAGACAGTGATGATGGTCTTTTAGAAAATTGACCATTGTATCATTCTCAAGGTTACAGGACCACTTCAGTCTGTGTATCCAAGGTCAGCTAAGCACAGGGCTGTCACAGTCCTCGTTTCAACTGTGAAAGACTTTTCTGAACATTGTTACCTCCACTCTAAGGTGTTTTTTTTCAACTTCAAGTAAGTATATTCTGCAAATGATTTCAGAAATTACACTCTGTAACCATAATGTTCATATGAAAGACAAGTATGGACAGGTTGATTCGTAATTTGTACATTTACCAATAAAATTAATGAACTACCAGGGCGTTGTCTATAGTGTGCCATATTTTAGCCATGGTTAAACATGTTCATCATTTCCCAAGAAAGAACAAGGAGTACTTGTACCCTCCTTCGACTCCCCCAAAGAGGTCTTCCAGACATTTTAAAATTAGAATCCCTCTCGCACCAGTTCAGTTGACAATGAAAGAACAGTCACGAGAAGCCAGACTTGCACTTGGCCATTTTCAGGTAAAAAATACATGCACAACATTGGGCTGTCAATGTGTGTTCCCAGTGCTTGTTAGCTCTGGGAATCAAAGCTGTTAGAGCTCATCACTCGTGTCGGTCCATATGTCCGTAAACTTTTTGCTTGTGAGCATGATGCAGTACACAGTTTTTAAAATATTTTCATGATTGATCAACTGTATAAGATCTAGTTCAAGTTCAATAGTGGTGGCGCCACCAACAGATTATGTAATATATGGGTCAAAATGTGAAAATCTTGTGATCACTAGCATCCTTAATGTTTGTTGGATCTTGGATGAAATGTAGTGGGCATGTGCAGGAGGTCAAAATCACATATGAAACCAGTGGCGCCACCTGTAGCTAGATGGAAATTATGAGCCAAAATGTGTTTAATAAAATTAATTTCTATACGTCAAAAAATAATTGAATTAGACGTCAAATTTATAGAATATATAGACCAAGTCCAATGCTAATATGTTATGTAATGTCAGTGACCTTGACCTATTTTTGTTAAGTCAACAGGCCTATAAAGTTGAAAGAGGTGACCTTGTTGCGCCAGGGTGTAGCTTTTTTACTAGAACTCCAAAAGTTATTACCTGATTTCAACAAACAGACCATGTGCATATTTTGAACATAAGTGTTTTAATCCGAGTTTAAGATCAAGGTCAAATGGCCAGGTAAAACAGGGGTCATCTTGAGATTCCTCTGCAGCCTCCATTTTTTTTAGTTAGGCCCATGTAACTTTTAGGACTTATAAAATGTATGAAAATCTATGTCAATGCTGGTGGTACCACATACAGTATTATTAACATACAGGTTAAAAAATGTGAAAATCTTGTGAACAGTCCAGCATCCTTTTTTTTTATAGATCTTAATGAAATTTAGTGGTACTGTAGAAGTCAAAATCTTGGTTGCCTGTGATACTAGTGGCACCACCTACACTTTGATGGAAATAAAGGGTGGGGGGGGGGGGAGATGAAAAAAGCAAAATTCCAGATCTTGAAAAATAACTGAACATGCCAAATTTATAGGATATTTAAATCATGTTTAATGCTAATGTTACACAAGATCAGTGACCTTGATGTAATTTCATTAGGTCACTAGACCTGGTAAGTTTGAACAGGTGATTTTGTAATTGCTGGGTGTAGCTTGGACATTCAATGGCAAAGAGAGTTGAGCCTCCAGATCAAAATTGCACTTGAGAACATTGTATGGAAATTCTACTTGGTGGCCTATTTTAGGGTCACCCTGACCTTTTTTTCAAGGTCATTAAGTACTTCAGAAAATGACAATTGAATTTAATATCTTAATAAAGGATAAGGCTTATGATACCAAATGTACTGCAAATGTGTATCATGTGGAAGTTTGATATTGCATATGGATGACCTCAATTTTTCAAGGTCATGAAGGGAATACACGTCAAGAAATGATTGTTATAATGGTGGTCAGCACAGCATTAGTCCCATGGGCCTCTCGTTTCCAGTTTCTGGCAGCAAATTCACAGACTATGCTTACTAAATCACCATTGTGTTGCATTGTTAAGAGTGTATGCACCATGTACCACTTTCCCCCAGCATATTGTCTGTACTCGTATGAAAATGATGGTCCAGCTCGTTAACATGGTCTTTTGCCTATTGACCTTGGACACAAAACTTGGTTCATTCCAAGGAAGGAAAAATAAACTGGTCAAATCCAGTTGTGGGTCAAATGTCATCTGCTTCAGTGTTTCGCACTGATTTTAACATTGATAAATCCCAGTTCGAATGAGAATTGTGGAAGAAGTCCTGCTAGAATAGAAAATCAAAGGGCAACAGCTTTCTGTATTGTGGGTTAGTTACTTTACACCCAGGGCAGTTGTTGACACAGTCTGAATCCAAGCAAATAAGAGAGGGGCAGAGGAATATTGAAAATGCTGAACTTTCAAGAAGTGCCACCCAAGGGACAATATTGGCAACATTTCAGATGTAAGACCAAAATAATCCAAACTTTCACCTGCTGTTTACTTATTGGGAAATACACCTCATTCGTAATGGGGCCTTGACAAGCTTGAATCAGAATGACATGTACAATATTTATAACCCGAATATAAGTATGTCAAGCTTTGCATGGTGAACATACGAAGTGACAAGTATACTTTAGCCTGGACCCCCCCCCCCCTCCCCCCCCCCAAAAAAAGAAAAAAGTTTCAAATTGCATATTGTAGTGTGATTAAACACCCAACAAATTATCTGTATGTACATAAAATTTATTTTGACAATATTGTTCACTGGGAACTCCATTGCTGGGTATGGCCATGTTCCAGCCAGCAAGTACAAAACTAACACAAAATCAATCCAATTTCTTGGTTACATGATTGGAAGTATATACACACTGATGCTTGGGTTATCATCCCAATATATACAGCAAAAATTGACTAACCTACCAACCGGGATTGTATTGCGTCTGTTGAAGCCCTTCTCCACAGCAAAGAGCTAAAATTGTTCCCCAACTATATCTTCCCAACAGGGATCAATGCAAATTCTGTTGCAGTATATGGATTAAACCTTTACTTTATGTGTTACCCTAATGCCCAGACCATTGGCCATATACACATAAATGTAAGTCTGAACACACAAACACTTTGCAATTTTTGAAAACCTTTTTCATCAGATTTTCATTTGAAAAGAACTCTTTAGAAAAAAAAAAAATAATAATAACTGCACTTTTTTTATGCCCAGGGAACTAATGAGGGATCATATAGAATGTGGATACCCCCCTCCCCCCCAAAAAAAAACCAAAAAAAAACCAATAATAATAAAAATGAATACAAATAAAATAAGGAAACAAATTTTACAACCCCCAAGTTTTTCATACAGCATCCTGGAGTTTTGCCTGCACTGTCCACTTTGTGCGATGTACAAGTATATACATGTAAAGTTACTGCCAGTCCCCTAACTAGGACTGACTATACTTACACTACAACAAGTAACAAATTTGTATCCAAGGCACTGATGAAGTTCCCTATTTTTCTCTTGTGCTCTCATCAGTTCCCCAAACACTCCTCCCTCAAATAACTCATTTTCTGTTCTTTTTGTGTCAAGGGTATTTTTTGAATTTCATTTAAAAAGAAAAACTTCAATCAAAACCATTATGTATTATTCAAACGTCATAGCAACCATTCCAAACTTCACCAATTGAATCCCTAAAAATGCAACACTTTTTCTTTCTATAACCAAATGGCTCACAGACATATGACTGGATTATCTGTACTGTTGAACCTGCTAATTAAGCATTATTTCTGTACATCCTATGAATATACACTTTTTTTTTCAAAACTGCATTTTCATCACAGCAATTGGGGGAGGGGGTTGTGTGTATCATGCAATGTTATACAAGCAGAGACACATTTATAAGTACACCCCCCCCCTTCTATATTGCAAACATCAAAAGATGTCAGATCTACAGAAGGCTTTTTGCCTACATTTATCTTTGGTCATAGTAATGATAATTATTCATAATAACATAACCATTGTATATATATTCCTACCTTTTTCACTTTTCAAGATTTCATACTTTACCCTGTAAATGGGACTAACTGAAATTTTAGGCCCAACCAATTGTCAGGATACCCCCATGTGGTATTTCACATGCTCACAAGAAGCCGCCACTTGCACAAAAATAGAAGGCCCCTAGCACATGTATACTGGGCCTTGCTGCTTGTGACAAGCAGTTCATGCAAGGTACTGCAATGTACTTTGCAACATATGAAAATGTCTTGTATTTGCAACTGTGTCCACGAAGAGATAAATGGAACTAAGTTGACGGAGAAATCAACTTGGTTCACAGTGTATATTGGTATGCACAAACAATAACCCTTTGTTATATGAATGTAGCTATTAGAAAATTAGAATCCGCTTCACAGGCAAGGCTATGTGCTATATATAGCTAATCTATCTGTACAAGAACAACTTAAAACTCAACAAGACTTAAATGTAATGCCAATCAACTGGAAAGCTTACACTTTAGTACATGTATTGAGCATATCCTTAGCTCATGTCTCCACGCCAAGAATCCAGTGTTTATTTTACAACACTCTTCTGGAACCGAACCACATTATATTCTGACACTGAGGAAGCACCCAATCCAGCAGTTGAGCACACGTGAATATCTGATAAAGCACACGGGTTTAACACACCAATAAATAGGACCCCAATACGACTGAACAGTGCTAGACCTGATTTACACAGATCTCATACAATCCAGTTCACATTCACTCATGAACTACTGTCACACCATAAGTTAACAATATCATATATCTCCGTTTAAAAATAGACTTAAAACTATCCTAAACCAGACTTTGGGAGGGCAAATGACACTAGAATCTGGAGTAATGTCAACTTTTCAAGCCTGGTCAACTGAGTTCACTCAGCATAATGCCCCGACATGGATTGAAATAGACTAAAACAATTGTCTCTTTGCACATCTGTAACAAGACACATGTTTACCTACCTGAGTGGTATTATACTATCTACAGTTCATAAGTTACATATATCTCATCTGGGGAAAAAAAATCAAAAAAAAAACAAAAACAAAAACAAAAAAAAAACAAACAAACAAACAAAAACAAACACACATATTAGGCCAGATCTATCTGTCATGAGATGTGAAACTATGCAGGACTAAAATGGGGATACGATGCATATTGACACAGAAAGCTAGAACTCTATTTTGGCACCAGGCACAGCAAAATGTCGTATCTTTCATGTTGAGGTTCAACACTATCTGTAGGTACTTATCATGCTAGAATTTTCATTTGAGAATTAATGCCATCACAGATTCCTGGAAGCATGCTCCCCCCAACCACCACTCCAACCCCGCCTGGAGCCACATTGACCCAGATACTTGTCCCAGTGACCTAGTTTGGCTACACAACATATCCTGGAGATTACATCTGGTTGTGGAACTTCGTAAAACTAAGTCAATGCATGAAAAAGTTATAGCCCAGACACAAAGCATGAAGTTACAGCCTGGGCACGAATGTGTGATAGATGGACACATGATGTACAAAATTTACTATATGCCTTGCCTTTGGTACAAGAAAGACACACTTGCACAAGAAAAGTACTTCAGTAGAAGCTAAGAATCTAATACATGATATCAGACCCTCCAATGTTCATGCACACATCAATTACAGTAAAATCTGCTTTGAAAGACCATCCTTATCATACCAAATAGCGGTCTCTTATACAAGGTACAAATATCATTAAAAAGGTACAGTAGTCCCTGTCTTGAGAGGCCAACCCAAGGGCCGGCCCAAAAGTGGCCTCTCAAGACAGGTGGCCTCTCATTAGAGGTACAATAACATGGAAAAGATGGCAGCAGGGACCTGCCAAAAGTGACCTTTCAAGCCAGGTGGCCTCTCATTGGAGTGGCCTCTAAAGACAGGGACCACTGTACTGGGAAAAAGATGGTAGAGTAGGGTCTCTCCAAACAGGGTTTTCCTGCACAGGAGGTCTTTCATGACAAGTATCACTGTAATCAGTCGGGGAAAAAGTGTGTGCTCATTTACGAGGTCTCTTGCTTACTTTTATGTTACTGGAAAGAGCTTTTGGGATCCTGACGACACGACAAAGTAGAACTTTACTCCTCATTACATACATATATATTGTTTAACAGCATTCATATATATATATTGTTCGACAGCATTTATATGTATTGTTTGACAGCATTTTTGCTTCTTCCAGCCCAACAGGCAATGTTATTGGTCAGTTTTTGTGTGGGACAGAACATTTTTTTGAAAACCATTGTACCCTTGCTGCATAACCCAACTTACACATAAATTGAGGACATGACCAAGTCATTCAACATATACACAAAACCTACACAATTAAATGCCTTACTCAAATCTATGTAACATTATTTTGATGCCATTAACCCCAAAACATGTAATGTATATATTTCATATTCAAAGCCACATGGGCCCAAATATGGAATATCGGAGCACATTCAAGTAAGGTAACTCAAGTTTTTGTTTTAAATGTCTTGGCTCTTCAGCTCGCTGAAGTTCACTTTCACCTGAACATGTATAGAAATAGAGCACTGTAGCCAAATTATGCTCCACAGATCTTGAAAAACATGAAAAATGTTACAATGTTGCAAAAATGCTCCAGGAAATCTAAATTTTGTTGCAGAGTTTTCTTATTAGACAAGTCTGATGTAGTGAACATACCCTGATTTCAAAATGTTCTTTTTCATAGGTTTTGGTACTTGTTTTGTTCATATATATATCTTTTCAAAAGATGTGTATGTGAAAAGCTTCTGTCGATGAGTGCTCCATTGTTGATAAAGATTTTCTGTATTGATTGAACAATGAGATACAAAAATGATAAATGTCTTGCAGTGATTTTACGTTGACATCAGATTCGTTTGTTAAGTAGTTAGCAATTGAGCCTTGTGTCCCACTCAATTTATCACCATTCAACTGTGTCAAAACATATATGAAGCTCAGAAGACTAAAACTGTATTCAACCACAGTACCCTCCTGTACGTTATAACCAATTACTGCTGGGAAACACACTTGCACAGCGTTGACTATAATAATTATAACTTTACAATAATTAAACCTGCCATCTTCGGAGAAGAAAACCATGTCTGAAAAATGCAAAATCTCTCCTTGCAGCATAGGCTTTACCAGAAGCACACCGCCTCCTTTGTGTAAAATAATTTACACATGCTGATAAAATGTATTCATGCCATCGTGCAACATTATAGTTTCATATTTGAACACTGTTGGCATTTGTAGAACCACAAGTTGAGCGAGAGCAACAATTTGCACATCTATGGGGTCCTTTCAAGCTTCGTACTTGCCAAATATCACATTTTCTCTGCTCACAGAAACCACTACTTTACTTCATACAAACTGTTGTGTATGTAGTAGTTTTATTTTCACATGCATTGTGCTACAATAAGGGATTGTTTACATGTGACACAAGTCTGATTAAGACGAATGTATAACAAGGTTAAACATCTCTCTCGTGCGTAACCATACATGCAATCCATTAAAATGGAAATATTTTGTTATCCTGCATTTTTTGCATCACCATGCAAATTGACAATGGGTAGAAAATAATACAATCAACAGGAAGTGGAAATATCTGGATACCTCAAAATCTGTGCATTTCTATGCACATCCATAACAGCTGGAAAACCATGCAATCCATAATATCTGCAAATATCTCAAAAGTTTGTGCATTTCTATACATTTCTGTAATAACTGGAAAATCTTGAGTACAATGACTTAGTGGGGGAAATCAAACTGACATGTTTACTACCATTTAGCAAAAAATGTACCTTTCTATGTTCCAAAGACATATTGAGAAAGTAAATGGTTCATGTATGCATGATTTACAATGAATTCATATCGAGGGAAATGAGTACATGTCCACCAATCTCTGGCAGTGTCAGAGTATGCTGCACTGCAGAGCCATCTAGTGGCAATTTTGTGACTGCAGGCAGATGCAATGTACTTGACAACTGTTCCAAATACCAATAATCATATGCAGGTGAAACATTTCTTGCTGATAACATGTGCCTACCACTCTTTGTCTTCAGTTTTTGTACACAACATTTTCCAGACCTGCTTGTCATGTGACAAACGGTTTCCTGTCATTTTCGTCCCCTTCCATGGAACTGCCTTCACTATGCTGCTCTTCATTTTCTCTTATTGTGGCCAAATTTGATGGCGTTCTGTGCATTGGACTGTACCCAGGATTGGGTGAACTTGATACTGGTGATGCACCTGGGGAGCCTCCAAAGCTTGCGTCATTACGGATGTAGTCAGCACTGCCCGGGTGGTACATGGGCTTGTATCGCTGTTGATCAGGTGGAGTGAACACAGAAGTGTATGTCTGAAACAACACAAAACTTTATTGCAGTTTGTATTCTATAATGATAAAAACCAGGCAAGACCAGTATTCTATAATACCTTGCTAGGCTGGAAAGGGGAAAATGTCACCATCTTCTTTTCTAACATAAGTTCTGCAACCCACCGGCTGTTGATCAGGACAGCTGTATTGCTGAAACTCATGAAGAAATCTGTATAATTTATTATGGAAAAAATATAGAACCTTATAAAGGTTTACATATGTCAAGGGCACATAAGAATGTAAATTAACGTACAGAATGACATGCTACACTGTCTCCCTGAAGTTAAGGTTAGTGGAAGTAGCTCTAGAGGTTGATGCCACGCATTGTCAGTGTTTTAAAAACACAGCAATCCCTGTGTTCAGCGATCACTCCGATGAGAAACCTGCCTTGAAAGACCACCTAGTCAAGGCACTGTACTTTGTATGTTATTTATACCTCTTATGAGACACCACCTGTTTTTGACAGACAGAAATTTGAGGGTGGACTAGGAAGACAGGTTTCGCTGTATTATCTCTCATTTATTTACAGTGTTAATCCTACACAAACACAGCCGTAGGTCCAGAATACCTGGTGAAGTCCCAGGCAAACATGTTTATGTACATGGGGTTTTTTTTGCCCTGTAAGTGCTACCTGCTCTTCATACTGAGCCATACTTATATAAATATTTGTGGAATTATCCTATTTCTGTCACTATGAACCTCATGTTCAAACTAAAACACTGCCAAGTTTGCTTACCCCATATAAGTGTCTAAAATACACACTAAAATAAAGCAGCATATACACATCATGTTGGGTTATTGATCAATCTAATGTGGCTTGTAATTCATACAAAATACACCAAAGTACAGCAGCAATAATTCATGCTAAATCTACACCCAAAGAAGGCAGTAAACATAACTAACAAACTGGTAAGTTTGTTACTATGTAACTGATAAACACTTGCTGACGATGCTAATGGCTCCATCATTTAAAGGTATTATCACCAATACTGAATATGTACAATGTCTGCCACTCATTTGTACACAGACTACTTTGGCTAATGGCCTGCTGTTTAATGTCAAATCCACTAAAGCAACATTTTGACAGCTGCTGTAACAAATATTTTCCCCTCGCTACTTTTGAAATAAATGTTGCAATATTTAAGGTGCCACTTCCTACAAAAAACATTAGGTATTCTGCAATACACAGAAGTGCATCCTAATACAAGTTTACAACTGACACCAATCTCATAACTTATTATGGTTAACTCATTCCATACTATGGTCACAGGCCTTGGTCAGTGGTCTGGCACTGCCTGGCAAGTCATGCTGCAGCTGCCTTTGCAGCAGCTGCAGCATGACTTGCCAGGCAGCGCCAGAACCACTGACTTAAGACTCTAGGCATGTTGGTACTTGAATGAAAGCTCTTTTCATAAAGAATTTAAATATGCAATTGTCATCTTAAATCTAGGTAAATATACGGGAAAACTGGTATGGAATGAGTTAAAATGCCCGTGTTTGTCTTGTACAACAGTAACAGTGAATGTCCTGTATACACACCCCATCCTCACTGATAGCTGGCAGCAAGTCCTCCTGGTCTGGGGCAGCCTCAATGGGGTGAAACACAAACAACATCACCCAGATTGGCAGCAAAAACTTCATCAACTGAAACAACAAAAAGTAGAGCCAGGTGCTGACTGAATGATTTGGAAGAGATTTTTTTGTTTTTAAACGATGCATAAAGCATTGGTATTTCATGTAACAGTGTTCTACCTAAGCACACTGGTATCTGGTATAAAAGCATGTCTTTTTAAATACAGCATTTTGAAGACAGTGTTGATTATATTTCTTTGTTAAATTGACCAATACTTGAATACCACTTGCAACATAAGGCCACTTTTTGGCCAGCAGTGGGGATGGTCTTCAATAGCTGGTGACAGTGTACCGTGACTTTACTAAAATATTAATTAGCCCCTCATCACAGAGATAGTAGTCCTTTAGCCTGAGCCTGACCTTTAATACTGTCATAATATCGAACCCAAGAATGGCCAGGCTCTAACATGGACACAGTTGCATTTGTCATCGCTTCATGAGAGGTGTACCACTGAGATGCCACTTGCTTTTTGAGAACCGTTCTGACAGGCAGTTCACAGGCATTGCATTCACTTAAACTGATTTACACCGAAAATCATACTTATAGTCCGGGTTTGTTTTTGTTTATTTTGTTTTTGAATGATCATGAAAACAAATCTCTTACCATTTTGTTCCCCCGATTGTTTTGCCAGCTCTGTAGCTGTCTGTCCATCAATAAACATCGCAAGCTCTCCCAATTTTGACCATTTTTCCACAGCCAATATCCCATGCAAGCCAACAAGAAGTGCGTCTTTCGTTTTTTGGTTTTTTTTTTAATTTGTGCATAAAACTGCCACAGTATTTTTATGTGCTTAACATATATATATATATATATATATATATATATATATATATATATATATATATATATATATATATATATATATATATATATATATGTATATATATACGTACATGTATATATATACGTATATATACGTGTGTATACATATATATATATATATATGTATGTATATATATATATATATATATATATATATATATATATATATATATATATATATATATATATATATATATATATATATATATATATATATATATATATACACACACATATATATATACATACATACATACATATAAGTCAGTTTGCTGTTGTTACTCCTGGCTCATGTTTACTCTTTACCAGGTGTACTCACCATGAACGTCCCAAAGACAGGTGTATAGATCTCCTGCATATACAGCTGAAATGAGGAAGCACGACGCCATAATCAACCACAGCCAGGCGGCAAATATCTAGATTTACACGCTAATATTTTCGTTCAAACTAAGACACAATATATGGTTTCATAGTGTTTTCTACTCATAAAATATCTCTTAACATGCAAAGCCAGCCTGAAAAATATGTAGGTTTACAGGCTGATATTTTGCGTTCAAGATAGTACACAGAATATTGGTTTATGTTAAGATTCTGTTTCCGTCTTTCCATCTGCTGAAGGAGCAAATTAAGGAATGTAATTGGTCAAGTCTCAGAGGTAATTTTGTGCCAGGTACTGACACTAACATAATTCTATGAGACAGTATTACGATTGCAAGGAATTCGAAGAATTATTTGTTTCTGAAATGTCATGATAGCTTAGGATTTTATTTCTTTATAAATATGAGATGAAAGTAAATACACCAAATGGGATTCCTTAAAGTTAAGTCAATTTTCTCAATGCCACTCTGAATTAATCGCCTCATCAAAGATAGAGTGTGAGAAAGCACACAGTCAAGTCACATGAGTGAACAGGGCAAACTAATCAACACTAAATCCAATTAAGTTCAGTGGCTATGTAATACTTACAAATATTCCACTACAGCCTTTTTCTTCATTGCCCACTGTAACACAACACGAAGAGCATTCAAGTTTAGTTGCCAGGATTTGGGGTTGCATGCACCCCTGCCCTTTAACTGACCTGGACATGACATCTCATTTCTTTTACTCTGCTTTTTTCCCCATGATGACATTTGCAGAAAACATTTTGAATGGGATTTGTACATGAGATCTATTTGACGAGCATGCAGGGAGTGAACTGCTTTCCCTGGCATAGACTGGGCACTTAGCACTGTACAGGAGCAAAAGAAAGCCAGCCATGCCTCTGTCTTAGTAACAGTTAAGGATTCAATTGATCAGTCAATCAAATTAACTCCTGCAGGAATGAGCAGTTTACTTCAGATTTCACTGCAAAAGATAAGGTGAAACAAAATATATATAAGCTATTTCCAAACGTGTAAAAAAATTCTTGTCATGTATTTAGTATGAATTCAGACTTCTTATTGAAATAAGCTACATTAACCCTTTCCCCCTTAAACCAGCCAAAACCGGCTGGTGGTCAAATGTGGTCTGCTTCAGTGTTTTCAACTGATTTCAACAGCAATGAAAAACAATTTGCCTGAGAACTGAAGATGAGACCTGTCCAAGACAGCAGGACCCAAGTCAACAGCTTTCCTTGGTATGGGTTGGGCCAACCCATGCCGAGGAAAGCTGTTGACTCAGTCTTAATACCAGGGGGAAAGGGTTAAAGTCACTGAATACACTATACATAATGCCTCTTGCAAAGCCTGAAAGCATGTTGAATGAACCCTCCTAAATTTCAATAAGCATTGACCCCATCCCTTTTGCATTAAGACTGAGTCACCAGCTTTCCTTGTATTGATGTGGGCCGGGCTCTTAGCACCCTACCAAGGCCAGGGATAGCTGTTGACCTGGGACGCATTATCCCGATAGGTTTCATCTACAATTAGCATTCAAATGGTTTCTGTTAACTGTTGAAACTACTCAAAAACACTGAGTCAAAGAATACTTGACCAGCTGCTGCTGTTAGCCTGTTTAAAGGAGAAAGGGTTAATTAGCCTGTCAGTTAATGAAAGTAAGTCACAGTGGCCCAGATATCTACTCAGTTAATTTCTTTTTAAAATTATTTTGTATTCATGGTATTTTTCTGTTTTCACATTTAAATTAAATTGACAAATTTTAAAAACTGCCAGATTCTGGGACCATGAATTTCATGCTCCCTCTGAAAAAGTAATGAAATTTTGTGTGCAAGTACATGCACTTCAACATGAAGGAGGGACCTGTTTATTGGAACATGTTTTTAATATAGCAGCTTTATGCCCTTGTTCACCTGCCAACATCTGAAAAATTACAAAAATCTACACATGAAAAAAGGCTATTTGCAATGCCTCTTCAGCATTTCATATGCCAAATTTAAATTGTATTCTGTGTTTTTCAAGATATTGCACATACAAGAGCATCACCAGACAGCGACATAAAGGGAGCCCCCTATCAAGCACAGCCACTGGAATAAGATTTATTGCTTTTATGGTGAACCAAAACCTAGAACTTCACACTCATGCTCCATCAATAACAATGCACAATAATCCAGTGATAGTTAAGTTATACTTACAGGTTTTCAAGGTGAGGTCATACACCATCCCAACAAGTGCAGATAATTCAAACGCAATAACGAGACTGCAACATAGAAACAAAAGTGAATCAGACCATGCAAATTAAATGTGAGTTTCTCAGGTACATTTTGAACAAATATTACTGAGACTAAGCAGTTTTACTTCTTATTTTCATTCATCTTTGTCACAAAAAAAACCTTAAATTACAAAACAAGGGGCCAACTTACACAAAAGTTACACACTGATTTCCTTGAAATCAAAAGAGTTGAGGCGGGGCTTCACAAATGATGTGGTGGTACTTGAGAAACTCAGGTACTTTTTTCTTTCTTTGTTTCACACAATCTATTGTGTACCACCTGAAATATGTACATAAAGTACTTTCAATCAAATATTATGTCATGCAACTGCATACTCCAGGTGCGTACAAGAAGTTCTGCTAGCTCTGAAACATTTTCTTTCCTCCCCCCCCCCTCCATATTTTGTACTTTTTTTTCCAAAGAGTCTACATTTTTTCGTTTACATGAAATTTTGGGAAATTATAGTGTTTTACTACCACAAAGTTTTTGTCTATACATGTAGGAGGCAAACTTTGTAGCTTGGTGTTGATGTGAAGTGTATCCAGGTGGCCCTTCAGACAACTCCTAAAAGCTCTTACTTAACCCTTCTCCCATTAAACTCAGCAGATGCACCAACATATTTAAAGCTGCCTGTTTCAACTTTCCCTTAATCATTTTAGCCTTCTGAATACATGTACACCTAACAGAGTTCCTTTAACACTCCTGGGCAAAGTAAGACCGAGTCAACAGCTTTCTTTGGCATGGGTTGGATGCATTGCAATTTACATCCAGGGTGCTTTTGGGAGATTTGAGTGCAAATGGTTTCAGTAGATTAGCAGCTGATACAATGAGCCCAGCTGTGACAGACCCTTAAGAGACCACTGCGCTGCATGGGCCCAAATCTTATCCTTCTCCAGTCATTTACCCACCACAGGAAAGCATCTACCTTGTATGACACCACAAAACAGTAGCTACATGGTGGTCTTCCATGCTGGAGGTTACTCTAGAAAAAGTGTAACAGCAAGTTCTGGGTCAATAACTTTCCAGGTTTCATATTTATGACCAAGGAAAGCTGCTGACCCATGGTTCGGGAGATGAAAGGTTAACATGGCGGAATGCAATTTGTCACCACCAGCAGATTCGTCACTTCAAGAGTTTCCCTTCAGTTTTGAAGGTTATCACATCAAACTACAAATTTTTTATGTAACAGGCCAAATGTTTAGAATAGCAATGAGTAAAAACACCTGATTTCACTGAATTTGGAGAAAAAAATGTATTTGAATGACATCAGTGAAAACATTAAATATATATCCCTCCCCCCCCCCATCTCAAAAAAACATACCGAATATGAAAGTACAATCATAGTAACTGGCACAGCTATGTGCCTTTAACTGACACAGAGCCACTTTTGCTCCATTTCAGCACAAAATGGGGAATTGTTGCTATTTTGAAACTGGCCATGACAAAAATGTATGAATTCAAAAATTCAAAAGGTAAGCTTGTGCAAATACTAAATGCATGAGTAGAGGCAACAAATTCATTACTGCCTCTGTACTGACCTGACTGACACAGTATGCCACACAATGTAAAATGATCTGTCCTGCTTTTTAGCCTTTTAGGTGTGCCGAGTACTGCATGCAGACAGGACTTTTTTTGGTGTGTGTGTGTGTAAAACACTCCCAATGTAGTAAATTTCATGGGCACATAATTTTTGCAAAGGCGTTTTTATTTTTTTATTATTTGTTCTTTCAGGTTTTATTTGGCATGTTACTTTGCAAGTTTGCCACCACTGCTTTTTAACTGTGCTTCTTAATATACCTGGGGGTTAAATATTTTCAGAGTAACAGTATCCCCCCCCCCCCCAACCAAGATGGACAGAGAGTGAAAGAGTAAAAACAGGATTTGGACATCATGAAAGTCCCCACTCAAAGAGTCTGAAGATATCAAACAAATAAATAAAATGACCCTGTGGTCTTGGGAATTGGGTCCCGGTCATTACTGTGCTGTCTTGGTTTTCACAGCATTTTGAAACCCTTCTTTCCCACACCCCAAAAAAGAAGAATTTCTCTGAAAGGATGAAAAATCCTACTATCTCTCCTAATAGGGAGTAGTTGGTACCCTACACCTACCCCACCCCTACACACATTAGAACACATCATATTTATACATTTAAGACAAAATTCACAGCATTTTGAAACAATTCTTTCCCACACCCCAAAAAAGAAGAATTTCTCTGAAAGGAAGAAAAATCCTATTATTTCTCTTAATAGGGAAGTTCTGGCTAAAGCAGTGCTCCAGTTATCATACAACAGCTGCTAACTTTGTACCTTGGATATTTGGTGAATGTTACCTACATGGACAATCAGGACATTTGGGCTCACTAATGTGTCTTTTCAAAGTAATTGACACAGCCACTTCAGACAGGAAGCATTTTAAAGAATTTCAAACCCCCCAAAAATTCACTATAAAATCACTGAAGTGTCATCTCTTAAGATAAAATTAAAGGTGCAAATTAGTGAATCACTTGAAGCCATCACTCTGGGTGTCGGATGTGTCAAAGATGGCAAGCCGTTACTCACCTCAGTCACTTCCTTGCATTAAGCAGAGAAAGGACGTCAACCCCCAGATTATTTTGAAAAGGAGTTTGCACTGATGTTAAGATGGTGACAAGTGAGCTTTTCGCTGAACTGCTTAATGCCCATTATAAGGAATACTGCTCCAGGGAGCAGTGTTCCAAAGAGAATATTGGGCCACTCTTCATATGAGAATCATCCTTCTCAGAAGTAAAAATATCAATGAAGCTGGACTTATTGCCTAAACAAAGTGGTGACCCACCCAAGGTACATCCCCACCAAGTTTGAAGATGATGTTCAGCCGTATTTAACTCCAGGTTCCTTCCCAAGTGCATTTGAACTCGCTTCACTTGCGCTTTTAACTCGCTTCAGTTGCATGTTGATCTCGCTAGACTTGTGCTTCACGTCTGTTTCATTCGTACACAAATCATTAAATTTTGCCGAAAAAAACATCCCACACAAACTATACTAAAGGGGAAAGACCAATAGTAAACAACCTTGTGGACACGAGCTGTGGGAAAACTCCACTCATTGACTTTGCTGGATGTGCATTGTAAACAGTGTAATGTTGATCCATGGCCTCCTTCTCACAATCAGTAATTTCATAGAACAAACACTCCATCCTGCTTTTTAGTTACAATATTGGTATGGTGATATGAAGGAAATGATGCAAAAATGCCTACTTCAGCTGATAGTTTTCATGATTTTCTTATAAATTACTTGTTAAAGAAAGGAAAAATGATTCCCATGTGTGCATTGAAAAAGGCTGGATTCGGCAGACTTAAGAGGGAGCTGGATGCGGCCAACTTCATGGGGAAAGGCACAAATATCAAATAGGAATAAATACACTAATATGGACTAGAATGGATTTAGAACAGAACACTACATAGATGAAAATACACACTAGATGCAAATTCAGCCGGAATGCACATTCTTCCCACTTCAAGCAGGAACATTGCGCGCACTTGTCTGAGTCAGACAGGGAACCTGGGGCTAAACACAACTGTACTAATTGTTTTTGAAAAATAACATTTTTTTGCTATTGAAAAATCATAAATGTGAGTTGTTGATGGATAGATGATACACCAAAGCTAAGCTCAACTGACGAGTCAGGTAGGCTAAAGACCACATACATGATACATTCATTCTTCAGCTGCTTGGATAATTTATATAGGACAGCTACCTTCAATCTGTCACAAACTATGTGACCAGATGCATGGCAGCAATCAACATGATGATGGTGATAACATCAGCCAGATATACATCTGTGTCACTGTGCTTCACACCATAGGAACTGTATGCCTAATGCTACTACACTAAAACCTGCTGCACCCAGTCCAGGTAATGTATCCGTCCCCTGGTAAGACTCACCTGAGGCATGTTACCCTAATAAATCATCCCCACATTTCTTTTTTGTTCAAAATTGTTCTTTACTGGCGAGAGATTTCAGTTGAAAAACAGAAGTAGATAAATTCTGTATGTGGAAACTTTGGGCAATTTGAGTTGGAAAGGGTCAAGGTGTAAATGAGTGCATTTTGGAACAGATGGGAAAAATCTTTATGTCTCCACCCACAACATCCAGAATGAAAACTACGCATTGCACAGAATTCTTTATTTTCCACCTCTCCCAGCATCCCAAGTCGTCCTTTAAGTACTGACTCTTCTTATTTGTACATTATAATAAAAGGCTATTTGGCTCAATTTCAGCCTCAAAACTGCTGGTTGTCATGGCAACAGAAACTGAATAAAAGAACTCTGAAATCAGAGCTGCAGTAAAGTGTGGATAGACTAAGTACTTGGCCTATCTTTACTTTGCATATATGACCAGCAGGCATACAGTACTCACCCCCATAGATCCCTCTTCTGCGCCCTCCTGACGGAGTCCAGTGTGCTGATCTCATTGAGCCGTCTGTGTATGTACACCCCTGCTATGGTGAACAACTGCACTAGCACGAACTCTGCAGCTGACAACGCTAACCAATAGGGCTCTGAAAACAGGCAAAATTATAGCAATATAATATAAGTTACTCAATTTCTTAATTTCCAGAGCACAGAGACACAGAAAATAACATTACCTTTGTGCTTTACCTGGGCCAAATTTACTCATTTTACAATTCAATGTATATCTCTTTCCATTTGTTTTTTTGTTTTTGTTTTTTGTTTTTGCTCTTTTTGTGAACCCTTTCCTGATCAAATTAAGATGGATTTAATAGCTTTCCTGGGCATACACTGGAGTGACAAGGAGAACTGATGACCTAGGCCATAAGTATCTGTAAAACAATTCATATAAACCTCACACAAAATCTTGATAAAATGAGTCAAATTTAGAAAAGATGGATAGGCAGATGACATTTGTATATCAGGTATTTTGGGGGTATTTTGAGCAAACAGAGGTTAATCTTGCTTCCATTTCTGCACAAACCAGTTTTATGCCACAGAAGAATGATACACAGTGAGCCACATAAACATTGGATTTTTCATGTCCTGATACTTCTGTTATTGTTATAATCAAGGGTACAGCTCTAAGTTTTTCCCCCCAAAAGACAAAATGCTTCAACACAAACAAGCATCATTTCTAGGTCTCTTTTTGCCTATCATTTATTGATAGAAAATTAAGCAGGTTCCCCTTTAATTTGAATGTCCATTGAGTATAATACATGACAAGGCAGAGGGTCATTTCTGTCAACAGTTCACGGCACAAGTATCTGGAGAATCTCAACAACTCTCTTAAGACACAGTAAAGTGGTTTCCCTTTAATAAGGCCGTTACTGTTCTAAGGAAGTAGCCAAATTAGACAGGTGGCTTCCCAGACAGGGCCATATGAGGCACACTTCTGGTGGCCTCTGGTGAATGGCAGCTTTGGCGATGGGTTGGGAGGTGGAGGATTATTGGAAAGTTAACCCTGTACAGACAAAAAGCGATGCTGAGTTGGAGTATACTCACGCAGGCATTCCTCCCATGAGGTGGTAACATTGACAATGCCAAGAGCTCCTACGATGCTGAAGTAGATGAGGGCCACAGCAAACACCGGCACCAGCACCCTGAAACACAGTCATCCGCTCAGTAAAACTCAAACACAGGCACCAGCACCCTGAAACACAGGCACCCACTCAGTAAGCCTCAAACACATGCACCTGCTCAATAAACCTCAAACACAGGCACCACTGCCCTGAAGCACAGGCACCACCACCCTGAAACAGTCACTCGCTCAGTAAACCTCAAACACAGGCACCAGCACCCTGAAACACAATCACCTGCTCAGTAAACCTATACAGTCACCAGCACCCTGAAACACAGTCACACGCTCGGTAAACCTCAAACACAGGCACCAGTCCCCTGAAACACAGTCACCTGCTCAGTAAACCTGCCAGTTCTGGCCACCCTTACTGCCACAGAGTAATTTTAACACCTTACCCCTCAAACCAGGCAAAACCAGCTCACGGTCAAATGTCATCTGTTTCATTGTTTTTTTTTACCTATTTCACCAGTACCGGTAATGAAAAGCAATTTGAATGTAAATTGTAAACGAGACCTATCAAGATAACATGCTGCAAGTCAACAGTTATATTTGGTGTGGGTTAGTAGCTGTGTATCCAACCCACTCCAAGGCCAGTTGTTGACTTGGTCCCTAACTCAAGTTGAGGTTCAAGGGGTAAAGGGTTAAGTACACATGGTCTCTGCTGCAGCTCATCTTCAATCATTCCATACATGCATGGCTCGCTGGGTAGAACCAGTCAGGCATTTGGCACATCGTGTATCTACTTTCATCAACACTTGCCTTGTCTTTCTTTCTATCTTTTGGTGAAAGGCCTGAACCAGTGGTATGAACCTGCCTGACAAGTCATGCTACTGTGCTTACTGAAGCTGAATTATGATGTGCCATGCTCATACAAAAGTCATTAATTTCAGACTACACAGACTGGTGCTTAAAAAAAAAAAAAGACTTCATGAAATATTGAAAATGTAAATAATTCCATGTATACATACATAAATGGAAATCCATCACCAGTATTGGATGATTAACTTCGGATCACATGCTATAGTCATGTTTCTTTTACAGCAAAGTTTAAAACTTTAACAACTAACTAGAAAAATGTCCACAGGACACAGATGCTCCCACCTGCCACTATTTATGTGGCCACTTGGAAACAGTAAGGGATATGGTAACAAAACATTGCTGAAATGAACAGAAGTTAAATACCATACAAGGTACGTGATTGCATGAAATTAAACAAATTTCGACTGGGTTCTCTGTACATTGTGGTAAGGCCAATGTAAACGTTTCTTGATTTCAACTGGTGATGCTGTTTCTCACTTTTTTAACTACTGTAATTTACTGTCTCGCTACTGTATAGAGAACTGGATGTGGGGTGGACAATGGACAGTGTACTAAATCAGGGCGTTGTACAGACACACAGGCAGGGACACAAACATACAAAACCCCAGGTGCACATCTTCACGTACTGATTAATAAACCTGTAAAGTTTTGTACCTGTAGATCAAATAGTTTTCGCGATACGCATGACACCATTTTCATGCTGGATGTGGGACGGGCAATGATTTCCACCTAAATCAAAGGTGATGTACAGACACCGAGACAGGTGTACAGACATACAAAACCCCTGGTGCAAATCTTCATGACTGTAGGTCAAATAGTTTAGGAGATATACATGACACAAGCTTCATGTTGGATGGAGGTTGACCAGGCAATGGGTGGACGAACAAGCAAGGACACATCTATATGCCCCCCCCCCCCCCCAAGTGGTGGAGGCATAAAACACATTTACAGCTGTAGGTAAAACAAGTTTATTTTGTGGATAATTTCCACTTTCATTCACTTGGTCCTCATCTCTCAAAGCACTGCTGTTTCCATGATGCATCATGTAACAGAAGCTGCTGCCACCTCTCCCAAGTTGCCTGGACTATCAAATTTGTGTTTACCACAACTATTCATATCTCTATTGAATAAGTTAACATTAACAGCCTATAAACTTATGAAAATTCCTAGAATAATTACTAATTATGAAATGTTGATGAGACAGGGCAGTCATTTTGTGTGGCAATACATAGCGAGTCCCTCACCATAGGTCAATATATCTGACCACAGTTCTTACAGCAAAGGCAATTTGGCACAGACAAGCAATTTCTATGATGGGGTCAAAGGTCAAAGTCTCAACGTCACAGAGACCTAATTTGACTATGTGACACATTGCTATATCAAGAGGTATCCACACATCAAATTGGGTATCTCTAGTTCTCTTAGTTATAGTATAGGAAGTATGGCTAGCACCAGCATTTTCTAGGCTGGGTCAAAGGTGGTGGTGGCCTAATTTTGGTATGTAACACATCTCTGTCCCAAGAAATATTCACACACCAAGTTTAGCATCTGGAAGTGTAACAGTGGGGACTGAAGCCAGTTTTTGTGGCATGTCATTTTCATGGTGTGCTGAGTGATTTGACTGCTCAGTGTGTTCACATTTTACATTATTCAATACTGGGTACTTTGTAAGCATAATTGATATTTTGCAAGGCAGTTTTGATTAGATATTATTTCTGACATCACAGCGATCTGGCACAATGTCAGTACATGTACCACGAAAACTGTGATGCCCCAAAATCTGGCAAAGCCTGGCTCATACCATAAATACTATCTTGATAGGCATTATTATACAAAAAGACGGTAGAACTGGGGTTCAAATCCACAGTCCCCAGTCCTTTGCAACCCCCCCCCCATCCCACCCCACCCCAGGACAATTCCATACTGATAAATGACCTTTACTTGATGCCCATGCAGTTTGTTCAGCAAAGGTCCTGTTACAAGCAGGACAAGTAGGTACCTGTTAGCCAGTTTCTCGTTGCGGGTGACCCTAGATGCCAATGTGCAGTAGAAGTGACAGACCACTAGGAACTGGATGAGCTTGAGGTATTGCATGATGAAGTCTAGCTGGGCGTACTTGAGCACTATCCAATGTACAGCACTGCAAGCAAAAACATGAAAGTTACGAACATACTTGTACATCCATACCTGTAACCATGACAACCTTTGATCACGGAACAATGACATCTCATCATGACTTATACATATATATTATATTGTTCACAAACAATTCTCTTGCGGATGGTTTGGTGAAAATAATGACCACTGTATGCAAGACAATCAGGTAGTCAGCCTTAACCCAGAACGTTCTAATGTCAACATATGTTTTTTTTCCATCCAAAAGTACCCAAAATGATCAATGTTGCACACATTCTCAGGGTTCTTTTTTTTTTTTAAATCAAGGAAAACACACTTTATTAGTCTAGAGGTATCTTTGGTGCCCTGGCAGCCATGCCTAGCATATCAACGGCAGCTACACACTTAGTCTTTAAAGGGTTACTATGTGTGTACCAGGAATATGACTACATGCAACATGCAGAAAAAGTTTTAGCAATCATTTCAAGACCATGTGGTGGCTTGTGATCGTTTCTGTCATTTTTCTTACCAAAGTAGTCTTGTCTTTCCAGTAATGGACTCACTTACTGTATATTCATGTACAGTACTGGAAGGGTGTGGAAGGAATAAACCAATAATAGGTACCCCATTATTGGCATACTTGGGCCATAGCAGCTGGCTCTGCTCACAGGCAAGCTCCCTACATCTGGCATGTTCACCATTTTTGTATCTGTCTGATGCTTCTGACTCAGGTTTCTCACTTCCCTGAAATCCTTTGATCCTAGGCTTACAATGAAAATATAAGGAGTTTTGCCATACATTGGGGTATATGGGCTTGATTGGTTAACTAGAAAAGAAGATTTACTACAAAGCAAATCTGTCTGTGAGCCTCCAACATTTGCATAAATTTCAATGTTCACTGCATGCACCCACAGCAGAAATCTATAAATCAGTGATTTCCCCACATTATAAGCTCAAAGGTTGTTCACCTTTCATCTTTTCTTCGCCACCTTTCACCTTTTTACCACCATTCTCCTTTTTCATTAAAAAGTAGGTTATTTAGTAATATTTATGCAACATTTGGTCAATATATGTCCTGGAATAAGAAATTATAGGTTGCCATCAGGTTCACCACCTTTCTGCTCTCCAAAACTGGGGAAAACCCTATAAATTGAAGTTGGAGTTTTTAAGATATTCAACACTCAAACTTTCAAAGTGCCCCTAATGAGCATAATAAAAATTCTAAAACTTCTGTTTGTGATTCACTGGATGCAACTGCAGTACAAACCTATAAATAGAAGTTGGAATGTCACTTCTGCCTGTAATAATTTTGACGATATTCAGCATTCAAACTTTTAAAATGTCCATAATTAGCATTTATAAGTTAAAAATTCTACAACTTTGATTTATGATACATTGGATAGGCCTACAGCACAAACCTACATAAACTGAAGTTAAAATGGCATCTCTACATAAAATAATTTGAAGATATTCGACATTTAAACTTTTGAGGTACCTCAAATCAGCATAAATTAAAATTCTCTAACTTTTGCTTGTGGTTCATTGGATGTGCCTACAGCACATACCTTTACATAGAAGCTGGAATGGCACCTCTACCTTTAACAGTTTTCAATATATTCATTTAAACTTTGTCGGTGCCCTAATTAGCATAAATTAAAATTCTACAACTTTTGTTTGTGATTCATTGAATGCACCTACAGCATGGACCCACAAATTGAAGGTAGAATGGCATCTCGACTTATAATAGTTTTCAAGATATTAAAAATTTTAAATGCCCCTAATTTGCATAATTTTATATGAACTCAACTGTCTTTGTAAACAGGCACTTGATGTATGGATCTATACTAATACCAGTCTGGAGTTTCCAAGTGTAAAAGTGTGTGAGAAAATTGTGGGACAAAATTACTGGGGGGGGGGAGGAGAGAGAGAGAGAGAGAGAGAGAGAGAGAGAGAGAGAGAGAGAGAGAGAGAGAGAGAGAGAGAGAGAGAGAGAGAGAGAGAGAGAGAGAGAGAGAGAGAGAGAGAGAGAGAGAGAGAGAGAGAGAGAGAGAGAGAGAGAGAGAGAGAGAGAGAGAGAGAGAGAGAGAGAGAGAGAGAGAAAGAGAGAAAGAAAGAAAAAGAAGGAAAGAAAAGAATGTCTATGTTGCTAGTGGTTGACCTCAACCCTACAGAATCTAACAATGTCTCTCCATATTTTTTTTCAGAGAATTGTAAATCACTGAAGACCTAAAATGATGGTATGCCCTAGGTCAATAGCATCCTTTTTGAAACAGGTTGGACACATTGTGGCCAATCCATGCCAAGGGAAGCTATTGACTTGAGTATTCTTCTGGCCAGCAATAGGTTAATTTCCAGAAGTGGTTCAGTATGGCATGTCATCAATTTTTTTTTTTTTTATCAATGCACAGGTAATTAATCAACAGCTTTCCTCGTCACACTCTGGACAAAGAGTGCATCAATGAAAGCTATTTAATCAGTCCCAAACGGATTTTTCTACAACAAAACATCAAACAGCTGCTTATTGATGCCGATAAATGTAAATGTATTCCTGATGAAATTGATGGTCATTCTCACCAATGCACATCATAGTTGATTTTCTTGAAATCTTTCATGGATGATTTGAATGTTTCATGTTATTTGACTGGTTTGACGTCAGATAACTTGCTTTTGGCAATGCAATGGTTACAGTTGCAGTGAATGTACCAAGTTGAGTCAGATCTTCTCCAGTTTTCTGTGCTCATAGAAAACTGAATTCATTGTGTGAAATGGTATTCTTGAATTGACATAGAAATTAAACTAAATTCCTCTTCAAGACATACAAAGGTCCTCTGTGGACAGAGCTCAATGGACGGTGACTGCAGCATGCATGGTATTGTGAGATATGCGTACACTGCTGTAGCTATAGCCATCAATAATCATTTTTCTGTCGTAAATTTAACATTTTAAGCACCTGACTGTTTTGACATATTGCCAAAGTAGGTGCTGTTTGCTGGACACACTACGCAGTAAAATATTTCAAGTTATGACTTAGTTTGTTTGATGAGCAAAACACGATGAATTAATATGTATTATCCATCCCCATATGTCGGGCACAACACAGAGAGAATGTGTGGTTGATCAGGGAACAACATATTTCCCAGGGCTACCAACATGTAAACAAGACTGGCATGCATATCATGCAGCCATAAATTTTCCTTTCATTTAAAAAAATAGACATAGCTTCAACACAAAGCACTGACTGATCGGTCTGCATAAAAAGCATGTAATTAGGCTGCCATTTGCTCAAATTAGGTCACGGTGACACCAAAATCTAATCTGTTCATCTTGCCACGTTATATAAGCATATTGCCAAATTTGAGCAAAATACATGGCGGCATTCTGTAAATATCATGGTAACAAGAATGTGCACATCCCGATGGATGGAAATCCAGATGGACGGACAACTCAAAAACATAAAGGGTCTCCCAATGGGGCAGACCTTTAAAAAAAATTAAAATTTAATTGCACTATCCATTATATATAAAGATCTCACTGCTGATCTTGTATAACTTGAGAAATACACAAATATTGAAGATCTATTAAACATCTTCATACCACGACAGCATATGCAGCAGGGGTGAGCCCCATAGAAGCTATCTGTGCAGGTGTCGTTATGAAGAAGTCGTCCTCGCAGAGGCGTTGACAGGCGACTTGTTCACTTTCCACTTTGACACACCACCAACTACAGTGGCAATTTTCATGCCACCAGAGTGAATTGGAACTTGCTGTTTTCTTACACAGAAAAATGCAGGCCCTATAATTTAGTAACAGTGTCTTGTTGCTAATTCTCCTACCATAATTTAAAGTGTGTTGCTGTTGAAAAGGAATTTTGAATTTGTATGCATTGATAATCCCTTGTCATTCTTATTGCACATGTGCAGTTGTCACTCACTTAAGTTTCATTCAATTCCCCCTATGAACATGATTTGCAATCATATTCACCTGTGTAAAGTAACACAATGACATAGGCCTAAAATGAATATGACATTTCTACACTTTTCTTTAACACTATAAACTGAAATATGTTTTGAGATCACATTTGGATAACATGCACAGGAGATCTCCCTAACATGATAAAACACTGAAATTCTGGTGTTATTGTGCAGTGTCTGAACACACAATGCGTAAGGCACCCATATCTTGCATGTTTATCTGAGCATGCAATAATATGTTTGTTGATGTTTTTGCCATACAAGTATATAAGTTGGAAGCAGCTAAAAACAGCTTTACTGACCGCATTTTTCACATGATCTGTACACACACACAATATATTATATGTATAAAAATATACATATATATTTTTTTTTTGTATCTTTTTTTTCTTTTCTTAAACTGAATTGATCATGTGGAAGTTAAGGTGAAATGGTGAAATACTTAACCGATGTAACTTTGCAATTATCACTGTAATCAAAGAGCAATTTCTTAGTAGTACAATAACAGATCTATGTCACCAAGGAGTGGATACGAGTCTTTGACCACAGCACCTATAATTTTCAAAGTATAATACTGGTACGTAAATCTTCCTGACTGTTATCTTTTTCACTTCCACTTACCCATGGGAGATTGTGAGCCATCCTTCATATACATGGGAAGTCACCATGGGAATTTGATGTGATAGACCCAAAATTTCCACATGAGGTAATCATGTCAGTTAAAGTTGGCTACTTTGAAAACAGCTGGTCTGCTGATTTGAACAGGGTTTCAAGTTTAGATTTAGTGTTTATACCTTTGAACAATAAATGAAATATCCCGTCATGGCATGGAGGACAGATTTCGGTAGCACTTCTTTCAAACAGTTCACACAGCTCCGCAGAGCATCACTGTGAACTGTTTTAAAGCTTGTGCTATCAAAACGCGTCGTCCCTGCCACCATTATGGGGAATTGCATACATGTACACCATACACTTGATCTAGCCTTATTTTTGCACACATATTTTTTTTTTTTTTCATTTATGCAGCTGATATTTTACATCTGTTAAAAATACACCCAAAATTACAAATCTGCTTTGATTCATATACTTGTCCCTCCTGTGAGACCAGTCTTTGCGCAGGTCCAGGTGGCAACCCAAAGCAGATGGTCTTTCAATGCAGGTCAAATAACATTGAAAAACATACCATAAGGGACCTGATGAATATATTCTCAAGACAGGCGGTATCATTGTAGTGGTCTTGATTTGAATTTTTATGTACTGTGCAGAAAATTTTGATGTTAGAGCAGCATCTGGTGGGACTCTCTTTCAATGTTTCTTTGGTTTCTCTTCTGCCGGAGAAACAAAGACTTACATCCTGAGCAGACACAGCTGTGCATTTCTTTTTAACACTTCACTTTGCCTAAGAAAAAACAGTGTTGAAAAGTATCCACATCCCTCAAAATCTGTTTAACCCTTTCCCCCCTTCAAACAGTAAAAACTGGCTGATCGTCAAGTGTTGCCTGCTTCAATGTTCTTCACTACTTTCAGAAGTAATGAAAAACAATTTGAATACGAGTTGTAGACGAGACCTATCGCACACCCCAGCTCAGCAGCTTTCCTTGGTTGGGTACTTAGTGCTCAACCCATGTCAAGGAAAGCTGTTTACTCAGTCACAATTCATTAGGGCAATAGGGTTAAAATGAAACTGCTACAAGAAATCTCTTTAATCTTGTAAACGATATGTATTTCCACTTTTTCACACTCGCTATGTCTTGAGTTCTCTGCTTAGTTTCTTTTAACAGAAAGAGCCTGATCCAAGATGCACCCAGTCACTGAGTGCACCAGGATCTCCGTCAAATGGTGAAGCTCTGACTGTTGATGGGTGGCTTTCTGGTAAGGCATTGATAGGCCAGACAGACATCTGTGGCAAACTGCTCATAAATGTTCATCTGTCCTCCCTTTATTCTTATGCTTTACACTTCACCCAGTGCATCCTCTGGGAAATGTCGAATACTTAGCGTTCAATGAAAGCAATAACCACTTAGTCTACAATATTATCCCTTTTCTGTTGCCTTGCCTTCTTTTTCTCTTCCACTCTAATGACTCACAAAATGCTGAATATAACTATTCTATATTTTTACTATAATACATGCAAAAATACTGTTATAATACACAAAAGGTAGGTCTGAACTTGAGTTTCACATTCTGGCCAGAAATGGCTGGTGGCCAAATGCCATCGAATTCAATGTTCTAGACTAAGTTAACCAGTAACAAACACATTTTTGAATGAGAATTATACAGGAGAAATATCAAGATAACATGCAGCAGGTCAACAGCTTTCCTTGGCTTGGGTTGTGCACTTAGTGCCCAACCCATGCCAAGGAAAGCTGTTGACTCATTCTTAATTCAAGGGGGCAAAGGTTAACAGGAATATTAGGATATAAAGGTGAAAGACGCTTTGTGCACAATAGACATAACCAATATAATGAGAACAGTCATATTACCCGCAAAAAAACCTCACAGACTCTAGTTTTCCAGCTACTTTCCATGGAGACTGATTACTTGTGAAATAATATGTGCCTGCGCATGACCTGCAGTATGAAGGTCGATATAAAAAATAACCCTGTTTTGCTGAAAAAGTCTTGTTATTCAACCAGGTAAAAACACAACTGCACTCTAAATAGGATATATGTGAGTCAGATCACGAAAGGTTTGATAATTGAGCCTTGCCTAGTGATCAAAAGCAATGGGTGATGCCACTTCACTTGGATTAACTCTTTAAGTGCCAAATTTTGGACTGAGTCAACAGCTTTTTTTCAGTGCACATTGGGCACAATGCCCCCAATGCACACAGAGAAAAGCTGTTGACCTGGGATATTTTCTCTGGAACTATATGCATGCTGGTACTTGAATGAAAGGTCTTTTTACAAGGAATACAAATCTGGGATCCTTATGATAATTCAGACTTGTCCAACTTAAGTAGATTTACTTTAGTCCTGATTGGCACCAAAAGAGTTAATCATTTGAAGCTTCCGAGAGGGAAGTGCTTTAAAAGAAGGCACTCCTTACGTTGTATTATACATCACTGGAAAGGATTTTTCATCAGGATTTCATATCTGATGTTTATTTTATTAATTTTCACAAATTTCCGATGTTTATTGCCAAATATTAAAACCCCCACATTACCAGTAGTTCACCATTACGCGAAGCCAGTCGAGATGTCGGACCAATTAGAAGCGACTATACAACTGGCCAATCATAGCCATCGGTTGATAACGAAGCCAAGCGCACCATGATCATTGTTCAACACAAAGCCACTTCAAATTATGAAAATTGTTTCCGAGGTTGTTATCGACGTAAAGAATATGCATATGTTATGTGTTTCAATCAAATCAATTATTATTTATCAATGTATTTACGCCGTTCATGATAATCGGTCGTAAATCGTGACCGTGTAACGTGAGCGATAATATGAGCTCCGGGAGTTATCAAACGATCGGAATTCTTCACGCAGCTTGAAGTGCGCTGAACACAACTTCGTGCTTTTGTATGCTGCCAATACTTCTTCTGGGATTTTCATAATAGCATTCCATTTATCTGCTAATGATGTGTCTTTTGGCCAAGAATGAAAATATCTTTCTGGATATTCGGTGGCTGTGCCACCGCACGAAACACACCTTGGCATTTTCGTCTGTTCGCAGTCAATAAAAAACTTGGAACTCTCTACCGCACGGAGGTGAAGAAGGCTGCAGAATACCGCTGTTTCCAAATTTGGCTATAAATATGTCCAAGATCGCGCGAGGAAAGACGTGACATATCGTGACTCGTAAACGTTGCTTTTTTCTCGCTAAAACGAGTTATTAAAAACAGTTTTAAACAACTGCTGCATATACATTGACATATATTATTAGTTTTCGTTACATTTCCGACCACTTCAATTTGAAACTAGGAGTTTATTCTCATCAAGTCAAAAAAACTAGGTGCAGAAGTAGGACTCCCGTGATCCGCGAAATCGCCTTTGATCTTCCATAGGTTTGCCGCTTCCGGTAATCTGACAGGTAAAGCTGATTTCAGTAACATTAAAATGCAGATTTTAGAAATATGGAATAAAATATAACTAAACCATTTTACATGTGGTAAGTGCCTGACATGAAGTTCCCAAAACACTTAAAATACAACGTAATGAGTGCCCTCCTTTAAGAATTCGAATAGGCCTCCAGTAACACTTGGACTTAGTTGACCATCCTAAACAATCATAAACCAGCAGTCTCTCAAAATATTGTCTTCCATAGCAGGTGTAAACAGCATGGTAATAGTAAGTAAAGACCTGCTACATGTACAGGTGATCTCGTAACCCTCACCTCGAACTCCCCAAAACTGGCTGTCAATTGTTGTCTGCTTTAATGCATTTGACTAACTTCAACAGTAATGAAAAACAATTTCAATGAAATTTATAGACGTGACCTATGAAGATTTCATACCCCAGGTCAACAGCTTTTCTTGTCATGGGTTGGTTATTTAGCATATTACAACCAGTTGTTGACATTCTTACTTAATTAAAGACAAAAAGAGTTACGTTAGTGTTAGCCTGAGTAGTCCCCAACACGGTGCACATAAATAATGTTTCAACATATATTTTTTTACATATAGGAATAATTAATGAGTAAACAGTGCCCACACTGGACTGATCACCTTATACCTCAATACATAACTTCTGATGGGTGGAACATCATCTCTTTCTTTTGGGTGTAATATGTCTAACAGCATTTTGGACATTTTGTATGGTATGCTCCCAGTCCACAGCAGGTCTCAATTTTAGTGTATTAATTTCTTTATGTATTTTGGGTGTGCAGTGTAATCTTGAATGGTTTTCTATAGTGGACTACATTGAGAGTATACACAACTTTCGAAACCCCTGGCTCTGCCAGTGGCACAGCGTGACTTCAATGCGGGGCGAGGGTCGTCAATGGTATCCGCCAATTGCGTAGCCAGCTATGCTGAACACACTCATCAATGTGGAATCAAGTTGATTGACTTATGTGGGAAAATGAGAACTTTCCCTTTTACTCTTGCAGTTACATGGTCCTTGTAAGTTTACCTTAAAGTCTGTAAAATTTTCAAAAGATATACAGTGAACTAGTTCTGGAATTTTAGGATTAACTTTCACGTGCATTCCTGTGGGATGTTTTAAATATGAGGTCATAGCAAGCTGCAAATGCCCATACTTCAACTACATTATTTTGGCCCGTATTTGGGATGGGATATCTTCTAAATTGCTGAATCCATTCAAGTATTGAATGTTTCCTTCATGATGTGAGTGTTTCCAATAGGGGAAGCATCAGCAACGCTGAAAGCTGCAATGTATTTTTGGGATAAAGTTGACTATGGATTTGCTTGACACACACAATCAGCTGACAGCTGGGGCCGGTAACAAATAGGTCACGCAACAAGTCTTCAGGGATTATTGCTTGCAGTCAGAGACAGCTCAATGCTTGTTACTTTTACTGTTATTGAAACGGAAATTATTTTTAATATTGATCAGTCAAAAAGATTAACAAAAAATAAGGACATGCTATGTCTGTTGTTCTTCTAGGAAAAGCCATCAAGTGTTGCCCCTGTCATGACTACGCAGTCATTTAGCCATTTATCAATGTAGCGAGATCTACGAAACTAGATGGATAGAAACTTCATAAACGTAAGCGCTCCGTTGTAGTGCAACTAATTACTTCTTTCGCCTTGAATTTAATCATAAAATCAATCATAACGAATGCCAACACAGCTACAGCCGCAATGTCTATTCAATGTGTTCTACCACTACCAGGCCAGCCCATCTAACAAACAAACCGCTCTCCCAAAATGCACCAAATTACTGCTAATTGCACTTTATTGCAGACAAAATAAGTTCATAGATATAATTGACTGTTACTCGTGGTCACTCTATTCAATAAACAAAAAGGTAGTACATGTCATATTTTAGTTGTTTCAACGTTTTTTCTGCATTCCCATTCACGGGTTACAGGCATAGACTTGCATAAGACTTTCATGTGAGTGTGAAGGCCCCGCCACCATTCACTTAGTATGAGAGTGTGACTAACAGGTGGCGCTATGTTTCAAAAGTTGTGTATAGCACATTACAAACCTGCAATCTGCTTCCAAGGCACTTGCCTTGTTGAACATTCAATTCAAAGTTGTCCAGTTATCTATTGCACCCAATTGGTGTCCTGTGACCTTCAATATATGAATACATATCAAGGTCATTCATATTTCTTAAGATACATTGGCATAAATTTTGTGGCACCAATGAAAATTATTCTCAGATATTTTACTGAAATGTAGATGTCAGGGACCACTATGATCATAAGTCAATTAGCTAAATGCAAATGATTCTTAAGTTTCGCTAATGAAATGTATAAATGGCTAAAATATTTTTCAATGGAATCATTCAAGGGCCACAACAGATCCTGTGTTCGTTATGCATATATCTTCATTTTTGGCTACTGATTTCTGAAGTCTAGATCCATCGCTGTATGCAACACATTTCTGCATCCATGGTTAGTTTTGAGATGAGTCCTGGATTTGTAAATTACATGCATGTGAAGAAAAATTTTGGACAAGCTGTGATGCAACTTTCAACACCACCAATGCTCTTGGTTCTTAATCCAAGACTGATCCTGGCTCGAATTTGAAGAGCTCAAACTGATGTGATCCATTAACTGTCTAGCACCAGTTGGCATGCACCAATCCACACCCATTGTGTATACAATCATACGAGACCTGCTATACTTTTTGCCGAAATTGTTCATTTTTTTCTCATAAAGAGAATTCCATCTAGGTGCACCCAAAATACATTTGGAATGCAGCTGAGCTGACTGTTAAGCAAGCCACGTGTCTATGAGTACACACCTTCAGGCTGCATTACCCATACAATGAACTGGTGCTTGATGAAGTGCCTGGCCCAAAAGAATGACATACCCGGCCCCAATCACTCAGTTCTATGTCATCAAATACCAGTTTTCAACAATGAGCACTTGCTCTAACTTGTGTGGGTGGTGTGGCTGTGTACACAGACACTGTTGAACCCACAACCAACTCAAAAAAATACAAGACTGTCTTGATGCTCTACATTGTTACACCCTTTGCTTCAATGTTCTTATTATTACATACCAGTTAACCTTTTCAGTGCTCATTTAGAAATTAAGTAAACAGCTTTAAGGTGGCACATACAAAGCTAAGCACTTACAGAAGTGCTGTCTTCAACCCCCTCTCCTGTTTTGGTTTTTATTTGTAGACCCACAAAACTATATAAATTCTTGTTGCTTGGGATCTTTACATTATATATGCACCAAGAAAAAATTTTAAAACCTTTTTTTTTTTTGGTGAAAAATGGACATTTCACAAAAGGGTTCGATTTGGAGATTTTTCTCGAGATTCTCAAAAAATATAGTCCTTAAAAACTCGAAAATTTGCAAAATGAAACTTCGTAGTCATATCCAGGTTCAGTTCCTTCACTTTTCCTATACACGAATAGATAAATTGTAATCGAATATTAATTATGATGTTCATGAAGATGAATACTTCTTCATGTTTAGGGGGCATAAAACTGCCTCAAAAAAACATATTCCAAAACGCAAGGAACCAGTCCTGGGCATGTCTACAAAGTTTCATTTTGCAAATTTTTGAGTTTTTAAGTACTATATTTTTCGAGAATCCTTACAAAATTCTCCAAATCGGACCCTTCCGTAAAATGTCCATTTTTTCACCCCCCCCCCCAAAAAAATAATTTGAAAATTCTTCTTGGTGTATATATAATTTAGAGATCCTAAGCAACAAGAATATATATGTTTTATGGGTCTAAAAATAAAAACCATAACAGGAGAGCGGGTTGAAGACAGCACTCCTCTAAGTGCCTAGCTTTGTTTGTGCCACCTTAATCAGTGTTCTTTGCATGAAAGTTGTTGACCTGGACGATTAATTTCTCTGGAAATATAGACTGGTACTTGAACTAGAAGCTGATCAGTGACAGAAACCTCTCGGCCAGGACGGACGGACAGATAGACGGACACGTAGGTGACGACAATACCTCTCTGGTAGGTCAAAGTTACTTTTGTTAGACCTAATGACAAAGCTTTGGTGCCAAAGCAATGAGCAGAGGTATCATGGCCATTTTTCTTCAATGCACCACTGTGACCTAAATATGTGACCCAGTGACCTAGTTTTTACTAGGTGTCTGAGGCATCCTTAGGACCAAGTGTCATAAATAATTGGTGCAACTACAATGAGTAATTTAGTATTTGAAGATATCATGGTACCGCCATTTTTCTTCAATGCAGCACTGTGACCTTATTGTGTGACCCAATGAACTAGTTTTCAATAGGTATCTGAGGCATCCTTGGGACCAACTGTCATAAATAATTGATGAAGCTACATTCAATATATTTTTAGATATTGTGTTAACCATGTTTTTTTCTTTAATGTAGTACTGTGACCTAAATATGTGACCTAGCAACCTACTTTTTGATAGGCACCTGAAGCAGCTTAATGGCCCTCTGTGATAAAAATTTGGTTTCTGTAAAGTGAGTATTTTTGGACAGACAGATGGGTAGGTGACGACAATACCCCTCGGCCTTTAGGGGGGTGATAAAAGGTCTTTTTTTTGGAGGAATTTTAATCTGGAAGCATTATAGTGATTCTGATAAGCACATTTGTTGCAATTAGACTCAGACTCAGACGGTATTTATTTGACTATAAGACAAAGTGCATAGAATTCACAAAGATAATAAATATAAATGCAAACAAAAAACAGTACACAGAAATCAAGAGACAAACCATTCTGGCAGGAAAAACTGTCGCTATCATGGATGTCCCTTCATGAAGAGGTTACATTCAGTTATATAAGTTTGCAAAAAACAAAGAATTGCTTAGGAAATTTAATACTCTACAGTTACCCAGACACATAAATGAATCATACAACAAATAAACAACTAGTATTGATATGGTTCACAAACAACAACCTAAATGAGAATTGTTGACAAGACCAATTGACAGCAGAGCCCAGGTAAACAACTTCAACTGGTGATGGTTTTGTCATTAAGAACCCAACAAACACCAAGGAAAGTTGTTCAAAGTATGACTTTAACCAGTGAAGGCATAATAACAAGGGTCAAGGGGGCAACTTATTTCTAAATATCAATTCATGCTGTCAGCCACAGATCAACCCATCCATGACCCTTGAATCCAACTAAATATTTCAACAATGTAAGAGGTTCACATTATGTACATAGCTTTCTGCAATGTATGTAACAGTTAGCCCCCCCCCCCTGTTACATCATGTGGACCTGTGTGTATTTTGTCAGCATGCACACACACACACACACACACACACATATCTTTTCATCTTAAACTCTTTCAGTGCTGATCACAACTTAAGTTGATCTATTTAAGTCAAACTAGTCTGAATTATCATTAGGATCCAAGGTTCCTTTTCCGCATCAAAAAAAAAAAACAAAAACAAAAAAAACTTTCATTGAAGCACCAGCATGCATATAGTTCCAGAGAGAACACTAGCATTGTGCCTAATGCATGCCGAGAAAAGCTGTTGACTCACTCCAAAATTTGGCACTGAAAGAGTTAATCTTCTGCTCCTAGATTCCAATGGCATGCGACGCCTACTTAAATTTTGAAAGCAAGACAAGTGGTTGGTACATGCATACAACAAGGAGATACTTCCCCTCAGACAGTGTCTTGCCTGGGGTTGCAGACCCTCACATTTCTGCATGAAGACAATGCATGATGGACGGCCTTTAACAACAGGGCCTCATAAAAGACAATTGTGCATGAATTTCTTTCAAAATTCTCTGAAAATATGCACGTTGGAGCATTTGGTGGCACTTTTCTATTCCTTCATGCCCAATACTAACTACTATCTACGTGCAAAATTAAATGAAGCTCCCAACAATTTTTTTTTTAAAAATCTGGCATAGCTTTGAGTACATTCCAAAGTTAACCTGACACTGTTCAAATTATGAATGGACCTACATTTATCTGGTATGCTCACACAGTAACCCACTAAGACAACAATCAAAATAATAACTGGCATCCAATTATGGTGATTGTCACAACAATTATCGATAGAAACCAGACATTGTCCTTGTCATCTATGAGCAGCAAATGAAGACAGCCTGGTTTTGAGATCACCTAGATATTGTTAACCTTCTAGGGACCTAGTCGACAGCTTTCCTTGGATCATTCTGGGCATTAACCCATTCCTGATCAGAGCAGGACTAAGCCAACAGCTTTACTTGCAGCGGATTGGATGCATTGCACTCAACCTGTGCCGAGGAAAGCTGTTGACCTATGGCCATCATGAAAGGTCTTGCATACTAATCTCAGCAAAAATGTTTTCTAGTAACAGTAAATTTAAGTAAAACGTCAAGGGAGGACAATTTACATCCAGGTGCTTCTGGGTGATTTGAGTGGGAGAAGGTTAAACAACCAGTTTGCCAAGAAAAGCTGTTAACAAATCACCACACTTTAATTCAATAACAAACATCCTATCATTCTATGAGAAAAGAAGCACAACCTTTTTGTAAGACCATACGTGGTAATTTTTCATGGGACAAAGTTGCATGTGGAACATCAGTGTTAGCATTCTAATGGTTAATAAAACAGTAACATGATTGACCTCAAAGAACCAAGAGTCATTTTGTCTCATTTTTGCACACATTCATTTTACTTGATAAAACTGGATCAGATGGAAAGGCATGCACATTCCACCTAATTATCACAATTACATTGGTCTACATTCTACCAAATTTTTTTTCCTTGTCCTTCTGATATGGTGACATGTGATTGAACATATTACATGCCTCAAAGTTGGATAAAGTTCCTGTAAGTCAATATCAAAGTGTGTGACTGATCAACAGTCAGTTGTTACCTGTTCTAGGATGGTGCTAGTCATTAGGGAGCACGGTTGGCTGAGCGGTAAGACGCTCACCTTTCACCTCTGCGACCCAGGTTCAATTCTCATCCTAGGAAGCATGTGGAGAAAGTTCCTACCACATTAACCATGCACTGTGGTTTTCTCCGAGTTCTTTGGTTTCCTCCACTAGGCAAGATACGAAGTATACGCCAACATCTGTGCCATGGAGAGTGACTCGATAAGTCAATACTTGACTTCTTTCACAATCCATGTAAAACAAATGTGTCTATGCATGTACTACACTAGCCATGTAAGCAGGATTTTGCTAAAGATGTTTGCCAGTTTTTAGCCAAATTGGCTTGAGAAATGTTAGATGTCTTTATTTTTTATCAAAATATTTAAACTGCAGTTCGTAACACCAGTCTACTGACTGAAAAATTTAGAATCATTTTGGCTAAAAAATATGAGTTTGGCTAATGCATACGAGTCATTTCAGCCACAGTAGCAACACATAAGTAAATCCTGGGACTTGCTCAGGTTTTCAGTGGTCAAAATACAGAAAACATTTAGAATTTAGCCAAACATTTAGGGTCAAAAGGTTCCTAATATAATCTACAGATGTGAGCATATTTTTGACACTCCATGTCACGACCCATGTACAGAGTAATAGTAACAGACACCGGGTAGGTTTTGTCAGATCATATTGATCACAAAGCACCTCCAATGTTGAACATTCACATGAACATTGAAACTGGAACTGTGGTGCAAGATTGATGTGTCACTGTTTTCTAGTTCTCTTTTTCATAACTCTGAAATGGACACGTGTGGGAACCAGGCTAATCTGGTCCTGCAGACATTGCTAGGCTGGATCCTTGAATTATGATCAGATTTGCAAGGTTTCAAACTCCTCTTCTGTTTTAATCAGTCCAAAGTGTGGTCAAAATGCACACACATGTATACATGTAACCCACCCACACGACGAATGTATAGCATTTCTCTAACTCATCAATGTCAACTATTTCGGAAGAAATGAACACCTCTCATTCATATCAAAAGGAACACAACCTCTCATTCATGTTCAAATCAGAAAGACAGACGGAAAGTTTCATTTTCTTTTTGTATACAGGTGGCCTATATTTTTCTTTGTGGTGAAAGATTTCCACAACACAGCCACACAATATGATATATGGTTCAGTGACGATGCACCAGACAATGTGGTGAAGGTTTGCACACGACAGCCGTACAATATGATACAGTAGTCCCTGTCACCAGAGACCACCCCTACAGCGACAAAAAGTGGTATTATGAGACAGGTGGTCTTTCATGACAGGTATATTAACATGGGAAGTATAGGACTTGGGATTCTGAAAAGCGGTCTGTCATGAGGGTGGTCTCTCACCACAGGGGTCTCTCGTGACAGGGACTACTGTACATGTATATGCTTCAGTGACCATGTACAGGACACTTAAACCACAAGGATGACTAAGCACTTTTTCCCAGTACTTCTAAGTATGACATGCTTCTTACATCTACATGCTGCTACACCTTCTAGGCATACAGCTATAGGACTAACAATAATGTACCAAATGTATTCCTACATTTATGGTAATAATTTCAATAAACCAGACATGAGCCTGACCAAGGAAAAAATCCCCTGGGAGTATCATATAAAGTACTCATCCTTAGTGAAAAACAACATTTGAGTGGGGAAAAATGTAACTTTCTTTAGAAGTTCAACCAGAAATCCAGGAATTTCTATAAGTCTACGACACAAAATTCCCTGAAATCCTGGAATTGCCTGAACAGGCTCAGCCCTGATAAACCCTTTCTTCCAGGACTGACCATGGTATGCTCACATGTGCAGTGGTACCTGCTGTATGTGGCCACTCCTGCCAAGAAAAAGTGGCCACATACAGCAGGTAACCTGTCACCACAAGTAAATTTTACAAAGAAACTGACTCCTATGTCCGAGTCTAGTGACCACAAAAAGCAATGTGACTGTTCATGGCAGTGGTTGCAGGTACCACTGTACATCAAAACAGTCTCGATGCATTTGGGTAAATCATTCTGTTGAGTGTTATTATTGTGTTACACTATGAGGAAACGCCCATATTTACATAACACAATTATCATAATTGTATTATTTACAGACAGCATTTTTGCTTATAGTCACCTTTGATATGGCTATGCAAATACCAGGTTTGATGTCAGGCAGACTGTTTACTTTAACACATGAAGGAGGAAACACAACACAAAGTCAAATTTCACCACATAGGACAGCTCTCGATAGGCTGGTAAAGGAACAGTTTTGCATACTTTGGACTGTATCATTGGCCTATGGCATTCAACTGCTTTTGTTATGTGTGTTACCATGGTGATTGAGTTTTACCTTTATGCAATCTGTCCAATCATGACAACTGATACATTGTGAGCTACAAGACAGTTCCTCTAGCTTTCTACAATGCTGCTTTTTTCCCCTAGAGCATTTATCATTTTTAAAAACCATACATAATTTGACAAAGGCGACTTTCTTCACACATACTAAAGTACACTGCACACACCATCATTAACATGTCATTTGTAAATGTCAGCATCCAGTAAATTTAAAAAAAATCTTTCAAACATTGCAGTGCAAATATTCAATATGTCAACAAAAGAGAAGTAAAATGTATCTTAAAAAATCTAATAGCAAAACGGACAATGAAACAATGAGCAGCAAAACCTTCACGTTTACAAGTATAAACTCCAGTATCTAGTCACAAAAAATGTTTTGTTAGGCAGCAATTATTACAAGTTGTGGCCACAGAATTTGGAAAAAACAAGATGCCCATAGGTCTAATGTTCTGCTGACATGTAATCAGATGACCATCACAAAAAAATAATTCCTGAAATGCAATCCCTGATGCTGAGAAAGTAGTTCAACACCATTCACATTGAGCAATATTAAACTTCCACATGATACACATTTGTGGTCCACTTACATGGAGTATCATGAGCCTCATGTTTTCTCAACATGTTGAATTTTGTTCCCCTTGGTAGTACTTAATGACCTTGAAAATATGTCAAGGTCATCCCAAATTTTATAAAATTTGCCCACTGGCCTAATGCATATTTGGGGAAAATTTTGTAGTTCTGTCTCAATTTATTATCACAATATTGAATTTAATTCCAATTAATACAGAGACCCTATTTTTTCCACAAACAAGGAAAAGCGATCACTTTTGCTGATAGGACAATAAAATGCAAAATCACGAGTTTGGATATACAACTTTAACAGAAACCTAGACATTTGTGCTGTTGTAACTGCCAACAGTGCATCAAAACATGTTTCAGCTGGCTCTCAAGTAACACAAAAATTTAACAAAAATGAGATTTTTCTAAGTAAAATAATTATTTATAAAAATCACTTACCTATACACAACCCTAGCTCATCTCTATGACATGGTTGTACTTATCCAAGGTTGAAACAAGAAAACCCCCTGGAGGCAATCCCCTACCTGGCAGCCATAGCTCTATGTGGCAGAGCCTGTCTCACCCTAGCATGATTTCCGGCTGTGCACCCATCCTCAGTTTCTCTATCCCACCAAGAGGAACTGAAGCAGGGTTGAGACAGGAAGCCCTATAATCTCTTCCTAGTTTTAATGCGATCCCATTCAGTTGACTTAAATAGATTTTGTAAAGACTGCCCCCCCCCCGCCCCAATTTAGCAGACAAACAAAAAATAGTAAATAGTAATAATAAAAAATAATAAAATAAAAAAAAAATAAATAAATAAAAAATCAATGCAGCAGACAAAACTTGGTAGAGACTAACCCACAATAATCACTATCAAGTTTGACGAGGATCTACATTACACTTTGGCCAGAAGTCAGTATAAATTGCTGATATACTGACAATGGACGGTGGACCAGAAGATAAGTGCAGGTGACTGACAGTTCAGCTGTTTTGAGGTTGCCTATCTGTTCAATGATTGTGAAAATGATATCCCAAAAATGCCTGGACAGACTTTGCTCAAATTCAATATGCAAGTAACTGGAGTGGCTACATTTTAACCCCATATGTTTTACACGAAACAGGCCAAGCCTATGTTAGTCCCTTTCCATCACAGATGTTGGCATACACTTCCTATCTTATCGTGGGATGAAGAAAACGAAAGGACTCTGTGATAATGAATGTGGACAGTCAGAGAGGTAAACAGCCTTTCCACTCACTCTCCAGGCTGAGAATCAAACCAATATTACGGAAGTGAAAGTCGAGCATATTGCAGCCTTTCCAGCTGTGCAACTATGTGGCTAAGATGATGAAAAATATGTTACCCTTTATCCATGAATACTGAAGGTCAAGGTCATATGGCCATTGCGTAAATATTTTGGGTTTTTTTCACCCACTTTTGTGAAACCATCTAGCCTTCCACAATGTCCTTACAATATTATAATGTGATCATACTATCACTGAGTGCTTCATATTTCATAAATATGCTTGCCCTATTTTTTATCATTTGTGACCTAGTTATATGCTTCATTAAGGTCACAGTGACCCATATTCCTGAACAGTTGAAAGGTTTTGGAGATACAGCAGCTCAGTAAAAGTGACCAAATATAAGGACACAGAAACAGCCTGGGACAGAATGTGTCCCCAGTTCTCACCTTTGAAGGCAGGCAATATAAATGCCATGTCGATGAGAAAAGAGTCGTTTAAGTTACAAAAACATTTTGAGGCATCAAAGCACAGAAAAACATATTGAACTGTTCATTTGTTTTTTGTTTTTCAAATGTTGGTAGTGCAGCATTCTCCTCACATGTTGTGTCACCGGACAGTCACATCTGATGGAGTGTCACAGGACAGTCACATCTGATGGAGTGTCACAGGACAGTCACACCTGACGGAGTGTCACAGGACAGTCACATCTGATGGAGTGTCACAGGACAGTCACATCTGATGGAGTGTCACAAGACAGTCACACCTGATGGAGTGTCACAGGACAGTCACATCTGATGGAGTGTCAGAGGACAGTCACTCCTGATGGAGTGTCACGGGACGGTCACACCTGATGGAGTGTCACAGGACAGTCACATCTGATGGAGTGCACTTTAACCCTTTCTCTGCTCAAAGTCGCTGAATGTCAAATATCATCTTTGATGTTTCCCTTACATCTCATCAATCAAGCTTAGCTGGATGCTGCCAATTAGATCTATCAGGATAGGGTTCCCTTAGTTAACAGCTTTCTTTCACAGAGATTGGATGCACACAGCTCATCCTGCATCAAGCAAAGCTGTTGACTCAAGTCTTACTCTATCTTCCAGTAAAGAAAAGGTTAACTACACTGGTCCCCCTCTGAAAGAGGGACTTGTACTGAGCAGGCATGAGTTTAATTGTCTGTGTGACTGATTCCATGTCACAATCGGTGTGATGAGAGACAACCTGTGTGTAGCACAGCTTTGTTGTCTTCAGGGAGTATGTCCACTGGCACATGAACACTGGGACCAGGTATCATGCCATCCCCGGGCTATCCCTGTACATCTCTCTTCACACCCTGGACAACACTGGCTTTAATGCTCCAACATTGTCTTCTGCAAACATGAAACGACAACCACTCCTCCCACAGGATAGTGACACTACAGTGGAAAAAGGTCAGAGGTCAAACATCATTGTAAATTTGTACGATTACCACAGGCAATTGACAGCTTTGTAAACACTGGTGATTACAGACAGACAGCCTTCAGGTAATGTCACATGGAGACCTATGATGTCACGTAAGCGACATACATATGGCACTGATATTTATAAATATGCCACAGTTCAACCAGTACAACAACACAGCACCGTGTTTCTTTTAGGTACAAACACATCATTTACCATCTGTGATTTACGGACGCGAGGGATGACAAGCATCTGCATAACACATATTGAAACTTGGCAACTCACCTTTCCATCTAGACACATTAGTTTCATTTTCCTTTCCACAACATCTCTACAGTATTCTGCCAACTGCCCTACATGTATATTTTTCCCTCTTATGATCAAAGATTCTCCAATGTTTTAAGTCATCCAGTTAGCTTGAAATATGTTTTCATGGCTCTTCACTGCTACAAACTATCTTCAAACTAAATTTTTCCTCATAACACAGTGAGTTTGCATTCGCAGTAATGAAGCGGAGTCCTATATGTTTATTGCTTCTGGATGAGGTGGCAAGTTTTTGCATATAAACGTTCATTCCCACATGTTGAACATCCAGGCCACATATTTCTTGAGACTCTGGGCTGGTGCTATGAATTTTACACCTGTAGTTTGGCAAAAGTAACAGAAACCTCTTGATCCAAACGCTGATCATGTCAGCCAACTTAGCAACAAGCAAACTTTACAAGTTGAAGTTACACTCTACAAATCTAAATTAAGTAAAATATCATGACAATATGCATCAAAAATTGAATATTTTTTTTAAAAATATCCTTCACCAATTTGACCGATTACAAAATTTTGCCAGCTAAATCTCACCTTTTCTAGTCCCTGTCTATTTGGCTTACGGACAGCATTTCCCTAGGGTCATGACCTATATAAATTTGAAAACGGACCTTCCCTCCAAACTTGAAAATTTTCATCTGTTATATAATGTACATATTTGTACAGATGGCTTGTGAATAGGGGACCTCTTTTCCTTCTGCTGGGTGAGGTACTCTGTTTTCATTTTGAATAAGCTATATCTTCACCCAATTTGAAGAGAATCTGGACACTGGTTTTGAAGACAATGAAAATATGAATATGAACCGATGGACAACTGCCAGACGCCATACCATTCTATAATGTCATATGACCAACAAGTCAGCTAAGGTAAAATTGATCAAATTTTGACTAAATTGAGTTCTGGAGAGTGTCATGAGACAAGGATGGACTAGTATGAATTATGGGTCACTGTAACTTATATATCAGTTACTCTAACCTAGGTTTTGTTGAGTATTTGTTTTTGTTTTTCTTTTAACTACAATATGCATCATGGAATGCACATCCCACAACCAAATTTGTTACTTGGTATGTTTATGTTTAAAATGGCATGTGGACTTGATTCGTATTTTTCAAATCATTAAGCCTTGCAAACAGATGAAGAGGTCAAACTTAGAGCTGTGACACTAGTTCAGAGAAGAAGAATGACTGTGAATATGTTTCACATTTCCAGTAATTACTGTAAGTATTTATAAAAGCCTTTTTATGACAGACTCTGAATTTTCTTTTAGATGCAGAATGCTGGGGTTTTTTGCTCTATCAGCTATGCTCACACGTAACACTCTGATGCCCTTTCTTTGAAATGGATTTCCTGAAAAAATGACAAGACTGTCAAAGCACGGTTAAGCAACAACTTTTTTTTTTTTTTTTTTTTAATGTAATTTTCCATTGACAGTCGGTTGCTTTTTTTTCCCCATCAAGTCCCTTTACCAGCCATCTCTTTGCTCACACAACAAATGAATGTCATTACTACCCAGACATGTCACGATCCTTCCATACAACACCCCTCATTACACGCTAAATTCTTAAGGGATAAAGTGTATTTCAGTTCTGATTAGAGAAGAACTTTTTCCATTCCTTTGAAAGAACATTCAAATGACAGACCATCTACCTCTTACGACCAAATTTCTCAGGTCCCTAGTGTTTTCATTTCCATGTTATTTGAGCTCCACTGAAAGACCACCTGCTGTATATGACCACATTTGAACATGCTCTTGGGCTGGTCTCTTAAGAAGGAGCTACAGCTGTACTGCATTTCTATATCAAAATTCCCATCACTACACTGTCTATGACATCTCTTGCAACATCATGATCTCCCTCTATGTGGCCAACAACCTAATCAGTCATATCAATTTTAACCACTGCATTCATCCCAGTTTAGACTTTTTGATATGCCAACTGTCAACCCACGACACAGATTACTGTCATCATGATCACCACACAGAACAGTTTGGTCCTTTTCCATTCCTATCATCCAAAAGAAGCGTAGACATGCAAATTGCTTGCTTTTTACTTTGTTGACTTCAATTTCTGGTTTATGGATTTGTGAGAATTGTAGGCAAGACCGTTTATGATAGCACTGCCTGGGTCAACAGCTTTCCTTGGTGTTGCTGGGTACATTGTGGCTAATCCACACCATGGAAAACTGTTGACTCAGTTGTAATCTGACCATGCAAGGATTAAACCATACAAGTTTTCTTAAAACCTTTTGTAATCTATACATTTCAAAGATTAAATTCATTATAATTGTAGACAAAGTCATATATCTCAATCAGCTTCACATGGATATCTTTCATTGTGCTATTGTTATTAGTGCTTATGGCATCAGTGCATGCCTCTGTTCTCTTATATGAACAGTACATTATCTTAGTATCCACTGGGGCCAGAATGTAATAAGATAGTAAGGACATATCCCACATGAACAGTACATTATCTTAGTGTCCACTGGGGCCAGGATGTAACAAGAATGTAAGGACATATCCCATTTGTGGATATATTGTTTAGTTTGAAAATAGCTGCCACTGAATACTGCATACAGCTTTCACACTACAAGAGGACTGTGACAATCCTGTGCTCTGCTGATATGCATATATACTCTTGCGATTTTTTAATATTTGCCCTAAAAAAAGAACCAAAAAAAAAAAATCATTAAGAAACCAAAAATCAATGGAGCATGACCATTTGAATAAACCTGGTCGAGACTCACCCAAGGTACATTGCCACCAAGTCTGAAGTTAATCTGGATGACTGTTTTGGAGAAAAAGTCGAAAATTTGAATTAACATTAGAATGCCCTTTGACTTCAATAGTAATCAATAGGAATTTACCCGTAAGTACTGGAATTGAAAAAATTGTTGAAAAGCAGGAATCCACAGCAGTGCCACCCAGTGAACAACTTTGTTTCACCCTCCCACAAGGAACATATCCACTATGTTTTAGCTTAAAGCTTAATCTGATTGATGGTTCTGGAAAAGAAGTGGAAAATAGCAAAAACACATAAAAAACCTTTTTTTTTTTTTTTTTGCAGCGCCACCTGGTGAAAAAATTAAGAACTAGGAGTCCCTAGGAGTGTTCCTGTGTGAAATCAAAGCAATTGGGTGAGCAGTTTTGGAGAAGATTTTTTAAAATTTATTCCGAAAAAAGAACAAAAAAGTTCCTAAAAAATCCAAATAATCACTGGAGCGCGACCATTTGCGCAAACTTGGTAGAGACCCACTCAAGGTACATCGCCATGACATTTAAAGTAAAATCTGGCTGATGGTTTGTGAGAAGAAGCTGAAAATGTGAATTGTGGACGTACAAAGTATGACGAACCATCCTATAAGCTCAGCTGACTGACAAGTCAGCTGAGCTAAGAACTGTGGATGTTACCTCTGTTACCTCTTACAAGTTTACACAGGTCTGAAAAGTTTCTTTTGTAAGTGTAAATGGATTAGCAATGTTACTCTTTTAAGTTTATATGGATTAGTAATGTCACCTTTGTAAGGGTATTTAGAATAACAATATTACCTTTTACAAATGTACATGGATTTGCAATGTTTCCTTTGTTTGTGTAAATGGATTAACAATGTTACCTTTTTACATGTACATGGATTAGCAATATTCCCTTTTACAATTTGACAGGAATTTGCAATGTTTCTTTCATCTATGTGTATATAGCTTTGCAATGTTACATTTTATAACTGTACACTGACTACAAAAGCACATGAATTACCCCCAATTAATAATTTTTGCTATAACTTGCCAAGGAGTCCACTATATTTGTGTCCTTATGTATAGTGATAATTCATGAAAACAAAACTTACCAGATGAGGCACTCGAAACAGGCTGTATAGAAGATGATGTATTGATGCACTGCTGGGTGTCGGTTGATGTGCAGTTTGCAGATCTTCAGTACACACAGCAGCCCAGTGATGACCACCAGCATGGACATGATGCCATTCCTACAAATACACATATAAGGACATGATGCCATTCCTACAAATACACACATAAGGACATGATGCCATTCCTACAAATACACACATTAGGACATGATGCCATTCCTATAAATACAGACAGTAGGACATTATCCCATTCTTACAAATAAACACAGTAGGACATGATGCCATTCCTACAAATACACACAGCAGGACATGATGACATTCCTACAAATACACACAGTAGTACCTTGTTACTTTTTTTTCACTCCAGAACTGACACCTGAATTTATACAAAGCTGGTCAGAAAATATTTTGGGTTGTACTCTCTGCCTGGTGACAGTTCACTTCAAGGCTAATCAGCAGGCTCTGCGGACCACTAGTGGAAAAGGCACCCGCATCTTGGTCCAGTGGGCAACAAAATGTTGGTTAACTTCCGGAGAGGGACCGGATTGATTGCGCTGCTCTTCCACAGCTCCCAATACACTTTATCAAAACCAGGCGACAAAGGAAAAGATAAGTAAATGTGGCATACACATCGATTTCCCCCCTCACACTGGCCAAAACTTTTTGCATGGTGGTCATATAGTGTCTGACTCAGCGCTTTTGACTTATTTCAACAGTAATGAATAACAACTTCACTCGGGATTGTCGGTCAGACCCATCGCAATAACATACCCATGACCAACTTCTTTCTTTGACAGGCAGCGGGCATTTAGCACCCAACCATGGCCAAAGAAAAGCTGTTGATTCAGACTAAATTCAGGTGGGGGGGGGGGGGGCAGATGAAAATAGGCAGCCATGATGGGATTGCAGTCAAGGTTCTAATGTTTTGAATTTGATAAGGATTTGTACAGTGGACCAATCAGAAGGGCAGAGTGTCAATAAGTTTCCTTGGCTTGGCTCGGGCAATCCAAGTGTCTCACCTATACCAAGAAATGATCAACACCCGATCTTAATGCAGCCAAGATAGGCTTAACAGAGTAAAATTAATCTCTCACCAGGTGGATCACATTGTAATTGCATTTCACCACAACACCAACAAAAAGCTATTACAATTAGTTTGTGGGTAACCTGGAGGTTACAATTAGGAAAATTTGAGTAGAGTACAAGACTGAGCAGTATGTAATAGGTGCCTGGGAACTCTGGCTCAATGAATCCAACAGCAAGGTGCTAGGAAATTAACACCCACTTCATATCACACAGGTGGCATGATCGGCTTCCATCTCCTCCACCTTTGACTCTCTGTCCTCCCCGTCAGACGAGGAGTCCAGGATCCTGCTCATTTGGTACACAGAAGGACAGACTAGTGCTTCCATGTCTCTCACACACTAACATGGCTTGTGTAGGTCACCACATTTTTTTTTTTGCTTGCCTTTTCTTCGATGTCTACAATGTCTTTCACCTTAACTTCTCCAAGTAAACTAGACACGAGTTTTTTGCTGTGCGAAAACAAATATGCATCCCCCACGCATGACAGAGTGTTCCCTATTTATGTTCAATAGTAACCATGGTCTTGCAATCAACCGTAACAAAGATATATAAGGAAAATAAAATTTTGACATCAGTTTGACCTTTCAAGGTCACTCGAGGTCAAATTTAACAACACCAAAAGAAAGCCCATAGGTACTTTCCTATTCAAGTTCAATAGTAACCATGGGTCTGCGATCAACCTTAACAAAGATATATAAGGTAAACAAGCTTTTGACCTCAATTTGACCTTTCAAGGTAACTTGAGATCAAATTTAACAACACCAAAAGAAAGCCCATATGTGATTTCCTATTAATGTTCAATAGTAACCATGGGCCTATGATTAACCATAAGCAAGATATATACGGAAAAAACAATTTTGCCTGATTTTGCTGAGTCAGCAAAAAACGAAAAACCTTAATAAAAAATCCAAAAATCAATGGATTTTGACAAACAGTATATCAGAAGAATTCCCCAGACCTGTAGAATATTTGTACCAAAATAGAATGTAATTCGTAAATATGCCTTAGAGTTATAGCAGAAATAAGAAATCTGGTGGCGGCGGCTCTTGAATTCTACTAAACACTATATGCATCCCCCAGTGGGGGATGCATAATAAAACATGCTCTAAAAACATAGTTGCACCCCCCTCCCTTCCTATTGTCATAATGTTTGCCCTCATTAGCTTGTAGATAGTTCTAAATTGGGCACTCTTGACCTCGGGAAGTGGATGCAGAGGGCAAATTCACTAAAGTGGCCTTATGACCTTGGAAATTAGGTCCTAGTCACCCTTCTTTCAATCTAATCTAGTCCTAATAGAAGACTATAAACATCTAAAAACAACAGGCCCGTGGGCCTAATGCTCTGCTGGCACTGTGGCTATATTGCACCTGTTTCACAGTTGCGAGTCCTCAAAGTGGCTTCTGAACATACAAAACTCCAAGCTACACCCTGCCATTACAAAATCACCCGTTTCAAGTTTATCAGCACGGTGACCCCACAAAAATAGGTCAAATTCATTGATATTACATAAAATTAGAGCTATGGACATTGTCTATATATATATATATATATATATATATATATATATATATATATATATATATATATATATATATATATATATATATAAGTTTAAACCAATTACTTTTCCAGTATGGAATTTAACATCTGAAAACACATTTTGCCTCATGATTTACATCAAATTACAGGTGGCGCCACCAGTATCATTTGCAAGTTAGACTTTGACCTCCCCCACAATCCCACCAAAGTTGGTGAAGTTCTGCCAAAAATTAAAGATGCTAGAGTGTTCACAAAGATTTTCACATTTTGACCCCTATATTACATAATAATGGGGGGGGGGAGCGCCACTAATATCGAAAGGGGCCTAGATTTTCATATGCCCTACAAGTCCTGAAAGTTGTACTCTGCTAACTTGAAAACTGTGGATGGTATGCTAGCAAAAGTTTGTGGACAGACAGATGGACAGACATGAGCAGTCGCATAAGCTCTGTAACCTTTGGTAAGCAGACCTAAAAATTATGGCTTTTTTTTTTATTTTTTAAACACATTTGTTTTGGCTTCATCTTCCATAGAGAACCTCGCCAGCTGATAAGACTTCTTTTTTTCCCCCCAACTTGGAACTATGTGCATGGTAGTCTGCCTTTCGTTTGCAGTCCTCTACCTACCAAAAGCCACATTATCATGCTGGCAAGTGTTCCACTTCCATTGTACAGTTCCCCTCAAAAAAAGGCCACCTTCCTATTTATGGCCACTTTTCTATCTCAAGAGGGTACAGCTACTAGACCATACACTTGAGGCAAACCAATGCAGTCTGTGGTGAGTTAGGATACTCAGACAGTGTTTGATTCTAGGAAAGACTTCGCCTTCCCTGTTCCACCTCCGCACCAGGACCTTCAACCTCCCTCCAACGAAAAATAAATTACTCATCAGGTTAAATATGTATTTCTTTCACTGTTTTGCTATGTGTCAGGACACGGCTGTTTACAGGTCAAGTCAGGAAGCAGACTTTACCTCCTGAACTGACAGAACCATCTAACATCCACATTTGCATGATCCCTGTTGTATTAGTAATGATATCCAAGCTAGACAGCTTAATCCTTTCTCTAGAAATGTACGCATTCAAGTATTTGAATAGGACGTCTCTTTTTTTGTCACAAATTGGAATGTGGAATTACAATAACTCAGACCAGCACAATTTTTGTTGTGACCAACGCTGAAACGGTTAATGTTTACCTTTCAAAGTCCCATTTGGGCACATACATCTGTCACCAAGGTCCAGCCCTCTCAGTGACACACACTTTTGGCTCCATAAAAATTTATTTTATGATCTGATCATTTGACTCCCATTAAGATCTTATCTCAACCCATCCAAAAACACCTGAAACATTTTGGGCCAGTTGTTGATTTCCTGCTAACAAAAAAGATTTGACAGCGGCTTCATACCTGTGTACCTAAGAACAACCCTGGGTTGTATTTTTCCTTTCTGACTGGAGCTTACTATTGCCCACCCTTCGCTTGATTTGATCATGACAAGGCTTGAATGAACTCCAGTGGCAGTGCATACTAACTGCAGACTACTTTCTGTTTCTAAATCTGGATTCAGTGTGTATCACAAAACTTCCAGGATATATATTCCCAAGGTGTATGCTCCTTGTCAAGGCACTGAAAAAAATGAACTACACACTGAAAAAAATGAACTACACAATCTAATCCACCTCACTTGATATAATAAAGCATGCGTGATTTTCTATTTTGAATATCTCTGACCAACATTGTCTTCATATATTAACTAGATAACACTAGGGTGCAAGCTTCCCACAATGAATCACAGTCAATAAAGTTCATCAGAATATGTTGTAATATATAAACAAAAAGCTCATACTGGTCATGTGCTCAGCTGACAGACAGCTTGTGCATAATTTTGAAGCACATGCTTATGAATATTCTCAAGTTACCTGCCTTAGCCCAAACACGCAAAACTTGCCTTTTGACCCCGGACTGACAATTATGTCATCAAGCCTTAAAAAAAACACTTTCAGAAGCAAGAATTCTTTTTTTTCTCAAAAGTAGTTATTTTTGCTTCTAAATTATTACATTTCCGTGAGGATCTGTTTTAACTGAAAGCATCTGATTTCCATGTATTCTTTCAAAAGTCATCAACAGCAGTTCTTAATGCTAATTTCATAGGCTTATTTCAAATTCAATTAAACAGTGGCTAATTTTCCCAGCACTAACAGACAGAAAACAATTTGGGGGGTTCCACAAATTGAAGGTAACTGACCATGCAGTGAACATTCAATACAGCCTGCCCAGCCTTGCAAAAGAAAAAAATCATGTAATGATGATTACGACACATATATATTGTGGTGAAAGGTGTGCACTGGTGAAATGCTTTCCACATAATACTAAACTATTTCTATGATCAAGATATGAAACCATTTTAATATAAAACTGTCAAAAATCACTGGCATATTAAGTAGACTTCACAATTTTCTTCCCCGTCAGCAACTGATGCAAATCTATAATTCCCTCTTCTCACCTCACATCAACTACTGTTTAGTTGCTTGGGGCTTTTCATCTGATCGCATCTTTTTGCTTCAAAAACGAGCCATTCGTCTCATGTGTTCTGCCAATTTCCTAGCTCACACAGAACCTTTATTTAAAGAACTAAATATATTAAAGATTAATGATATCATGCAAGCCAGAGCTCTGAAATTCTATTTCAGATATTGTAACTCCGAGTTGCCCCAATACTTTACAAATATCTTCACCACTCAGCCTGTTGTACATTCTTACACCACCAGATTCCGTGATGTTCCCCGTCAAGCAATTCCAGCTAGAAACTCTACTAAAAATCGTATTCGATACTATGTCCCAGCTTTACTTAACAAAACGCCACCCTGTATCAAAAATAAAATTCACACGCACTCATATGATGGTTTCTCTAAATACATAAATTCGTACTTCTGTAATCAGTACTCTGAAATCTGTGTCATTTGAAATTGTTACGTATGCAACAACTGATTAATTAGATTTTTGACCATGTTTAATCTACAAAAGGTATTACTCATTAATTTTTACTTTGAATCTTGACATTATTTGATGTGGTGTACTTTCAGTTTGAATTATATTAGGTGGCCCCAATGATAGCGGATTGCATAAATCCTTAATTGGAGTCATCCTGACATATAATTTGATCACTACCTGTCATGTACTTACTGTTGAACTGTAATTTTATGTTTTGTCAATAATAACATGTACAAACTGTAACCATATGTCTAATAAACTGTTTTGAATTGAATTAATGATCAAGGCATCAAACCATTTTGATGATCAAAATATCAAATACTGTTCTTTAAAAATAGAGACTATTATCAAGGGCAACATGGAACTTCTTGGATGAGTTTTCAAGTTATCACCCAGTAAAGAGGATTTCATCTAGCTCATAATTTCAGTCAAGTTGCAATGTGGCCTTGGAAAAAAGGCCAGTTCACCCACATATACGATATAATCCAAACCTACCCTCACAGGACAAAGGGCCATCACAACTGAAGTCTGACATGAAAATGTTGCAAAGGTATTATATGGAAACCATTGTGGCAGACAGACAGAGCAATTACTATGGGGCACTGGCCTTATCATCAGTGGCTGGGGCCATTCTGAAAACATGAGGACTGTGACAGTCCTGTGCTCTGCTTACATGTACATATACCCTAACAATTTTTTAAGATTTGCCCAAAAAAAGAACAACACAAAAAAAATTATAAAAAATCCAAAAATTAATGGAGCATAACCACTTGAACAAACCTGCTAAAGACCCACCACCCAAGGTAAATTGCAACCAAGTTGGAGGTCAATCAGACAAACGGTTTCACAGATGAAGTCAAAACTGTGAATTAGCATTTGACTGCCCATTGACGTACATAATAATCAATAGTAAAGGTGCATTTACCAACAAGTACCCAAAGTGAAAAAAATTGTTAAAAATCAGGAATCCGCAGCATTGCCTCCTAGTGAACAACTTTGTCTGGCTGCCACAAGGAGCATATCCACCAAATTTCAGCTTAATCTGAGTGAAGCTTCTAGAGAAGAAGTCAAAATAGCAACAACACATAAAAAAAAATTATTAAAAAATCAGGAAAAAATTGCAGCCCCACCTGATGAACAAATTCAGAACTAGGAGTCCCTAGGAGTGTTCCTGTGTGATATCAAAATATTTGGGTGAGCGGTTTCAGAGAAGATTTTTAAGATTTGCTTCCAAAAAGAAAAAAAAATCCAAAATCACTGGAGCGTGACCATTTGAACAAACCTGTACAGACCCACCCAAGGTACACTGTCAACAAGTGTATAGTGAATCTGGCAAATGGTTTTGGAGAAGTTGATTGTTGACGACGGATGAAGGACCATAAGATAAGCTCAGCTACTGACAAGGCAGCTGAGCTAAAAAAAAGGTATATGTAAGTTAAAGTGAAAGTGATTTTCAAAAAGAAAAAAAAAATAGACATAAACATTTTCAGGTGATATGAATATTTTGTTTTAAACAGTAAAATCTCCTGCAAGTAGCCAATCAGTAAAAGTGATGCCAGCTTTACATATAAATCTGTTTCCTACGCCACCTGCTGAATCAACCAGGCTCTATGAATTATTCTCTCCATGCCATCTACCCTCATACTGTAAATTGCTTTAATTTCGCGTGTTTAAATTTTCACGGTTTTTCTATTTGTGAAATTTCACTGTATTTTTAATTTCACTATTTTGGACATAATTCCTATTCAAACAATGTTAAAATACTATTTCACTGTGTTTTTATTTTCACGGTTTTGTACCATCAGCGAAATAAGCGAAAATAAGAATACAGCGAAATTAAAGCAATTTACAGTACTCTTAGCTTTGTAAAATGGGCAGGGTTCATACAGGCTGGCAAATATCAAATTCCAGGACTTTTCAAGACCTAATTTTCATAATTCAAGAACTCATCTAGTTGTTGTTTTCCCAATTATTCCTGTACTATATTTAAGCATAAGCTTAAGTTTTACTCACTAAACTATATATAAATCTAAAATATTTGCACATCTACATGTCCAAAAAATGTTCTTTAACCCTTTATGCTTTTTCATAAAAAGCATAAAATTTAGACTTCCTTATTTGCATTTATTTAATTTTAAATTATGAATTCTGTGAAATGAATAAATACAGCTTCAATATCCTTTAGGATATGACACTCAAATCTCAATGAGGGGCACTTCCCCAGAAATTTTTGAAATGTATGGTTTGAATTATGGATTCTTGTGCATGATGAGCTTAAATGTCTAATTATGTAATTTATAGGTAAAGAATTTATTTGAACCTAAGAAAACAAGTTCTTAATGGTTAGGCAGCAGGCCTACAAGAAACAGGCCTATGTATGGATCCTACTGAAAGTTATTTTTCCAACTGTTTGAATCTGAGGTCTTCTTTTATCATGACCAGATTACACTGAGGTATGCAAGTTTCCTTCCCATCTTTTCTAGGAAGGTGATCAACTCTGCAACCTACCTGATTGATACATTGTGCCTATACATGAAAGCAGGCTATACAAGATTGGTTAGACCAAATTTGATGTGAACTGCCAAGCCTACATAGGACAAAAAGGGGGTTAAAAGCAAAAAGAGATAGTTTGCAATTTAAAGTGTTACATTTTGATAAATTGACAAATATGTATTTGCCAGCCACTTCAACAGAAAATGATAGAAAAATATTTAATCAAAATATGATTCTAGTTCAAAAGTGCAGCAAGTTTGGGAAATAATGTCATACTTTTGGTGACATATTAAAACTTGGTTCATTGGTTGATCTTTAAAAAAAAAAAAAAAAATCAAAGACTTTTCAGGGACTTTTGTCCCAAAGCTTAATTTTCAAGGTTTTCAATGCTTTGCAAATGCATGTAGCAAATTCAAGTACTTTGAAGGACTTCAAGGACCTGTACCAACCCTGAATGGGATTTGGCCACTAATTGGTCATCCTTGGTTGCCATGGTAACTATGGGCAGTCACCTAGGCAATAGCTGGCTACCACTGGTTAATGTGATAATGATCAACCTTCTGATTCGTGCATCGCTGAAGGGGAAGGATCTCCATCTAGTTTTATTACCTTCACAATTAACAAGATCTTAGGAGTAACTGGGCAGAGTAAGTGGAGGGTAGAAGCTAATCTGCTTAAGGGGCTTAAGGGACACTGATCTTGAGTAAAATGCCTAAAAGTTATAGGGTGAAAACAAAAGAACATCACGGTTATGCCAAACTCAAAAAGAGCATGGCTATTTCTCTGCGACCCAGTGACCTACTTTTGCCACATGACACATCCTTTGGTCATGAAATGTGTGTGTGTGGTGTCTCATGACAATAACTCAAAGTTCTTAAAAGTTACACAGCAGAAATAAAGCAAATCTCGGGTAGTATACACCCTTCCTGTGCCTAAAGCCATCATTACCCAAATAGCTGACCCAGTTACCTACTTTTCCTACTCATCTTTGGGTCCTGATGCATGCATTCTGTAAATTTTATTTTGTAAATCAGAGCAAAAAAACTTATAGCCCACACACAAATGTACCCACCATGCTCAGACAGACAACAACAAAAAATTGTTCCTTTCTGTCTGCCTCCTTGTGGAGCAGGGTATATGAATATAAATGCTTGAGAAAACATTACACATGTATCAATATACATATTGTCAGTTGCTATGTAAGTAAGTTCAAAATCCTGAACCTGTCACTGAAACCAGACAATCTCAGTCAACTATGGGTTAACTTAACTTGTGGGCCTTTTCAGGGAAAAATTGAAGTGCTCCTCCAATCGTCCATATTTATTATTAACCCCATAAGCTCTACCACTTTGTAAAGCTTACAAATGCTGACTGGATTCCAAGAATTAAGCCTGCATCAAGACCTTGTTGCAATGAAGGGGCTAATCTGCTAGTATGCTACTGTGCCTACTGCCTTTATCACATGCATGCAAGAACTCCATTGCATGGACTCCCATACTGGATGGTCTGCATGTTTAACATAAGCTAATTCAACGTTTTTGTTTCACTGCCCCATGAATCGAAACATGCTGAATGTAAAATGTGGATGAACTCTCTCAAAATAGCATAGGGTGGTCAACAGCTCTTCCTGGCTTAAGTCATGCACCTGGCACTTAACCAACATTAATGACAGCTCAGACTTGGGTCTTAATCCGAGGTGGAAAGGGTTAACAGTATGTCCAGCTTATGAAAATGATTGCGTAACTTAATCATGCAAGTGATGTAACCAAGTCCCCCAAGAACAAAACTATAATGGCCATGATAAATTTGCTGGAAATGAAAGTCAGAATATGAAACTGCCATGTTCCTCCTCACTATACATGTACCACTCAACAGAGCACCAGGAAGCTTCCTGCTGTCTACACACCATGGCTGGGTCTACACCAGTAGCTGACTTTGACCTTGCACTGTGCAGGTTCTACCTGTCTGCCAAATAAAACATCTATGGACGTTAACCTTCAACACACCATGTTACTCCCCAGACACACATACATGACAGCTACTGTCTGGCAATGGTATGATGAAGTCCATGTATTTATATTTGATATGTGGACTGTGGAGCAAGCTTTTAAATGCATTTCTAACATAAAAGCTAGGCATATAATTACATTGTATTGGTAAAAAGTCATTGCATATGGTGACTGCATGGCTCTCACAGACCTTAAACTTGATAATCAAACTTCTCATTAACCTCACACACACACACACACACACACACACACACACACACACACACACACACACAAACAAAACCTTTATTCCCTACCTAGAAATAACAAAGCTTGGGACCAACCTTGTTACAAAAGGAAAACAACATACTTTTTCAAAAAAATGTGGGCTTTCATTACCTAAAACCAAGCCAAAGATAAAAAACTTTCATATTTTACTATCAATGTGCATGATAAGCATTTAAGCATAGATGATCAGAAAGAAACTTGATACTAATGAAGCTTTTTATTTTGAAAAAAAATCTTAATATTAAGTGTTTTTTCTCTCAAAACTTAAAAAGCGCAAATCTCCCTGCCTTTGCTCTGTGGATCCCTGCCATTTTTTTTTCTTAAATCTCTTCTGCCATGATGACATTTTCTTCATATTCCCTTGCAAAATAATTAACATTAAAGTTACTCTACCTGTGTCTATACACTGCCCCTTAAAAGCTCAATGAAACAAGGATCTGCCTTCACAAAATCCCTGGAAAAACGCTCATTTATGGAGTAAGTTGAATGATACACACACAAAAATACTGGTCATCTGGTTTGACTGGAATGGGTTAAAATGCCTGATCGCTGCAAAATGACCCTGACAGACAAAATATCTGCAGCCACCAATGCACTTAACCTCATCTGACATGCTAAGAGTCAGTTGTTCTCTGGTGTATGGTTTACACTATCACTGTATCAGTAAACAAGAGTACAGTTGATCAGCTGTCATGGCCATTTGCCATGGTTCATCAGTTCCCATACACACATAAAAATTAATGTAGAACAGGTGAAAGGGACTTCATTTCAAAGCCAAATATCTGCAAGTCCATGTAAATAGTAGATATCAACATAGCAAACATTTATATGTACCTGCAACAGTCTTAAACATGTATGGATATCAACAAATATACTTGCAGCCCCAGAGCGGTAAATGTGATGTCAATGAAGAGACGGTGGAATAAACAGGTACACATCATACTTTTGCACTTTTTCTCGAAAAATGCATGATGTGAAACTTCAGTCCTTTAACATTTAAATCCCTAGGAACTAAACTTCATGGCTTTCATTTGAAATCAAGCTAGATGGCGGGGGGTATTAGCAGGGGGTACAAATACAATATAAGCCAGCCAAACCTAGGGCATTTGATGACTGGAGGTGCAGAAAGCCTTGTAGACAGGCAAATGAGCTGCCTCCTGCCTGTTTGGTTTCACCCCCACACCCCCTGCACACACACACACACACAGAGTGGTAAATGAACAAAAGCTGTTTACGAGTAATCTGAGTATGTATGAAAATTATCAAGTGACACCAGCAAAACATGTACAAAACATGCACGGCACAGTTCACCTTAACCCTCTCAGTGTTAAGTTGGGAACTGAATCAACAGCCTTCTTTGGAATGCTTTAGCCATTCAGGAAAGCTGTTGACCTGGACCATATCCTTTCCTCTGGAAATACATGTATAGGAAAGCTGGTCCTTCAATCAAATTTTTTTAAAGAAGACATGTTTGTAAAACATAGATGTCCCCCCACCCCCAACATTATTTTCACCCTCATTACCCTGTAGATAGTAATAAATGGGGCACTGATGACACTGGGAGGTGGATGCAGAGGCCAAATTCACTAAAGTGGCCTCATAACCTTGGAGATTATGTCAAAGTCACCATTCTTTGAAGCTGATCTAGCCCTAATAGAAGGTTATAAACATCTACAAAATAAAAGCTTTGGATCAAAAAATTCTGCAGTTATTATGCAGAAACCAAATCCAGTAATGTGGCTCTGTGACCTTGGGATTGACTCAAGGTCACTCATTCCAGACCTTGACCAAACTCGTATAGAAGGCTATATTCCTGTCCAATATAAAATCCCTAGGTCAAAAACATCTTTAGTTATCGTGCAGAAAACAAGTTCACTAAAATAGGACTGTAGGTAGTGACCTTGGGAATTTGATCAAGGTCATTCATCTTCTAACCTAACCTAACCCAAGCCCTGACTGATGACTATTATCATGTGCAAAATTGAAGTCATAACTTAAATTCTGAGTTACAATGCAGATGCCAAGTTCACTACAGTGGCCTTGTGACCTTTGAATTTTTAGGTCAGGGTCACCCATCTTCAAGCTTGACCCAACCCACAAGGAGTATTTATCCTGTGCAATATACAGGTCTTATTACACAAACTTTTCTAGTTATTGTGCGGAAACCAAAACTTACTATAGCAACCACCTTCACACTTCACATAGCCCTCATACAGGAGTATGTACCAGGGCACTATCAAAGTCCTATCTTAAAAAACTTCTTGACTTAAGGTGGGGGGAGGGGGGAGGAGGGGCATTAATATGTAGTTTTTTTATCAAGCAGTTTGTTGACACTTTTGTGTGCTACTTCTTTTTAGTTACCACTGACAAATCTTCATTTCTCAAAATTTGCATTTGGGATACCCTAACAATTCCAAAACACATATACTTTTATACGGCTATCTACAAAATTGGGGAGCGGACAGACACATGGCATGAAAACCTCTTCTGAGTGAGACCTTGTGCTTTACTTCATGCAGTGGTACCTGCTCTAAAGACCACCTCTCCTGAAAGACCGCACTAGTTTTTAAGACTGCCATTTCAAGACAATGGCCTTTAATTTTTTTGTAAGCTTACCCCCAGTGAAAGACCACCTGCCATATGTGACCACTTTTGTCTGGCTTTAAGGATGGTCTTAAATAGCAGGTATCACTGTACTAATTTTGCAAGCAAACCTGGCCTTCATACCTCTACACATATCCTAACTTGCAAGCTGATGAGGCATTCACCAACACAGTGCAGGTTAGAGAACCCACCGTTGGTAGGATATTAACAAGTCATGTGCACCTTTCATAAACTGGAAGTGCAAGCCTGACAAATCTCCCTCCCCCCCCCCTCAGGGCAAGTTATGTTGATACTGGTACATGCATGCCCCTATTGTAACACACTTGTCCATCCTTGCTGCCCCAGAAAATCAGCCGCATACCTGGGGTGGCCTTTCTTGAGGACCAATACATAGAAATGGACATTGTCTGCATGAAGACATTGGCCTTACAAGAGGAGTAGTTCATGACAACAGAAGCCACTAAGGCAAATGGTTTTAATTTTTTCTTTTCTTGCTGTAATATTGGTGATTGGAGTTCCACTTGGCCCAGGTTAGTGAACATGGTTAGCTCTGTTGAAAGGAACAGATATACATTCAAGGCCAGTTCCATGCTGCAACACAATCCATTTCAAGTAGATTCTTTAACCCTTTTCTGACCAGATTACTACTGAGTCAACAGCCTTCTTCTGCATGGTTTTAGTTATTGACCCTGGGTATGTTACCATGACACGTCTAATCTTCAGCTGACAGCAAATTATTTATCACTAACAAGAAATCTCGCTAAAAACATAAACGCTGATAACAATTTACATCCTGGTGCTTCCAGGCATTTGAGTGAGCAAGGGTTAAAAATTATTCTGGTAACAACCAGCACTTCCTGTTACTTGCCTCCACATTCACATTTCTTGAGCCATGCTGCACCCGCCAAAAGGTTACGTGACAATCAAGTATACAGTGCACATTGAGAAAGGCCCTCACCTGACACAAGCAATGGCGTCAAAGTCATCTCCAAAGCAGCCTTTCTGCATGACATCCATGGTGTTGTTGTAGATGGAGTGCTCCCGAGTGTGGTTTCTCTGCCGGGCTGCCGTCAGCGTCCACATGGTAAAGGTGGACAGCGGAGCTCGGGAAGTGACTGGCTCCATGCCGGGATGTGGTATGGGCAGCCACATGGGCCCTACATCTGCTCCCACTGTCAGTCACTGCCAACTTCTTTTGCCTCACTTCACTGCAAGCAACAAGCACACACAACAATCAGAAGAGAAAGAACACGCAAAATAAAGCCTGGAGAATCTGTAATGCATGAAACATGCAAATACAGATTTAGAACATGATGGCAACTTTCCGCTCACTATTTTTGTCCATGTGCACACCAGAAAAACTTGTGTTGGTTGTAACTTATGACTCCTGAAAACAAATGATTTTTATCTTCTGTTAAAAGAAAGATAAACACATTAACAGCTAGTATTTCATGTCACTAAATGAAACAATTCCTTATCAGACATTTTGGATTCCCATCCCCTTCAAAGGAACCCAGTTCATTGCTCCATCTCATCCCATGGACAGGAATATGCAGTTTTGACTTGCATCTTTTCAGATTACAGTTCTTCCTCCTTTAAAAGAGCACCCCTGAAACATATTTATAAGGTGTCACAATAAAGTAACTTTCAATGGAGATCAACTAACAGAAAATACAGCACAAGAACCTTATGCATGTCAAAAGCAGGATGTCTTTTACCAGAATGGTTTCTTAAAGGCGGCCCACTGTGACCCTCCCCTTTGTAGCAGGGCTCTACAATTTGCATGTCCTCTGGACAAGTCAAATTCCAATCAATGCAAGTTAAAATGTCAAAGCTCTTACCCTGTGGGCAACCAGAAATTTTGGTTCTCTAAATGGGATTTACATAGATGGACAAATAACTTGGAATGGGGGGCTAGTGAAATACCAAGTTCAGCCGTAGCTTAAAATTATAAAGAAATCAAACACAAACAAAACTTTGTTTGATATACACTGCAGACCCACAGCGCTGAAATGTTTTTATTGCCGTAAGCAAAGGAAAAGGAAACGATCAATGAGCAAGTATCATAAACCTCTCGGCCAGAGCTATTCGTCCTTCCTTGTAAAATTACAAAAATAAACTGCTTCTAACCTCTAAATGCTCAACATAACCCAGGGATCGACCAACCATCACCTACCCTCATCAGCAAGGCATATATGTACCCTTCACTCTAAAACCAGCTTCCGATTTTTGCGTATTGCTGGAAAGCGCCATGGCCAGTCGGCAAGGATATGCCTTGATGAGGAGAGAACTAAATAGTCAGCGATCTCGTCATAAACTATACGAAAAAGAAACATGTCCTGTAAAACGTAAGCAATCTGGTGAAAAGTTGACTTCAGCTGTGAGCACAAAAGTGAACCCCTTCCCGAGAAACACGGCTTTAAGGCTGTGACCGTTGCATAATATGCACGAGCACCAAATAGAATACAATGTGAAAATCGCACTTGCACACTCCAGTGCTTCCCGCCAAAAACCTCCCATCCCATAATTTTGCAGAACGGCAAAACAACATTTTCATTCTATACTACGTACCGAATGAAAATTATAATCCACTAACCCTGAGGACTGAACAAATAAAACTAATTGCAAAGCTGTGTGTAGATAACGATGTCATTATATGATCAAATGATTCCACAAACTTGAAAAATTGTCATCAACAGACTGACCCCCCCCCCCCCCCCCCCCCCCGCCTGCCATACACAGCTATGACTTTGAAAATGTGGCCAAGGTCACCAAAATGTAATCAAGTCAAGAAACAGTTTCAATGTTACAATTGAGGTCAATTTGAGCTTGATATGTGCATCATGACATATTTTGCTTGCAGAGATTCTCCTCCAGATGGACGGTGGGGCATGCTGAAAAAAGTATGCCCCAAATTTAATATCTGGGATGGGGAGGGGGTTATAACTATATGAACTCATGGACTGGGTACATGTTAGTACATATTATTGGAAAGAAAGCACTGTGTGCCGATATCATGGGCAAGGTTTTGTTTCATGTAACCAGATCCATCAGTCTTTGCTCAGAAATACATTTCAATACCATTATCTTCACCTTGTTTGAAGATAAGCTATACATACATATTGTGCATTGGTGGAAACTACAATAAAAGCTGTCCAAATGGGCACCTCCATTAAGTAGGCACCTGTGTTAAGTGGGCACTTTTGCCCCATCTCATTTTTCCCCATTAGGTCCCATGTTAATGGACCCTCCACTAAGTGGGCACCTGTCTTATGTGGGCAGTGGGCACCCTAAAAGGGCATTTTATATACCTTTATTTGCTTAAGTGCTCACCATAATTAATATTTTTCTTTTTGCTTACCCTTCAAATATCTCCCAATAATATGCCAAACTGCAGTTTTTTTCTTACCAACAGGAGGATGCAAAGGCACAGAGCATGTGCTACTGTGTTTTCTTAGCATTATGTTGCTCTATTAATCCCTTTGAAACTTATTTACCTGGCTTAGGGGGCTCTGGATGAGTGATTGCATTCACACGTTATTTACACTTCTTGTCTGTAATGCACTGCAAGGTGTAACTTACTTAACAGTGAAACAATAACTGTTTTTCTTGATCTGTTCATGGGTAACACAATTGATCAACCTCACGTCCCCCCTGATTTGTTATTTGGCTACTCAGGGTAATGTTGAAGGGAACGGATGTATAGCAAAGACTTTTTCAAGTGACATTTAACACTAATATTAATGTTTCCAATGCATAATTTTTTCAACCAATAGTTGTCACTAATCTGTTCTAAATGAATGCCCTGTACAGCCCCCTACAGAGTATTACGTACATATACATGTACTTGCACTTTACTATATGGCCCAGCAGGCTGACCCTCCACTAAATGGGCACCTGTCTTAAGTGGGCACTTTTGCCCAGTCCTAAGGGTGCCCACTTACCACAGGTTTTACTGTAGTTCATTTGGAACCAGAAATTTAGCTTCAAACCTGTCCACATATTACGGAGGTCAAATCTCAACTACATGCACTTAATACAGTAAGAGTGTCTGTACAAGAATCATCTGATTGTGAAAATAATATTCCTGTTTCAGTCCTGCCTGAACCTGGGTAATTCTATTTCCTAACATATTATAATTCAATTGTCTTGATATGATCTAAGATTCAAGATAAATATTTAATAACTTGCCATAATCAAAGCACAATTGCAGTATACATACCATATATCTTGCTTACTATCAGAGCTGTAATTCCCTTTTGCATAATGCATCGGGCGAAATTGCCTTACCCTGGCTTTCTCATCCAACATCTCCTATGGTGTTATAACACAGACAATCTGCTTCCAACCAGATTCAATATGTCATGACAAACTGGATCTGGACAGCCACAAATTTTGCATCAAACAATAATATAGAAAACAGCAAAAGCAACAGCTACTAAGCTGCAGTCGTCACTGTGTACGAGTCCTCTTGCTGCAAGGTGGATCCTGATATAACAGAGTGGGTGCCGGAGCTCCCACTGAGCATTTGTCATGTTACTGTTAAGCCTGCTCTTGTGCCCACACCTCTGGGGAACCCAACTCCCATATATACAACCAGGCTCAGGTCTTCCGGCACGTCTTCAATGTTACTGCTCAGTCAAGCTTTCCCCAAAGGATAATGTCATGTAGTAATACATCCATCCACACTTGTTCTCATTATGATAGAAGTTACCACAGCCTAATTCAGTGTGCAGAACCTTTTTTTTACAAACATCTTTGGATGGGATTGTGTATCAGTGATCCAGAGCCTCCAAGCTAGCCTATGTGAAAAGTGGAAGATCCCCATCCTGCAGGTAATTAAAAGCAGGAGGGCGAGCACCGCAGGCATGAAGCATTGCCAGGGAGTCTGGGGGCATGCTCCCCCAGGAAAAATTTGAAATTTGCACCTTCATTTCCTGCATTTTGAACTATTTTAGGTGCCATCATCGACAGGCGACTGGTGCCAAAGTTTGCAAGTTCGAGTCCGGCTCGTTCTGAACATAACAGCGAACACCATGTGATCGATTCCGGCCCCCTGACTGACCTAGAATATTCTGGAGAATGGTCTTTGGCAGTTTCTGACTAAAATAACAACGTATCTGTTTTAAATAGAAGCATTTTGGGAGGAGTTTTCCCTAAAATACTTTTGTTTCAGCCACTGGGAGAGCTTGTTCTTCAAATAGACAAGGTTCTCAGCTTTCTTACGATGTGAAGAACATGGCAGGTAGACAAGAAAAAAAATCGCAACCACGACGATGAAATCACCCCATTTTTGTGCAGTTTTTCAAAGTTACATCATTCAAATTGTCACAAACAATGACGCCCGATCATTGATTTAAATCATGGTTGAAGGAAAATACTCATTTTTAACGCAAAATCAAAACAGCAATCGGCAAGAACTAACGTTTCTCTATAAGAAAATGTGTGTGCCTGTATGTAAATAAAGAACACCAGGAATTTGAGAGGGCCTTTGATCAGGCACTTCAAAACTGCAAGTTTACTCGCAACTGGTGGCAACCTTGTCAGTTTCATGGGATGGTCATTCTCATAGATCTAGAAATTTAAGAATAAAAAGTGATCCCCCAACCAAATTTGGTGCGTATAACCCTCTAATGACGAGCTTGGATGAGATTGCATAAACATGATATTGACCCTGCTCCAAGGTCATTAGGGTCCACTTTCTAAATTGCAACTTGCCAGTGTCATAACTTGAGGATGGAATGAGCTTGTCCATTGACATTTGGTGGGTGTTCCTCTTATGGAGTGCTTTGTTGTCATGCCCATCATCTGTTCACCCACTCTTTTTCTCAAATGAAATTTGGTACAAGGTACAGGTGTTCCTCTTAGGAAGTACTTTGGATGACCTTGCATGTAAGTAATCTTGGCCCCATTTTAAGGTCACGGTACACTTTTACAGCACTTCACACAGAAAATATGACTTTGCTCCAAACATAATCTTGTATACACTATACTTCTGCTTTGAGATCATATATACTATATATTTTCTAAAAGAATAAACTATATATTTTAAAAGAATACGTTTGGATTAAGCAATTAAAATAATGAAATCTCTGTGTTAAGAAAATGAATTTTAATTGCTTAATTAGAAGACTTTAATTTTACCTGTGTTTGCAGAAAAAACAACAGGATTCTGACAGTCCTGTGCTCTGCTGACATGTACATGTATATACCCTTGCGATTTTTTAAGATTTGCTCCCAAAAAAGAACAAAAAAATTAATAAAAAAATCCAAAAATCAACGCAGCATGACCACTTGAACAAATGTCCTCGAAAGCAAGGTACATTGCCACCAAATTGGAGGTCAATCTGACTGATGGCTTCACAGAAGAAGTCAAAACTGTGAATAAACATTAGAATGCCCATTGACTTACACAGTAATCAATAGGACAGGCACATTTACTGATAAGCATCAGAAGTGAAAAAAAAATCTTTAAAAATTAGGAATCCACAGCAGTGCCACCTAACGAAAAACTTTGTTTAACCCATCCACAAGGAACATATCCACCAAGTTTAAGCTTAATCTGGGTAACGGTTCTGGAGAAGAAGTTGAAAAAAAGCAACGACACACAATTAGAAAAAACCACAGCACCACCTGGTGAACAAATTTAGGACTGGGAGTCCCCAGGACTGTTCCTGAGTGTCATCAAAGCAATCAGGTGAGCGGTTTCAGGGAAGAAGATTTTTTAAGATTTGGCCCAAAAAGAACGAAAAAAATCAAAAAATCACTGGACCGTGTCCAATTGAACAAACTTTGTAGAACCCCACCCAAGGTATATTGCCACCAAATTTAAAGTGAATCTGGTTGACGGTTTTTGAGAAGAAATGTGAACTGTGAATAGACAAGGATGCCCTACCATCCTGAAAGCTCAGCTGACTTATCAGCGGAGCTTTAAAAAACATAGCACAAACAGCAAAACTGGAAAACTTTATTTTCTTAAGGGGAATGGAAAATTACACTTCTAGCAGCAAATAGTATTTTAAACTTTGGATAAGGGTTTTAGTTTAAAATTTACAGGGTCTTTAAATTAAAATTTCAAAAAATAAAAAAAATTAAACTGCAATTTAATTAGAACTACACCCTTATGAAAAAAAAATTTGGAGATAATTTTGAGTTCCTTCACTGGACACTATAAACTAAACCTGATTTCTATTTGTTGAAATGCTATTTTAAATTGTATATAAAATTTAAGAATTCTAATTAACATCTCATTTCTTCAATAGCAATATTAAAACGTTATATTCAGTAAACTGTCCATTATGTATTAAAAAACAAATTTCAATTCCAAAGTTGCATTTATTTATTTTGAAATCATGAATTCTGTGACATGAATAAATAAATCTTACATGTCTTGTGTGCTAGAGCAACTCAAATGTCAATGTGTGGTATTTTCCTCAAAAAAATTTGAAATTTGTCGCTTAAACGATTGATTTTGGTACATGTTGAGCTTAAATATCTAATACATATTCATGTAATTTGCAGGTAAAGAATTCCTTTGAGTCTGAGAAAAGTTTTTAACAGTTAGGCAGTAGGCCTACAACAAACAGGCCTATATGGGTAATGAAAGTCTTTCAAACACTTAGCCAGAAATTTGCAGGATTTACTCAATTATAACAAACTTGATTCATTCTTTTGAAGCATAAGCTAAAAGTTGACAACTTAATAGAATGCTGATTTCTTGGAGACTTTCATAGTGAGCAGTAGGTGTCTTCATGGAGTTTGTTTTACATTTCTGGTACAGGGTGTCTATGGTTACAGTACTTGTAAGGAATGTACCAGGTTTATGCAGGTGTCTGGCTTTAACTGTCAATTTTGTAATCACTGGGATTGAATATATCTAGCCCAAGTTTGCTTCTACCTCAGTTATACACTGGCAAGTTAGAAAGAATACATACTAGTTCAGGGGTAAGTCAAATTATTCTTATCTGAACTTGTTCTATACTATTTAGTTATTATGTTTGGTTTGATAGGTATTCTGCATTCATATTGAAGTTCTGCATTTATGAGCAAAACTTCATGTATTTAGTTAATTCATCATTTGCCACGTTCATATTTATTCATCATTATGTGACTGGTCTTTGCTGACTATTTAGCTTCAACAAGAAGCCACTACTCAGAGAGACATGTCCTGGTACAGGCTCTGAAACATGTTTTGAGTAGTCACCCGCTGAAAATTCTTAAATTTATTTGGGCTAATGCAGCCTATGTCGAAATTCTACAGAAAAACGTGACAGGATAGCTTATGGAGTGTAGAGAGTTTGGACTATGGAATAGCGTAATGATTACCAGGAAGTGGTTTTGGAGGAAAAGACCTAAATACAATTATCAGAACTGCTTGAAACTAAAGGTGTTCATCATCAACAGATTACACAGCCATGCACTAGTTTCCTTTACATCTTTTACAGCAAGGTGATGAACTTTGTAACCTAGTCCTACCTGACTGCTACATTATATCTGAACATGACAGCTGGCGGTACAGTACATGACTGGTTAGACCCAATTTGATGAGAACTGCCAAGCCCACATGGGTTTAACAGGGGTTAAAAGCAAAAAGATACTTTGTAATAATTTGCAGTTACATTTTGACAAATAGGTATTTGCCAGCCACTTCAAAGGAAAACGAGAGAATAATTTCAATCAAAATATGATTAAAGTTCATGAATACATGAAGCCCGGGAAATAATTTCATATTTTTGGGGACATATTAGAACTTGCTTCATTCGGTGATCCTTTATACATAAAATACAATGACTTTTGTCCAAAAACTTCAATTTTCAAGGTTTTGAAGGCCTAGAAAATGCATGCAGCAAATTCAAGTACTGTCAGGGACTTCAAGGACCTGTGCAAACCCTAAGTAGTATGAGGGCGCAATATTACTGATATGAAAAATTGGATTCTGTCACAACCATGCCCATTAAACAATAACGTCAAACAGGTTTAACTTTAACCTTCGTACTCTGTATAAATGTACATTATCATCTATCCTAATTTGAATTCTCACTCAGGTTACAGAATATGTTAGCCACTGTTATTTATAATCCTACAAAGCTGAATGTCCTACAACACTTTCATAACATCAATATCAGAAATCTGTGAGCTATAGGGTGTGTAATCTCTATGTCTCTTCCTGTCACTGTCAGTTTCTAACATGTAAATAAAAAGAGACTGAAGAATTTCATTTCTAATGCACAGCATTCAACATCAATATTTAAGTTTTTGAAGACAGGCAATATCAGCATATATAAAAATCAGGGACCTTTTGAGGCAACTATCAGAACATGTTTTGACACATGAATAACTTGGACATGAGTATCTAGGACAGAAGCTCCTTCACTTAACCCTTCAAGCATGGATTTAAGACTGAGTCAACAGCTATACTTGGGACACTTGTGCGCACACTGCATGCAAAGTGCCCTGAGGAAAGCTGTTGACTAAGACTACTATTTCCTTCAAACTACACTTGCTGGTATTCGAATGATAGGTATCTTAAGGAATTTGAATCTTTTAACCATTTTTTGTTTACCAGTAACGAGAAAATAACTATTGAAGTAATTAGCACTTTAAGGGTTAAACAAGACAAGCCATACAATTTACATTTAAATGAAAGGTGGTAAAGTAATGGGTAATATTGTATGAAGGTTCTTGTTCATAAATGTCAGATGTAAGCAATAGTATGCTCATGTCTAATATAAATATTAGAAGACCACACAGACTAAGTAGTATAAAGTTTATTTATGCTAAGAAGACTCATGTACAAAAGCTGCAAACCTACACTGTCATTGTGTGTGCAGCTAAATAAACTGGGACATTCCTTTAAGGGGTCTATGAAAACAGTGGACCACTCAAATCACATTAAGATTCTATGATTGGCTTGCCACAGACACAAAACAAGAGAGGATCTATGATAGGACTATCTGAACTTATTCTTTTGTGGATTTACACAAATGTGGTCTTGTACACCATACACTCTACATCATCACTTGCACCCCATCATGTTCATGTAAAGAGAATTTTGTCTCTTCATCAGGAGATGGCTGATATTGATTTTCCATACCCATTAACATCAAATGAATGACAAAGGCCTTCGCTATCAACTTGAAAATTGAATTTGTTTGTAGCAATATATCCAGGGACTGATGCTTACAAAACAGCCTTTTGTCTCAGACAAGCAAATTAGAATTCAGTTTTGGCTACCCAAGAAAAGGACCAGAAAGTAGTCAAGTCTGCACTTGACACCCATTATGCATATACTGCTTTGTACACCTGTATTTCTATCATTTGTACGGAATAACAAAATTCACTGAACTCAATAGGAGACATTCATATTTAACTGTGATCCTGCTCACTTCCTGCGTTGCCCGGGCAACAGACTGATGCTTCCACCATGATCAGGGCAGATTTGTATTACATCCTACATTAACATCCATAAATAACACCTTTTCAACCAAAAGAGAGCCAATTTCTAATCAATTTAGGCATCCTGTATGTTTCAAATATATGTTAATACATTTTCTTAAGATTATTGTGTGTTTGAGTTGTTCATTTTGTTCAGAATGTACTTTTGACCATGCTAAATACATGGGTCTGCCCTGATGCAGGTGGCTCCCTCTTTTGCTCAATAGGTATTAGAGTAGGACCGCAATTAGATATGAATGCATCCTATGAACTTTCTTTACAAGTGTTCTTGGCTAATACAAAGGTAATATATAAAATAGAATAAACAATAACAATACATGTTGTAGTAGTAGTAGTAGTAGTAGTAGTAGTAGTAATAATAATAATAATAATAATAATAATAATAAAAATAATAATAACTATAATTTTGTATGTATTGTTCTGAAGTACATTTGACAAATGGGATGTCATGATCAGATAAGCCAGTTTCCAACTTACATTAAATTTTTACCAACCATAATTTTACCCATAATATTTGTTCAAACCCCAAAAATTTCCTCCCATATGAAATTTACAATTACTGTACAAAAAAAAAAAAAAAAAAAAAGAAAAAAAAACAAATTCATTGCACTCAATCATGACACTATTTCATGCAAACTACAACTGCACAGACCTATGCCATGTACATGCATGTACTTTAATCCATCATTAACAATTACTTGCCTGTAATGTGCGGAGTTTTTTTACTTGCATAGACTCTACTACACATAAACAGCAAGAATCTCTCCCTCTCACCCCTTTCATGCAGTAAAAAGAGCTACTTGCAGCCTAACAACTTGATGGGTAACATATAGAGGGTGACCTCTGCAACAGCACATGAGGACCAAGTTCCAAATACCAGTCTTTCACTTGTAAAAGTTCTGGTATTTATTGCCTCCTTTTTCTTGGTTTTTGCGCCAACCAGTTCAAAATACTTGGACTACTGGCCAACTGACAAATAATACCAGACAATTTGCCAGTAATTTATTTTCTAATATTGTGGATTACTCTGTGTTCACTAAACGTGATTGGCAAAATAGTTGGTGGACCATGCTGTAAAATGGGAAGTACATGTACATGTAAATTACTCATGTTACTGTCTCACCAGGAATAAATTTTAGGTTACGTAACTGTTGAAAAAGTAAAATACAGGGCCAGAATTTTGCAGAATTTTGCAAAATTTTGCGAGAATCTAGTTGGATTTTTGTCAATTAGTTTGTTTTTTTTAAAGAAAGACAAGTTTACAAGAATCTTTACAAGAATGGATTCTCACCGAAATTCTGGCCCTGAAATACAAGCAAGAGGCCCATAGGCGTGGTGCTCTGCAGACTCAAGGTCATTCATATGTAATATTCTACTTTTAGTTATGGTACATATATCATATAAATTTTGTATGATTAGCTACATTCTTTGCTGGAATAATAATTTTATATAAGTTTCAATAGATTTGACTCATAATTTCCGTACAACTGTAGGTGGTGCCAATAGTATCACCCTTGATTGAGATTTTGTCCTCCCCCACCACCCAACCAAATTTCATCAAGATCCAAAATGAAAAATGTTAGAACATTTGGAAGATTTTCAGATTTTGACCCCTATATTGCATAATATTCTAGGTGGTACCACCAATATAATATTCGACTTAGTTTTTTTATTTGCTTTTATTTCTGAAAGTTATATGTGTGTCAACATTGAAAATTGGAGTTGTTGCATTTACAACTCATTTTCATGTATTTGTGTTGCCCAGTGATCTTGAAAAATAGGTCAAGGTCATTTATATTAAAACAAATTATGAGTCTTGACCCAAGGTATCTATCCTGTAAACTTTGTATTGTAAAAATACAGCATTATGAAAAATAATGAATTTAATGTGTTTACCATATATTTGGCAAATTTTCCATAAAATACAACAGGTGGTGCTACCAGTACTTCACACGCAATAGGGCATTGTCTCTGTAATAAATATGTAATGTTTTATTCACATCATAACTACAATTAGATGGTCAATTCCCATCACCAGCTACTCACCTCTATCAACTTTATAGTCCTGGTGACCTTGAACATGTAGCTCAAGGTCATCCATAATGTGTAACATTCTAGTTTACGTCATGACACATATATCTTATATAATTTGGTACAACAAACTGCATTCTTTGCTGAAATAATGAATTCATAAGTTTGAACATATTTTGATTCATAATTTCTGTACAATTACAGGTGGCGCCACTAGCATCACCCTTGATCAAACTTTTGAGATCCCCATAATACCACCACATTTCATGAAGATCCACCAAAAATTACAAATGCAAGAGCATTCACAAGATTTTCCCATTTTGACCCACATATTCCATAATACTGTAGGTGTCCCCACCAATATCAAACTTGCCTTAGATTTTCATACACCCTAGAAGTCCTGAAAGTTATACTGGGTGAACTGCTGCTCAGTGAGGACACTGGGCTGAGGAATTCACTGAAAAAATAACTGGGTAGTCACTGTGATTCCTCTGCCTGTAAACTCAGCAGGAATTAAATAAGAATATTCCATTTAAATTTTCAATGGAAACCACTTTTATTTAATACTTGGCTGGTTAAGTTCAGTATCTTTTGGCATCATGAATGCTGCATACGTAGTAATTTGAGGGTCTACTTGGTTGACACTAGCCAGGGCCTTTGGTGTACCTATTAACCTGTATTTAACGTGTGTGTATGTCTGTTGGTTTTTTTTTTCAAATGTGTGGGTTTTTTTTGAGAGAAATGAAGCAGACCCGACTGTCTTACATAGTAATCAATAGGAATGCAAAAATTCACAAACAAACAAAAATATAAAAAAAAGAATAATCCAACAATCACTGGAGCAGGACCATCTGAACACAGTTGTGGGCTACGCGCCTGACATACATCCCCACCTCGTTGGAAGTGAATTTGGTCAATTGTTTTGGGGAAGAAGTTGAAAGTGTGAATAAGCACTGCAAGGCCCATCGACTTACATAGTAAACACCAGGGTTGTATGCATCTTGACCTTTCAAGGTCAGTCAGGTTTAAAATAAACCATACAGATCTGTAAATACCTTCCTATTAATTTTTAATAGTAACCTTGGGCCTATGATGTGCCATTAAGAAGATATAAGCCAATATATGAAAATCGCTGAGTCAGCAGAAAAATGCAACAAGAATTTGACAGTGACCTTTGACCTAAAGGTTATATATTATTATATGGGAAAATTTCCCAGACCAATAGATTCTCTGTACTAAATAAGGTAGCAACAGGTCAATTGTTTTGGAGACTAATGTACATATATTTAATACGACCATCAGGATGGTTTTTACTCTCATTGACCTCACAGGCACTCAAGAAAATAAAAAAACGAAACAAAGAACAAAAACAAAAGAAGAAATCTGAGATTGTTTTCATGGATAACCTGCCATTGAGTTAAAAAAAAAAAAAAAATCTCAAAATTTGAATAATCTTTCTGTGAAGTGATTTAGATTGTGATTGCAAAGACCCTGGAGGGTTCTTGGTCAATCCAACATTAGTGAGTGAAGTTCTGGGAAAGACCACCTGATGGTTTTTACAGAGGTCCCGAAGCTGGCTCAATCAATACCCAGCTGTCAGGATGTATCTCCATGAGATCATCAACACAGACAAGGGAAATGGTCAGTTAACCCTTTGAGTGCCAGTCAAGATAACAGTCAAACTTATCTGAATTATTATATTGATTCCACTTTCAGACAAGCTTCTCTTGGAACATGTCTCATTTGCATTCTCTCTCTGTCTCCCCCCCCCCCTCCCCCCCCCCCCCCCCTTGTTCTTGAAGAGAGAGTTAAGTTCCATGTGCTGCCCATCCCAAGCTGTCTGCCCTGTCTGGACATGTAGGCATTCTGTTTAGCTTTGCAACACAGACTCAGTCACTGATTGGCCCTCCTTGGTTTCCATGGTAACTATCAGCATAAAATTCGGTACATGTACAAGTGATCACCACAGGTCAAAGTGATAACAATAAACTTCCTAATTGGTACAAATCACTGCAGGCCATCACACTGGGGGCAGGTTTCCTGGCACGCTTTATTGCCCTCTACAAAGTCTGGAAGTAACTGGGGCAGACTGAGAACAGTGTAAAAAGAAACATGCAATGAAGAGGTCACAATTACCAGTTATCTGTGTATTCAGCTGAATACACAATCCAATACACAGAATTCTTCAAGGCTGGAGATGTGTATTCCTACTGCATGTTAAATCAACCTCAAATTAAAAGACTACTTTTAAACTGCAAGAATAAAATGTATGCAAACATTTCAGCCATGTACATAATTTTACCACACAAATTTGGTTGTTTCTGCAACGAGTGGTTTTTATTAAGATGTAAATACACAACGCTAGCCCTGAGTGACTGAAATGTCCTCTACAGGAGGACAGTAGAAGCTTCTGTTCTTGCTCTCCCCCATTCAAAAGGGCAGCCACACCACTTAGGTAGCCTGGAAAATACACATCCAGGCCAGCTACAATTTTAAACCTTTATATGTCCATTTATTAGGCTTCATATATGATGCTAGCCCTGATGCCATTAACCCTTAAAGTGCTGATTTAACACTGAGTCAACAGCTTTCCGCAGAATACTTTGGGCGCATTGCACGCAAACACTTTACGTGCAATGCATGCAACGTGTTCTAAGGAATGCTGTTGACTAAGACTACTTTTCACTTTACACTATGCTTGCCGGTATTTGAATGAAAGGTATCTTCATCAGGAATTTGAATCTTTTAACCATTATATGTTTACTGGTAATTAGAAAACGACTATAGCAATTTAAGGGTTAAACTTAAATGAAAACTTTGTGATATCATTATCCAATTTGATCAGTCTGGTCAGACCTGCCAAACCATGTCAAAAATAAGACACTGCAGGGAAATAAGTGGATCCACAATACAAAAATTAGGAGAATCAAATTGTGCCCATTTTCCACCATGCATCACTGACTGGCATCATACAAGCAGATACACAAACCCGTCAGTGAGGCCACAAATGGCATGCACCTTACACAAAGTGAACAGCTAAAAAGCAAGAAAAGTCAAAGGCAACTTACCCAATATCAACACTTTATTAATACCACTTGTATGTACTTCACACTTCCTGGTGACAGGCACATGCAAAATGGCCCAAACAATGTTATGTAAAAGATACAAAAAGCTGTTGGTAACTGCAGACTGTGTAACTCCGTACTTGACATTCATGTCACTCACACCAGATATTCATCAATCAAAGATCAGAAAAATTATGATCAATATAAATGAGCATGTTATGTTTGCTGATGTTACAAAGTAAACAACTGAGAAGTCCATATGCGTAGAACATGTGCCCTGTATAGACAAATATGTACTACATACCCCTGTACACAAAAAACACTTTCCCAACAATGCGTTAACATCCACACAGCCTATGTACATTGTAGTTCAAGAGTTACTAGTAAGATTCCAAGCTACATGTAAGTCCAATTTGAACGCGTGTAAAGCCCACACTCAACAGACACTGTTAGACTGTAAATATCACTAATTAGATGCAACAAGGTGATGAGGAAGTCCCCTGCCTCCTGCCCTGGCACCAGTCTGCTGCCCCCTCTATTGACAATGCTGTGTGAAGCTACCTTGGAAGCAATTACCCTCACCTATAAGTCCTCACATACATAAGTATGACAGAACATGAGCACATACATATCATAAAGGTGTCCATCTTAAGACATGTGTATTTAAGATGACAATTTGGTCATGAACATGCCACTTGAAAAGATGGGATTTTGGATACCAAATCTGCCTTAACTGTAATTTTAATTTCGTGTGTACGCATATGCGTGTCTCCTCTGTGTGTGTGTGTCTTTATACATGTAACAGCAGTGACGAATCTGAAGAAGAGTTTGTTGCAGGCTTTCCACACTTGTATGGTTGTTGATCATCTGACAACATTTAATGTCAATGGCAGATTCTCTTGTATAACTGGCACTCTGTATTATTTCATTAATTTTTAAACATCTATTTGTCTGAGGCCATAAAAGTGGGCAAAATTGCACATAAAATCTTTCCAAATCAAATCACCCGAAAGCTACCAAATGGGGCCACTTTCATGTTTTGCCTTAATTCCATCTTAATTCAAATGTTTTGCTGAGAATTTGAGCCATGACCTATCATGATGGTATATGTCTCTGGTCAATGGATTCCATTGGTGGGGGCTGCACAGGTGTTGGGACATGCTACACCCAACACCTGCCCAGGACAGTAACTGACTCAGTCTTATTGTGACCAAGCAAGGATTAACTACTCATGTAATTATTCAAATTTAACAAAACACATTTTGCTTGTATTTTGACTCTGATGAGTGAATTTTGATCAAATTATACAATATTGGTATGTTGGTTTAGGACATGTTATGTCATTTCTGGAATGAGAAGGCAGAACTCAGCTTATTTTTATTATACACTTATTTTTTATTTTTTTTTGGGGGGGGGGCATTCTGACAGACAGATTTCTGTCAAGTCTGATCTGTTGGTGATTCAACACTATGGCGTACATCTGAATGAGTCAGTATTTGTTTCAGGCTGACTCAGTTCTCACGCTAAATGGATAAAACTGTGGACAAGCAAGACACTGCATTTCATGGAGCCTTTGTCCACTGAAATTGCTGTATACAAATAGAGATGCGACATTGTAAAAGATGCCATGCTGATGTATTACCTGTGACATATCAATTAATACTGTTCAAATTTTGCCCTGTGTTATATACCAACTTGGAGTTGATGCAATTAAAATTTCTCTTTTACTTTTTTTTATAGACCCAAATTATTCTGAAAATTTCAAACTGTGACCAGGGACTGTTCTCATCATCACCCAAATGCTAATGTTTCCTGAAATTGCCTAAAGAAATGTGAAAATGGCTATAGTATTTTAAAATGAATTATTTTAACAAGAGGCCCATGGGCCTAATGCTCTGCTGGCACTGTGGCTATATTACACCTGTTCATTTCAAAGTTGAGAAACCTCAAGTGGCTTCTGAATAAATAAAAGCTTACGTAAATTTAGTGTATAAAATGTCCACCAGATGGCACTTTACTCCACATGTAATTATAGTTTATTTGTGCATTTGCTGTGATGGATATTAATGCATGTGCCAAGACAACAATCAGCAAGTCCTTAATTTTATGTCCTCAGTGACCTTGGGACAGAATATCAAGGTCATCCAGATTATGTAATACCAGAGTCCCAAAGGCCTGGTGCTGTACTGACATTGCCATGGATGTCCAAGCTACACCATATCATTACAAAATCACCTCTTCCAAATTTTACAGGCACAGTGATATCACAAAAATATGTCAAGGTCACTGATATTACATCAAATTCTAGCTTTGTGCATTGTTTATATATGATATAAATTTGGCAAGTCTAATCCAATTACTTTTCAAGATATGGAATATTATATCTTAAAACACATTTTGGCTCATAATTTCCATCAAATTATAGGTGGTGACACAAGTAAGCAACTTAGACTTTGACCTTCCCCACAATCACACCGAATTTGAAGATCTAACAAAAATTAGATGCTAGAGTGTTCACAAGATTTTCACACTTTGACCCCTATATAACATAATGTAGGTGGCGCAACCAATATCAAAAGGGGCCTTTGTTTTCATATACATTGTGAGTCATGAAAGTGATATTGGGCTGACTTGAAAACTGTGGATGGTGTCGAGCGAACAAGCAACTGTTTATGGATGGACAGACTTGGGGGGGGGGGGGTGTTCTTAATTTCTGCGACCTTTGGTCAGCCCAGCTAAAAAGGACCAAGACAAAATATTTGTAAATTATGCCAGTACTTCCAGCTTTTACAGATTTTTGGAAATCTAAATCTGTCACTGTGTAACTCTAGCCACAGCAATATTATTACCAGTGTATACATCTATAGTTGATGGTTTTGGAGGTGTCAAAAATATAAATTAGCATTAGAAAGCCCACTCACTTACATAGTAATCAATGGGAAAGGTGCATTGACCGATAAGTACCCAAACTGAAAAAAATTGTTAAAAATCAGGAATCCACATCCGTGCCACCTAGTGAACAATGTTGTTTGACCCTTCTACAAGGAACATATCCACCTAGTTTCAGCTTAATCTGAGTGAAGATTCTAGAGTAAAGTCAAAAATATCAAAAATACAAAAAAATCCCATTGACTTACATAGTAATCAATGGGAAAGGTGCATTGACTGATAAGTACCCAAACTGAAAAAAATTGTTAAAAATCAGGAATCCACATCAGTGCCACCTAGTGAACAATGTTGTTTGACCCTTCTACAAGGAACATTTCCACCTAGTCTCAGCTTAATCTGAGTGAAGATTCTGGAGTAAAGTCAAAAATATCAAAAATACAAAAAAATCATTACATAAAAAAACATGTAGTGCCACCTGATGAACAAATTAAGAACAAGAAGTCCCTAGAGGTGTCCCAGTGTGATATCAATGCAATTGGGTGAGTAGAATTTTTTTAGATTTGTCCAAAAAAAGGTCAAAAAATTCATAAAGATAAAAAATCACGGGAGCATGACTATTTGAACGAGCCCTTGGTAGAAACCCACCCAAGAAATATCCTCACCAAGTTTGAAGTATATCTGGCTGACCTTTTTGAAGAAGTTGAAAATGTGAATTGTGGACGGACGAAGAACCATTCTATAAGCTCAGCTGACTGATAAGTCAGTTGAGCTAAAAATGCAACCCATATACATGTATTTTCTGTATAGAAGTTTGTTTTGGAATTATGAAGGGCTAAATCTCACAACCTAAATATGTACAAAAACAACTCTGAAGCACCGCAACTACAAACAAACACAGATAAAACAAATCTATGCGACACTTTTTTTAGCCACAAATGTGGCCAGTGATTATCTGAAAACAGTTTGCAGTTTGATAAAACCATTCAGAAGTTATTTCAACTTTTGTTTATCTATGTCATACTGTGCTTTCTGATCAAAGAAATGATTGTTTATACAACAATTTAAATCAAAGGGTTTAATTTGCTTGCAACCTATTGGTCATGACCTTTCCAAAAATGGATACTTTGCTTTGGTTTATATGAATACTTTTCACTTTATTTAGCCCAAAATGGGATAGTTGCCTTAGTTTACCGGGACATTGTTGAGCCACCTTAACATACCGTTCAACTTATCCGAAAAGTTGTGGTGTTATGATAGGGTTTTTAAAAGGCATGTAGTCTCTTATAAGAGGTGGTCATAACAGCAGGTATCAACAACAGTGGACCCTGTCTTTAAAGACCACATTTAGTATACTTTAGTACTTGTCATCTTATTTACCCCTTCAAAAGAAGACCACCTGTCTTGTGAGACCAAAATTTGGTCATCTCTATGCGTGGTCTTCTGAGACAGATTTGATTGAAGTCAAGAACCAAAAAGAAAATAAGGGTCCGTTCAACATAGACAAGAACAAGACTACATGTGAAAATCTCATTCACTGTTACATTCCCCCTTTGTTTAACTCTTTTCCACTCAAATCACCTAAATGCACCTTGATGTAAATTTGTCATAGACTGCTTTCGAAATTTTACTCAAATTTCTTGTTGCTGCAAAACATTTTTGCTGAGATTTATATGCAAAGCCCTTCATGACAGCACCCCCTAGGACAAGAGCTTGCTTTGGTGCTGGTTACCCTATGCCAAGGAGAGCTATAGACTAGCTCATATTCCGATCAGGAATGGATTTACACCTACAAAATCTGACCGGTACATCTGAACTTTATGATGTACTTTTACTTCAAATTGACAGACTTCACTTCAGACATTTTTGACATGTTACACTTTGGTCTCATAAGAACGGGAGCAAAGTACAAGAAGACAAACAGTGCATGATGTATACCCTACATAAATCAGTCACAGTACTTTACTTACATACAAGTAACAATGACCCAGAAATCTAATCACTTCATCGTAACACATTATTAAACATATGAAATGCTTTGTACAAAATATGCACAGCATCTCTCAAGGAGGTTTAGATATATTGTGGTAAACTTACAGAGAATGATAAGCTTTGTACCCTGCATGCTAGTGAATGGACCAGCCACAATAACATACATGTACATGTATGAGTCTGGTATAGGTGACAGTGACCCGCAAAGCTAATCAATTCATCAAAGCCTTGGGAGTTCCTTTATTCCAAATTTGAAAAAAAATCTGCAAAAGCATTTGACGATATGGTAACAAACATGAATTCAAGATAAAGGTTTCTGCCAGTCAGTAAATGGTTCACAGTAATGCAGCAATAGTCAGAGTGACCCAGATCCAATCAGCTCACCTTTCATTGCTCACTTTAATCAGGTACCTTTGCTCGCTTTAATCAGGTACCTTTGAAACAATTATGCACTTAATCTTCCCAACAGCATTCAAAATAAGTCCTTTACTTTAAAACCTGTCTGAGGAAAGTAAAGTATCTGACAGACAAGTCACTCTGCTTTCCACTTGTCCGAATTTCGCACAGTCCAGTTACAATATGATCATCTGATGATAGCCTACAATTGAAAAAAATTCCTGATTTCTAAAAATATCATGGTATATTTGATGCATTGTTATTTCGATGAGGTGATGGACATTCAGACAGAACCATCTGAAAATACAATGTCCGACCCTTTGAGGATGTGGCGTGGCAGTGATGAAAAAGCACTGATTTGTAAGCAGGTTATTGGCAAGGGTCTGGGTCCCACTGCTGCCACCAAGCACCACTTGTAATGAGCTATTGTGCTTCTGATGAAACATTTGATTCATTCTGCCATCAAGTTTACGCTTAAATATATTTATTTTTGCTGGATTGCCAAAAAGTACAATAAAGTTGACTAATCTGGGAGTTCTCCAGACATGGATATACACAGTATAATATACAAAACGCACAAGACAACACAAAAAATATATGACAATGAGTTCAAAGTAAACCATGATACAATTTGACCATGAGCACTGTATTTCAAACTTACATTATAGCATTCTGTACACACACATTTACCATTAGCAAATGCTAACTGTACACATACATACAGACAGAACCTTCTACTACACATGCTCTGTGTCTGAGTGCAACCCAATGGAAACCATATAAAGGCACTATAAGAGTACCTGCTACTTAAGCCCACCTCTCCTACAATGGCCTTATATGACAGGTACATGTGAATTTACACAAGAAATACATTCTGTTGTCATGAAAGGGTGGTCTTGAAAAAGATTTGTTAAGTATGTGTTCTCTCACTAGAAGCATTCTTCAGAGCCGGTATCACTCGATGAGATCATTTCAATACAGGATTTTCTAATCTCTTGCATGACAGAGCATCTCAAGACTTGCCTCAAAATTTAATACAAGTTGATTCATTTTTCTCTGTATATGCTTGTATTCTTGAGGTGTCTTTGAGCCTAGACCTGCTCTTTGACCTATAAGTGTGAATGATCCCATTGATAAAAGAGTGATTATAAAAGAAGATTTGCTTCACAGCAAATCTGTCTGGGTGCCTTCAAAATGAGAACAGTTTGAAATGCTACACTTTGCCATTGTTCAACATAATCTGAATTTTGTGTAATTTCCTAATTTGCACAAATTGAAATGCTACAACTTTGGTTTTTGGTTCATTGGATGTGGCCATGTCACAAATTTATTATCTGAAGTTTAAATGACACCCACTTTCTGTAATAGTTTTGAAGCTAGTCAAACCTACAAACTGAACTTTAAATGACACCTCTATATATAATAGTTTTGAAGTTATTCAAGATTTAAATTTTGTGTATTCACCTAATTTGTATAAATAATAATTTTACAATTTTGGTTTATTGGATGTAGCTATGTCACAAACCTACAACTTGAATTTGGAATGACACCACTATCTATGATAGTTTTGAATCAATTCAAGATTTAAATTTTGGGTATTCACCTAATCTGCATAAATTGAAAATTCTACAACTTTGGCTCATGGTCCATTGGATGCAGCTATGTCACAACCCCATAAAGTGAAGTTGGAATAGCAATTTTATTTATAATAGTTTTAATGCTATTCAAGATTTAAATTTTGTGCCAGGGCTCACCAATTCTTTTTCTGTCCACTTGTCCTCAGGGCAAATGCCCCTGACATTTCACTTGCCCCCCACTCAAAATTACTTGTCCACCCATGGAAATCCCAGTTGCAAAAGCAGAAATTCTGGTTGCCCTCAGGACAAGTGCTGGGAAATTTTTACTTGCCCTGATTGGGATTTAACTTGTCCCGGACAATACAACATGCAAATTGGTGAGCCCTGTGTTCATTCACCTAATTTGCATAAATTAAAATCCTGCAACTGTGATTCATGGTTTGATGGATGCAGCTTGGCCACAGACCTAAAAATTGAATTTGGAATGGCATCTCTAGCTATAAAAGGAGATCCTCAACTTTAAAATTATTCAAAGCCCCTAATTAGCATAATTTGAAATTCTACAACATTCATTTACTGTCCCTTTTGTTGGCAAGTGTCACAAACACATGCAGTGAAACCTGTTTTGAGAGACCACAGTTATGAAAGACCACCTGCCTTGTAAGACCATATCTGCAAAGTCCCTTTTCCTATCTCAAATGTTATTGCACCTCCATTGACAACCACCTGCCTTATGTGACCACTTTTCGGCCTGCCCTTGGGGTGGTTTCCCAAAATAGGTTTCACTGTACATGCAAATTGAAATTTTTAGTCTATCTGCAATAGTTTGGAAGATAAGGAGCTTTTAAAATTTTAACTGCCCCTAATTTGCACAATTTTAAACATCATGACTATTCCAAACCTGGTGCACAATTTCACTGGTAGGTCAGTCACCATGGCAAATTTGGTTGTTTTCAAAATAATAGTTTCCAAGAAAAACTCCAAACAAATTTGGTCGTGTAGAGAGAGAGAGAGAGAGAGAGAGAGAGAGAGAGAGAGAGAGAGAGAGAGAGAGAGAGAGAAGAGAGAGAGAGAGAGGAGGAGAGAGAGAGAGAGAGAGAGAGAGAGAGAGAGAGAGAGATGGAGAGAGAGAGAGAGGAAGAGAGAGAGAGAGAGAGAGAGAGAGAGAGAGAGAGAGAGAGAGGAGAGAGAGAGAGGAGAGAGAGAGAGAGAGGAGGAGAGAGAGAGAGAGAGAGAGAATTCTTGGAATAACAAAATGTCTGGGTTGGCACAAAGACATAATTAACAAACAGGGATCAACCCTGTGTCCAAGCTGAGGATAAAAATTTAATTTGAATCAATGGTGGCTATTCTGACCTGTGTCTGCAAAAATAGTGCACTCAGCTAGCTGATGTCTACTGTCCATGTGGCCACTTTTCATGGTCATGCTTGCATGCCCTAATGCACTATAAAATAAATTTCCCGTTTCTGATTATTTTTTTTTTCACAGGATATCGGGTGGATGAAAGGATTTCACATTATTATTTCATCCCTTAAAGCATGAAAAGGAGGTTTCTTTTTGACAAATTATCAAGTGGACAAAAAATCTCATTTGATGACTAAATGTATAGAAATTGCAGGTCAAAATGTCACGACAGGCAGTTAATATGGCCTTAAGTTTGTGTAAACATGGTCATGTTTACATTAATCCTCCCTCAAGATATTTAAAACAAACAAATGACCCCTGCTGGCAAAAGCCGCTGAATTAGGACACACACACAGCTGAATATGTTTCAAGACAACTTTTATGCTGAGTAAACAGTTTTCTTTTAGCGACAGACCAGTGTCTGTCCTGCAAAGCAGTTCTGCATTCTGAATACAGTGGAATCTCCCTATTAAGACCACCTAAGGGACTGATAAATGTGGTCTTAATAGGGGAGTGGTCTTAATGGGGATATTTAGTTAAGGAAAAACAAAAATGGGTCTGTACATCGGTGGTCTTAATATAGAAGTGGTGTCATTATGGAGGTGGTCTTAATTGGAGATTCTACTGTATATGATGAAGTGACTGTAAGTACATATTACTGCACGTGGACCCACATTAAGTACAAGTCAACACACATGCAAGTTCGTAGTAAACAAACCTTGTAACCAATGATGCCTGGAAGCAGTGACAGATAAACCACATTGTCACTACTCTCAACGTGCCTGCCATGTGTCTGACTCATAATAGGATTACTGATTGTACAAAACAACAACAGACGATCCCTTGCCCAGGGCTGCAACCTACCTCAATATTAACCTAGACAAATATGTACCTAATGCACTGTATGCTGGTTTACATTGGGCCCCAAAGTCCATCTGCTTCATGCAGCTTCCCTGCTCCCCCGCCCCCCCCCCCACCCCCACCCCGCCCCACTGCTTGCCCCCTGCAATCAGCCAGGACAGGAAAGAGTGCTAAATGGCCAACTGTCTTTAGTGTGGAGCTTTTGCTGTGCTCCGCCTTTAACAATACATTTAGTTACTGAATAATCAAATGCTTTTAGGCCACCACGTGGTAGCACTACTCACAAGGAATTCACCAGGGTCGTATCAACTCTGCTGACTCAATTCCAACATCCTTGACTGCCTCTCTCCATACTGTGCATCATTGAAAAAGATCCAAGTGCTGCTGAAGACAAAATGACAGTTCAAAAAGACCAGACCGTGGTGTCTCTCTTTTCTATTCAGGGTGCAAAAATTCCTGTCATCCTATTGTCCTGAACCAGTGAAATCCTTTTGAGGACAAGTGACTTTCAAATTTCACTTGTCATGCAGACAAGGTTTTCTTATTGACAAAATTCACAATCATTTAAATTTCAAATTTTGTTGGCATAACAGACATATAAACTCACTGCGGACATAATTTCCATTAAAACATTCTTTTTTAAACCAAAACTTGGGCATACTTCATCAGCACTGGTGATATTATGAGGGAGCACAAGTGAAAATTTTGTGTCTCTTGTCCTACAGAAAAAAATTTTGCTTGCCCTCCTATTCATTATACAGTGGTGCTCCCTTTGAACCACCTCCCTTTTAAGACCACAAATATCAGGTCTGGTAGGTCCCTACTAATGCTATCTTGTCCATGTTATTGGACCCCCACTGAAAATGCACCTGACGATCCGTTCTGGATCATTCCATCAGGAGGTCTCTCAAGGACGGACCACTGTATTCTTCATCAAGAATCTGTAATCTTTAAAATAAAGAGAAATTCATACTTTCCAAGGCAGATTTTTATGGCAGAACAGAGGTAAAATTTAAACAATAACAACAGCACTGTGACAGTCCTGTGCCCAGTGGTTTTGAAGAAGTTGAAAATGTGAATTGTGGGGGCTGAGGGGAGAGGGATGCCTAACCACCACATAACCTCAAACTGAAATGAATCTTAGGACAGCAGCTAAAAAGGCAGAACATCACCATTTTTTCAATAGAATTTCAAACTGTTTTAAAACAAATGCTACAGAACTCTGGCTAATGCCTCTAAACAAATTCATATTTTCACCAAAACGACAAGAGCCACTCACTGGCACCACTTGCACGTGGTTCCTGTGTTGATGGAGCTGTCACTGGTTATTTGTAACAAATTTGAGCAAAATCTACAAAGGTATTCTCACCAGATCAATAAAAAAATCCACAGGCAAACAACTCACAAAAACACAAGGTGGTGGCAAGAAAAATCTTTTCATCCTATTAAACCACACTGTGCACTTGATATGCTGCACAGCGACCACTGACAACATGTGGGGCTACACCTGGTGTTATTGACAGGACAAAATACCCCAGGGCATCACATCTAGTGGATTGGCAAGCTGCATATTGCCCTGGTATCACAGATTATCTAACATAGATTCCCCTCCTGGCATCTGCTCCTTCATTGGCTCTTTTATCTATAATATTTTGCAGAAAGTCTTGGTGGACCTATTTGCCCCCAGGTGTGTCAATGGAGTTCACATAGTAGCATGATGGAAAAGTCTTTGAACTGAAGCCACTGTAAGTAAATCAAATATTCAACTGCTGTCCTAAGATTCATTTCAGTTTTCAATCAAATTCTGAAGTCAGTGTTTTGGAATGAAAGGGTTGTCTTCAGCCAGAAGCATGACAACTCTATTTTTCTTTGTTTTCTTCTTTTAATCTTTTTTTTTTTCAGGGGGGAGGGGGGCATATATTTTCAACATACAACAGAGTACCAATGGCCTGAAACAATGCATAGCAATTGTAGCCCAATGTGCTCTAAAAAAAGCACTCAATCAACACTCATCCCATTTGCCACTGCAGTCAACACATTTTATCATGTTTTCGCAACTTTGTGTGACAAAAATAATACTGCAAGATTGTTGATATGAACTTAATGGCTTCTGTCACACACAGATGCATAGTGTAGTCATGGTTATACATGTACATGGACTTCGTTTTTCCCTTATGTTAATAGGCACTTTGGTTAGTTTCCAATTTAAAAGAAAGCAAAAGGAAAAAAAGAAAATTTACTTTTTCTGGCAATTTAGCATGAAAAAATCTGCAAAATGTATGACTGAAAGTCATCAACCAGGCTTAGATCATGTAGTGAGAAACTCTGCCTAATTCTAGCACTGTACCTTTTGTTGCAACTTTGATTCATTTATAATAATGCCAAATTTGGAGTTTCTATGTATATCAGCCTTTAAAATAGAATGTTGGGACAAATTCATTGAAGAAGGCAGAAAGGAATGAATGTCTGTGCCAACAGAATAAAGAAAAAAAACCTGCTGCAGAGACATAGTCAACATCATGCCATGTACCCAAGTTACCAGAAGAGCATCTGCCCCAGTGATTTGGGTTGAAAATTCCTGTGATCCTGTTCTGTCAAATAAGTACAACTGTCATGAGGACAAGTTATTTTAATGTTTCACTTTTATTCCGGACAAGTTTAAATTTTATTGTATTTTCTATAGTTCAGCTATACGCAAAGTGGTCAGTATAGTTTGTGAAGACAGTACTGTGATTGTCAGTAAATGCATTATGATCAGGAAAACTTCAAATTTTAAATAGCTTGTCCTGTCTCCTGCCTTGCAAAATATTGAAGCCAAGAAACACAAAACCCAAACGAGAGAGGTCTGGGCTATTGTACAACCAGCAGGATGGATCAATGTTCAGGACGGATTAACTGTTACTCTTCAGGGAGTACATTCCCTCCATCATTAATTGACATTTCGCATGGAAGATGAAAAGCCTGAAGCAAAATCAGCCACTGAAGATGATTAGACCACCCCTGCTGAGAGCTTTGAATATCCTTTCTTGTTGCTTGCTATCCATTTTCATCACTGATCCAGAAAGAAATTAAGTTTATATGCAGGGACAAATCTTGACTTCCAAAATATGTAGCAAAATTGGAAATATAGGCGTAATTAACAAAGTTTTGGTCACAGCCCTTTAATAATATGCAGTATGTATATTAATTTCCCACCACAAAGCACGGGTTTGACGCATGGCGATCACGGGGGACGTGCAGGTCACATCACTGTCACAGACAGGCCATATGCTCATTTCTTGCAAAATTATCATTTTGTGAGAAATTTCAGTTCACAAATGGCAAACTGGTATCCTTCTAGTACTTACTAAGCTGTACATAAGAAAAATGGCCAAATGCCTTTAATAAGTATTCTGTATTTCCAAAACATTAGTAATATCCTGCTTGTCCCCACAGGAACCGACACATATCTTGTAATATCTCACCAAGCCAGACTAGTCAATCAGGTAAACAGTTTGGGCGGGAACGCAATCTGTGTATCTCCTATTCATCTTGTGTTTTAGACATTTACACATTTCTTTACCAACATTCTAGACATATCAGCATTTGGCTAATGGTCAGAGTGGACCCTGATATGTATGTTCCTGCACAGTTGGCAGGAAGTAGAACACAAATATCAGAAACCTGTGTCTCCTTTTTTTTTTTTTTTTTTTGAGTCATTAAGGCCATGCTTTGTTTTGTTCATTGTCATGTAATGCAAAAAACTCTACCTTTTGACCAAGCATGTTGCTACCTAAATGAAAGCTATTTTCATGAGGAATTTGAATATTCAATGATCTTAAATTTGTAAAATCAGGGACTGAGCACGGAGTGACTTAAAAATGGTCACTGAGTCTATCAGCCTTGACACCAGATTGAAAGACTAAAATATGTCCACAAACTCTTTCCGGTGCTCAGTTAATTTGGAATTGACTACTTCAGCAACTAAGTGCCATGAAGACACATGACTACATATTCAAAATCAATACTAAACGCAAGAGCTTCAAACAGCTTGTAAATTTCTCAACCCAACTTCCTGACTGAAAGATAATACAGAGGACACTATGTTACATCAGAAATCTTCTCTTCAAATTGCATGTTTTGGGGATTTCTTTTCCCAATCTTTCCTCAACCCACAATCTTCACTCAGAATCACAACGTAATTTTCAAAATGTCAAGGTTTCATGCCCAACATTTTAGCTGGAGAAAAGAAAAAAAAAAAAAAAAAAAAACTGCAACAAAGCTCCTGGGATATGATTCTTCCAATTGTAAAACTGGGTAATGAATACAGCATTAACTCTTTCAGTACTGCGGACTTAACTGTTATCAAGTCAATACATTTATTTGGCACAAGTGTATTGTGGAAACCCACAAGCTTATTCTTGATCCCGGGGAATGTTGGCACAATGGTACTTGTTAAAATGAACAGTCTGCTTCTGAGACATTTGAATATGGAATTACTTCAATAATTTAGATGAGCAAGACTTTGTTGTCACTAGCACTCAAAGAGTTAAACTGAGACCTGCAATGCCTGATGATCAGCTGTACAAGGTCACCATGACATGGTATTAGTGGTCTCTGCCTGCAGCCATTCATTACTTTTCGTATACAATACTTTACAACTGATTATCACGGTCTTTCAAACTGTACCAGCATGTGGCTGTCTGAAAATATGCACTTTCACATTGATTTTATTTTTGGAGGGATTGTGTTTTTCACTTACTGGGTCAGTGTGACCCAAAAAGCAGGCCACCAAGTATAGCTTTTTGTATTATGTAATCAAGTGCAATTTTGATCTGGAGGCTCAATTCTCTTTGCCATTGGTGTCCAAGCTACACCCAGCCATTACAAAATCACCTTTTCAACTATATATCATATATCTATATGGTCTATATATCAAATATATTTGGCAAGTCTAATCCAATTACTTTTCCAAATATGGAATTTTACATCTTAAAACACATTTTGGCTATCATTTCCATCACATTATAGGTGCCGCCACTAGTATCATTAGCAACTTAGACTTTGACCTCCCCCACAATCCCACCAAATTTGAAGTCTGCCAAAAATTAAAGATGCTAGAGTGTAATTGGCCTAGATTTTCATACACCCTGTTAGTCATGAAAGTTATATACAGCTAATTTGAAAACTGTGGATGGCACCGCGCAAACAAGCAAAAGTTTACTGACATCTCCTTTGAAACTTAAAAGCTTCATACACTATTCCACCATACTGACACTGGTATTAACAGGTAAATAGAATACAATTTTTAGCACCATAATGATACAGTTGACTAGAGGTGTTATGAGGTAAACTGTACTAAGGTATTAGCTGGAAACCACCTCTTCCACTATACTGGATGAAGATTGAAGAGAAAAGAAAAATCCTGCAGAAAGTGAGTATGATCATGGTTTTCAGACTTAAGACGGACTAGAGAAAATTCTCTAGGTGGGTTAAGTATACTTCACCTCGGGTACTTTCCCCCTTACCACTCTAAACACTTTGAGAATTACACTTTGTCATTTCAAGCTCCATCTTGACATAGTTTGACTAGTGTTCTTGAGTTAGTGTTATATTTATTAGGTATTTGGTCATATCTCTGGAAACATTTCAACAGAGTTTTGTGCAATTGCTGTTTATCATAACCTTTGTGTTGTAGTTTTTGCAACAAAGTTCCGACTATATTGACGAAATCGCTAAAAAATGTGGTGTTTCTAGCAATATGTATCACTAGCCTATACAAACTCCACATGCTTGTTTCTCCGGAATGCTTCCTGTCAGATCAGGGTAGGAGATAATATTAAATTTGAACTGGTCTCTCTTGTCAAATATTTTTGTTACATACCGGTTGTTCTTTATTTCTATATCCAGATCAAGGAAAGTAGCTTTTGTATCACTTTCATTTTCCAGATTTAATATTAATTCTTTGGGATATATGTATTTCCAATTTCCTTTTATTTCATCTTTATTGTTTCAAGCACACAGGTCATCTATAAAGTTCATTTTTGCCAATTCTTACATCCATTTTGATTCATAATAATGTAAATAAAGGTTGGCAATGTATGGGGGCTGGATCTGTTCCCATTGGTATGCCTAATATTTGTTGATAGACTCTGGTTCCAAAGGAAAAGAATGCATTGTTGATAATGTATTCTATCATTTGAGCACACTCTTGCTTTGTGTTAGATATTCCTTAGCTCTTACCGTTGTCAACTTTAGCCTCAGCACCAAATATTTTAATATATTGACATGTGCCACCTTTGAACACTTTATCCAACATTGAAATTAACACATTGTTTAAGTCTGTCAAGTTGATCTTTATATACAATGTCGAGAAATCAAAGGTATGAATTGATTTGGCACCATCTTACTGTTGATTTTGTCAATGTCTAGTACATTATCACTTGTGCTATCTGTAATCCACATTCTATTCACTCAGGTGTATATTTTCACTTTTTTTGCAGTAGTCAGTATGTGAATTTTTGATAAGTTTGAGAACTTAAGTCAGTGGTTTGGCAACTCGTTTGGAAACAGATTTCTTTGCTGCAATGATGAACCTGAATTTAACAGGGTTTTTATGCATTTTGACAATTGCATACATAATTGGCAATTTCTTGTCCTCATTTGAGACAATGCATTTCAACTCCTTGTTCTTATCAACTTGGTCCTTGATAACAGTACCCGAGGTTCCTGCCTGTTGATAACTTTCATTATTTAATCACGCAGTATTGTTTTTTATTGTGGTATGGTTTACAAATTAGTGCAATGTTATTCCTAGCTTTGTCAACAGGTGTGATGATAAACTTGTCATGACGGACAGACATGAGCAGTGGCATCACCTCTGCGACCTCTGGTCTGCAGAGCTAAAAATCACGATGATCAGTGCATTCAATTTGGTTGCTAGCAGTTTAAATTTAAACCATTGTAAAAAGGGTGACAACTAGCTGCTTTGGTGATATAAATCAACAGATTCCACCATTATTTGTACAGAGAAATGCACTCATGATTCATGGCCATAGCTTGACAAAACCATGTCGTGTTTACGAACATCGAATATCGGTAATTTCCGTACGCGGTTGGAAGGAAAACAAGGACAGAACTTTCATGACCCATCACGCAACTAAATTAACAGGTATGCATCCTCGCTGTTTTGAGTGAACAGGTGCAAGTTAAAGCAATAAAATCATATTTTGAAGCATAATAACATACAAATTTCCTCCTAACATTGATCTCAAGACCTTTTAAGAACATATGCCAGATGGTGAGTGATATTACTGGGGTTTATATTTTATTTTACAGCCGTTTCAAAGTTAGGTAAATTTACACTTCCAGCATAGAAAATTGATCGGACGCCTGCATGCCCGTGTTGTTAAATCTTGCTTTGATTCAATTTGAAGCGATCGCTAATTATTTGAGTGGCTGTTGACCACTGTTACCACTGAGTTTTTTTGAATGACCGCTGACAGCAAAAAGCTTGCTTTTGACCGACCCCTAATTGCAAAAAAAAAAAATGGTTTCCTCTGACCATTGACCACACGACAATGGCGGTTTACCATGTTAATTTGCCTTGTCACTCAATGTTCTAATTATCAATGCTTTCCACACTTCCGACAACAATCAACGACAGTAAAATTCCATACACCTCCCGTATTTGGTCTGTTCCCTGTGTTTCAGCTAGTGTTGACACTGAAAAGATTAGTGTCCACCATCATGCATTATCGTGACCATGACATGTCCTGCTCACTTTTGAGATGCTGCACAGCGCATCATCTGGTAGCAAAAAATCTGCCCCCATGCCTCACTTTTGTAATGGGAATGCTTTCAGGGTTTCCCCTGCATGGTGAACCTATGCAAAGATCTTAGTTCAAAGAAGCGACAAAAGCAAGACGACTATGACCTACAAGTGCTGAACTCACCTTGCTTTCACACCCAAGTGATTAAGTATGTAACCTTTGTAACAGAGACAAGGTCAGGCATGTATAGTCTCAACTGGGCCCTAATAGAGCATTTTGATCACCTAAAATATCAAAATCACACTTAAAAGCATTCAAGAATGTGTAGGTAGGCAACAAATTGGGTCTGTGACCTTAAGAATCAGGTCAAGGTCATCTACATGTTCTACCAAGGTCTTTAAGTCCAGCATTGTGTGTGATATCACTGTTTACGTTCAAATTTTATTTGGTCTTCAAGTTCAAAAGTCCAGGACCAAGTCATAAAGTGGTACAGTCACTTAACGTCTTAACTGGCCCTGTAACTTCCGTGATTAGGTCAAGCTTATAACCTGCAGGGCTGGTGGGTGGTGCTAAAATGGTCATTAATCAAAGTGGAGTTATGGTCAAGCATCCCTTATGTTCTAACTATGAAGGTTTACTAATTTCCAACGCAAGTATTTCAGTGTTTCAGCCTTCAACTACCCTTGCTCATCCTCGGAGCAACGAACATCCGTTCCCTGTCAAAAATGGTATTGATGTGCTGTGGGCCGCATTCGATGATATTGATAAACCAACAGCCCCACACTGCAATCGACACCGGCGCATCAAATCCATTGATTGACATTGTTTACATGTAACAGTGATGGTGACTTTGTCGAAAAAAAATTGCGACAGCCCGGGGATTCTCCTTCTGATAAGTGCATATACACATAATTAATGGCATGTTATGTATGTCTTTCGGGACACAGCACGTCACACGTGCAAGCTCACAACATGGACGGCGTCGCGATTGGTTGACACCGTGAGTAGCATGCACCATGTGGCCGTATCTGTGGTATGATGAATGACGGATTGACGGAGCAAGGTTTTCACAATTTTTCGAAATGACCATAGAATCTAGAGAGCAAATACATGAAAAAATTTGCCTTATGTATGACGGAATCATTTACATACCTTACATACACGTGTATTTACAGACAAACGACGTAGTCAAAGCAAAGCTTCCCACGATCAAAACATAAACAAACGCACTAGCGGCGCAGTCTCGCCATCTACAACAAATATGGCAGGATGCTGCCACGGCGTGCACCATTTGAGCGATCCTCGAACTTTCTGCATCCTCTCATCCTTACTTACCTTCCATACGATTACTGCTCTACCCTCTCAATCTTCTAAATATAGGAATGTCACTTCCCGTCTGCCTGAGTGCGGCGAGACAAAGTAATCTTTGCGGCGTGTCACCTTACAACTGCTTTGCGGGTAGCATGTGAACATTTTACGCCCTGACCTACTTAGCCATTCATTAGTCACGGTGACCTGCGGCGCATTCCACACATGTGACGTCACAGCGCGCCAAATTATTTCCGCGAAATTTAAAACCCAGCACACGTGTGTTTTGCTGCGCGCTAAAATGACATAAAACATCTTGTAGGATTTTGATTACGTGGATATCATCATCACCTGTAAAACTTTTTTGGGTGTTCCATCATCCATGTTAAGATTAGAACCTTTTATGTTGTAGCCTTCTGCCCATTTCAAATAGCAAAAGTTTGCAGGCCCGTCACCAGTTTTCCATGCACAGGTTAGGGTTTTAAGATTTACGGCACTGCGAGGGCGTTTACGGTTCAGCGACCGGGTGGACAAGGGCTTGGGAGACCCCCCCCCCCAAACCCTTCCAAGGTAAGAGCATTTTGAAACATAACAAAAAAATATTGTGCTTTGGTAAGTGTTTGGGCCATACTTTTGAAGTTTTGTCACTGCCATTGTGGCGAAAGGTTTGAACGAGGGCTGCAAAAATGTCAAACTAGATATTTCACAAGTTTGAGACAGACAGGACAAAAATAAAAAATTCAAGGTTAAATAAAAAGAACGTTTCGGAAAAGAAACTTTTAAAACAGGGCAAGTCACCACTTTTCAACAGAATTCACGTAGATCGGCACAACAACTAGGCCTAAGCCCAGGCCGAGCGATACTAAGTATGGATGTAGGCCTACTCAGAATTTTTTAAACCTAAAACAATTCAATATAAACAACACTTTTAAGGGATATTTGTCAAAAATAAACATTTTGTGCATCATCAAAGTGAGAATGCGAGATTTTTTTTAGTTGAGTAGGATTGCCTTGTCGAGCCATCTTAGCCTCTGTGGCACGCATGGCGTAATTATTTAACAGGACCGTAGCTACCATTTCAAAGTTCGTGAGGCCACATTATTCAGGGCCAGGCCGAGTGTGGGGGTGGGTGTTTTTTTTTGTGTTTTTTGTTTTTTGTTTTGTTTTGTTTTGTTTTGTTTTCAAATTTCTGCTAATGGGAAAAAATTGAAGTGTTTTTGAAAATAAAAATGACTGGGGAGACTTTCTCATAGGGCCAAGGCCATTCAGACTGTACATAAAGGATGCAAGAAGTTGGTGAACCACAACAAATTAACTTAATGATGACCATCAAATTAACTTTATTGACATGCATGTTATATGTCATTTAATCTACTTATGTATGTTCCACTAACTTCTGCACTTTGACTCCACTCCAGGAATATTGATACTAGGCACAAAATGCAGATGTATACATATACCGTATGTGTCAATAAGTCACTGGTAGCAAAATGCCACTACATGTACTACATTGTTCTGTGACAGGACATTTGCCAAGTATTAAATGTAACAAATTGATGATTAGGCTACAAGAAGAAAGGTAATAAGTTAGGAAAATAAGTTCTTGATTTCACAACTAATACATTTGGTTGCAGCCAAATGTATAGTGCACGATACCAAAGCTAACACACAGGACAAATTTTAAACTGCGATTACAACTAGAGTACCCTGATAGTGTAAACTGTCAGCTACTTCATTTTTTTGTAATTAAGACATCAGGTATCTGTCAATCACAGTGAACGCGTTCGACTATCTTGACTCTCTTCAGTCGAGAAATAAATAATATACACTATTCATGGTCATTTTTTTGGCCATGACAGATGAGATGGAAATCATATGGTAAATAGTCAATGACGTACATGTTTGGGCATAGTAACACTAATTCAATGTTGTACAGGCAAAGGGATCCAAGGCATTAAGTCCGCGGTTAAAAATTGTGAAGAAACCAGAGCTTTTATACTTTTTTAAACGTAGACCTGACACGAATTAGGTCTACTTTTTTGTTTAAACATGTTGCACTTGTCCAAATTGTAAAGACTTTTGCCTAAAACATTGAAACACTGTTTAGAGGGAAATAATAAACCAATAAAGTGTGACATAAGTGCAGGGTATAACGGATTTGTTGCAGCAAAAGTGAATTAGATACACGTGGACTACTTCTTTCAAGGACGTTGTACCATCTGACACTTATCTTCTCATTATAAATTAAATGTCCACGTGTCGCTTCAGTTTGAATGAAATGTACATACCCCACCCATATATGTGTAGTTTTGTTATTTTAAAGCTCAATTTCCATCAGGTATTATATCAGATAGTCAACAATCTCACGGGTCCTAACAACGCAGCCATGCATGTAACAATACGATTTCAAGGGGTCTCTCGGCCCATTTACAGCTGTGACCAATTGACCCCCACACGGCCAGAAATTTGTATATTATGGGTTTCGGAAAATTGTTATTTGGCCTGAGGAAGACAGATATGGATTTTGTATGAATATTTTCTTCAAGCTACATGGATATGAAAGTATATGCAGAAAAAGTTTGTTGGTGACTTCAGATCTGAATCAGGGAGGACCTCCTTGTCTAATTGTAGGTACGTTACGATACCATAAGTTAATTGTGTACAGCGCCCCTTGGGTCCGTTACAAATAAAAAACAATAGAAGAAACGGGACATCACATGCTCCATCAAGATTTTGCAATGTAACTACTTCATCCCTTCAGTGGCTAGTGTCTAATATGATTTAACTTAAAGAGCACCTAAATAATGTAATAAGTTGAAAAAAGTCAGAGCTCAGTACTCGGATTACGTAACTTGCTAGCACAAAAAAAAATATGCAGTCTAAGTTGGGCCAAGTTTATCTTTTGCCTGTCTGGCCTTCAAAAAGTACTTTGCATTTCACTACAATCAGCATTATTCATTACATGTGCAAATCTATCCTCTGATGCACCATCATTTGTCATTTTAATGACTTCATTAATATGGGATTCTAGGACCCGTTCACGTATATTCTATAGGATATGTACAATCTATTAGGAAATTAACCTAAGTTTCAATTCGTGCAAAATTTGCAGATCCTTTCATGTCTGTTCTTTTTTTATATCGCTCTGTCTCAATAAGTAGCTGGTGTGCCGAAATACGAATCCGTGTTAATTCTCTTCTGCATATGAAACTTTTAACGTTATTGAGGTAGTCTTCAAATCCAAATTCCTTATTAAACAGTCTTAGGACACCTAATTTATCATTTTTTTTGCAGCCTCATTTTCCAGAAACTGTGAAATTCGCTTTCCGTTTTTGTAATTATTGCTCCCATCTTATATTCCTGATTTACATTCATGTTGCTTTATGTTTTAATGTTTACACATGCAGTTCTTTCATCTGTCCGGCCCTGGATTTATTACGACATTCATCAAGTGATAAGTTCTCTTTATATGCAAAACCTATCAATGAATTTTCCTGGCACTGTAATAACCTAGCCCAAAATTTACATACAGTTCTGATTATGTCATAATAAAGGGGTTTCCTGCCTAGTTCCCCATACACTCTGTCATACAAATGTTCGCAGTCTGACGGTGGACGTCCAGGACATATTTACAGAAACTGGTGCATGACCGTTCAATTGGATGTTACTCAAACCCAGCCTCGACACACTTTGCATTACAAGTATTGTCTAATTTTATCTTACAGGTATCTAGGGCCCATATTTCTGCACCATATAGACTGATTGGTCTTATTGATTGATCAAACATTCGCAGCACCATATACGGTTTTACACTTTTTTAGTTTGAACATGGATTTAAGACTTTTCCCCCTCAGTTCTGAGACAGCTTGCGAGAATGTACCAGAACTTGCAAATTTTACATCGAGATATGTATATGTGTCAACGTTTTCAAGAATATTGCCATTGAATATGAATCTGTCATCAACTATATACGACCAGATGGATTGAAAATCATGTCCTTTGTCTTCATGTTGACTTCTAACTTCCAGTTATCGCAATACAATTCAAACAGTATTGTTGTAATATCACTTTTCACCCGAAGAATAGTACATTCTTTGTATGAGCTTACTCTATGGTCCTACTTCTCAGTGTCCAAAGTTACGTTTAATACGAGCCAGGGGGACAATTTTACGTGGGTATATGATATATGTCTGGAATATCTTGAATCTCTACAAGTAGGTAGGAAGTATACGCCACGATCTGTGCCATGGAGAGTGATTAATATAGGCTTTGCCTGCTTCGCAATCCATGTAAAAGATATGGGTCTATAATCTCTACAAGTCTCATGTAATGTTCTTTTATATTTTTCTCTGAAATACACTTCTGAAATCTTATCATTAACTATTTGAAGTATGCAACACTTGCTTACGATATTTATTTCTGTTGTCTACTGCTACTTGATTCCCCACTGTTATTGGTATTTTATGATATTTTGCATCGGTGCAGGATTTGCGTATATATTTGTATGGGAACACTCATTGTCGTAGCTGTCCTTAATAATCAAGTAAACATATATTACACGTCGTACAATAATGGTCCTCAGGTTTTATCATAAATGCTTATAACAAGTTGATAAGATACACTTACCTTTTGATAATTTACCAGACGTATCTCAATACTATGTGGCTTAAGTACATTAATATTATGGATCATAAAAACAGTGTCATCCGACGTTTGTTGATGAGAATGGTTATGACTCAGTTATCCAGACATTTCCCCCAAGATTATTTGTATATTTGGTGCACAACTGTCCCGGACTGCAAACACTGTTCACGTTTAGCTCCCTTAGAGATTCTTTAACTTTTCTTCATATTTTACGTTTGGCTTGCTAGCTTCTTTAGTAACTTTTATTGTCATTATTACCGTCAGATATTACTTATGGGTTATATACATGAACTTAACTCTATTTTATCCAGGAAATACTCCGATCTGGATTTTTAATTACATGTACTTGCAATTTATCCACTCTTGATCCTTCTCGCCTGATATACAGAACTCAATCCTGGACCTACTACCAACTTTCGCGATACATGACACTCTGTCATATGAATGTTCGCAGTCTGAACCAGGATAAAACTTCGGTGTATCCGTGGGGATATCACGCATCAACACGATATCATAGCCATATCCGAAATGTTCTCATCACAGAATTCATCTGACAGCTGCTTGTTATTGCCTGGTTTTCATTCCCTTATGCGAAGGGATCGCCCTATCGGTCTGGGCGCCGGCGTTGGACTCTATGTTTCTCAACAGTTCTCATTATCAAGGCGTCATGACTCAGAATGTCCTGACATTGAACTCTTGTGGTCGAAGTCAAGTTGCATAATAATATCTTCTTATTGGAGGTCGAAAAGGCCTATAGACCATAGATCTACAGGTACACATATATATACATAATATTATTATAACTGGCGACCCGAATGCTGATTCACTACAGCACCAGGTAGGGAACTTGATCATTTTTGTATACGTCACATTTTCTTGTCCCCCATATCCCAGAACCAACGCGTATAACCAACAACACATCACGCTGCCTTGATCGAATCATTTCTAACGTTCCAAATTTTATTCTTGAAACACGCGTTCTGCCACTGATTGCTAATTGCATGTCGGCTAATACTTTATTTCGACGAAAGACCGGACCTGCTTATAAAAGACATATTTGGGAATATGATACAGCAAATTTTAGGTACTTTCGAGAACATTTAAGTCAGAATATTGGGACTTTTTTTCTATCCAATGAAGTAAAAAAAAAATGTTGTTTATCTTGGACTGCGGGCTTTTACAAGCTGCAAACTGTATTCCTAGTAAAGAATTAACCATTCGTCCCGACGAATTAACTTGGTACAATTCAGATTTTCGATGCGAAAAGCGCAAAGTTATGAGAGCATTTTCAAAAGCAAAAGTTGGCATTAATGGACCGCATAGCCTGGAACTATGGACTGCATACAATCGGTTGTGCAATCAATATCAGGAGCATCTCTGTGTTGCTGAAGTACAACATATAGTTGTAAATTAAGTTATCCTCTGAAAAAATCTAAAAAGAAAAATAAAGCCTGGTGGAGGACTATAAAGTACTTTTTGAATAGAAATCACTGTCAAACCATACTATCCTTGCTATGTGATGGGAAGCACATAACAGACAATGCCTCTTAAGCACAACAATTTAACGCTTTTTTCTCACGGCAAAATAATATTAATACATCTGCAGCCCATAATCCTACGTCTCCCAATTACTGTCGGAAATGTGAACATTTGCGATAGTGAAGTACTTGATATGCTTAAATGTCGAGATATAACCAAAGCTTCTGGTCCTGATGGGGTAAGTCTCAGTCTCCTGAAAGAAGCTGCAAAGTGTTTGAAAGGGTGATTTTCAAACATGTGTTTATAACTTTTTTTCGGGACAATGTGGTCATTTCGGCCAACTGATCTGGGTTTATGCCAGGTGATTCGACAGTAAACCAGTACTTTCATTTAACCACGAATTATGCGTAGCTATTGATAATGAAAAAGCAGTCAGAATTGTCTTCCTTGACATAAGCAAGGCCTTCAACAAGGTCTGGCATAAAGGTCCTCTGCACAAATTAGAGAAAAACGGTATGACTGGAAATCTCTTGTCATAATTCGAAAATATTCTTCACAATTGCAACCATAAAGTTGTTGTCAATGGACAATCTTCTGGTTGGGATACCATTACTGCTGGTGTACTCCAAGGATCCGTTCTGGGCCCCTTGCTGTTTCCAATTTACATCAATGATATTGTGAATGTTGTAAATTCAAATATCAAACTCTTCGCCGATGACACTTCTCTATTTCTTACTATTGAAGATCCAGCCCATGGAGCAGCTATCATCAATAGTGATCTAGCTTCTTTTGATGAATGGTCTAAAGAATGGCTTGTGCCCTTCAACGGCATGAAAACTGATGCCATGCTTGTTTCCTTTAAGAGAATCACTCGTGATCATCCACCCCTTATTTTCCAAGGTCAGAACTCGAGAATGTACCGGAACATAAACACTTGGGGATTACTCTAAAATCTGACTTTAAATGCGGTTCTCATAATAAAGAAATCGTGACTAAAGCCTCTAAACAGATATTATGAAAATCTTGATGTATTGTCTTGACCACGAAACTTTTGAAGTGATTTATATGTCATTCATTAGACCAATCATGGAATGCGGTAATGTGGTCTGGGATAGATGTGCACAAACCAATCAAAAACCTTAGAAGATATACAATTGTCTGTGGCCCTTATTGTAACGGGGGATATAACAACTACGCCCAGCGCGAAGTTTTACAAAGAAATGAATGGTAGACTTTGGCAAATTGAAGAGAGAGGTCCAAGCGTATTATGATGTTTAAGATAGTCAATAAATTAACCCCCCAGCTACATATTTACTGCTGTTCCAAATGCCCCAACTCTGGAGGGCAACACTCGACTTACCAGGGCAAGTTCTAGCTCAGGTTCTGATTCACAGGCGCTCGTAACGTTCAGTCAGTCAAGCTTCCGTGCTAAAAAACGCGGGGGGGGGGGGGGGAAGAGAGAGAGAGAGGAGGAGGAGTGGGTAAAGAGGTTGGACCTGGAACATTTATGCGTTCAATAACCCACATAGGGCCATATCTGCAATAAAATATTGTGCATTCATCTGTGCAGTCAATTGTTTGTGCTAGTAAGCTGGTGGCGGATGGGCCTAAAACCAGAACGTCGTCACATGGAGCTCCATGTGACGACGTTGTGGTTTTAGGCCCATCCGCCACCATCTTAGCACAGATAATTGACTGCACATATGAATACACAATGTTTTATAGCAAATATGGCCCTATGTGGGTCATTGAACGCATAGATGTTCCGGGTCCACCCTTTTTACACCCCCCCCCCGACACACACACACCGTATATTAGCACGAAAGCTTGACTCACAATTTGACTGACTGAACCTTACGAGCGCCTGTGTTCTGACTTGCCTTCTTTTAATTCCAGAACTGCCTTTTTGCAGAATTTTTTTTTTCTTCTGCGATTACTCTTGGAACTTACATCCATTAGAAACTCGAAGTTTGCCAACTCTATCCCAGTTTGAAAGAAACATTTCTACTCCTAGATTATATTCCGTCAAATATCATGAACTTTTAAATGTAGGTAAGAGATATTTATCAATTCCACACTCTCGTTTGCTTACGGGCAGCAGCCAATTAGCTAAACGAACATCTCTTTAAAATAGGTATAAAGGAGTCCGCTGCTTGCTCATGCGGAGCAGCTTCTGAAAGTATATGGCATCATTTTCTTACTTGTCATCGTTATGTTATTGCTCGAGATATCTTCCATACGGCTATATGTTCTTTAGCACCATTCAGCATCAATACAATCTTGTTTGGTAGTGATCAACGCAACCCTGAAGACAACATCAAGATTTTTTTTAGCAGTTCAAGAATTTATAGAGAAGAGTAAACGTTTCCAAAGCGAAACAATAACTTAGCTTCCACATGGCAATTTTGCCAATAATACATTTAATTGTGATGGTAACTTATGCGTGCCTCTATCTGTCCTTGTCTTAGTGGTGTCTATTTTTTCCCCCATGTATAGGCTAGCATTTGCCACGTCGCTCATCGAGCCCTTTTGTATCTGGACTCCCCTAGCAATTATGCACTGGGATTGTATTGTGATGTCCGTCCTGTCTTCGTCACCCCTGTAGAAGAAGGATTAATATAGGGCTATGCCCTTCTTCCTAATAGTATCTCATTCAAAATAAAATGCGTTTAAACCAATACAATTCAAGCTTATCAAGACATTTTTGTAGCCCTTCCTTGTTTTAAGACATAAGCACCGGATCATCGGCATATCGTAAACAATGGAGGGGTCTATCAAATATGTATGCTGGGTCATCATTTGTATCAAACAAATCGGGGATATCATCGATGGAGAAGTTAAACAATGTGGGGCTCATAATATCACCTTGACATACACCATTATACGTATCAAATGCAGGTGTTAAATTTTGGCTTAGTTTAATTTGTGCTTTCACTGAAGTATACAAGCTCTTTATTACACTGTAAAATTGTAGGTTGGAGAAGCTTGTAGTATAACTCATCTCTCCAGATCGTATAAAACGGTTTGCTGAAGTCTACAAAAGCGACGTATAATTTCCTACTTTTCCGTTTCTTATCCTTGATGTCTTCCGTAATAAAACACTATATCTTGTTCTCGATTCCTTGCAAGATCCGATCTGCACATCATGCATTATATTGCGCCTGTTAGGAAATTTCTTGAATCTATTGTTTAAAATCTACTTTGCTGAGGCAACTGCTTATAGCTATACCCCTGTCGTAATTGAAATCGTTTCAACAACCCGACTTACAAACCGACACAATATATCCTTTACGCCACCTTGAGGGGTACACACAGCTACGAATGATATTGTTGTACAATTTCCGTAAGGGAAGCTTCATTGCTACACTTTATCATTTCATTTGTGATGCAATCTGGTCGACGGAATTTGTTATCTTTCAACAGTTTACCCACTTTGGAAATTTCATCAGTTCTTATCATGTTATCTGATTCATTATATATCTTCACTTTTTCAAAATCAGGCACCCGTTAAAACCTTCGCACACACAAGCATTGAATAATGCAGATCAACAAGAGGAAGATTTTAACTTTAAGATATTAATACAACAGATAATGTAAGTTTGAACAAATTCTTTATCGTGGATGAAGTAGAAAACTGTTCACAGTTAAAAAAAAAAAAAAACCTAGTGGAGTGGACCAATTTTAAAACGGTTTTAAAAGGGACGCTTTTTCAAAATTATCGGTTATTTTAACCATGATGGTTTTTCTCTGTACTTTATTATAGAATTGTATAAATTACAGGGAAAAACGTTTATATGTGCTTTTGTGTAATAAGGAAGACTTTTGATGGTATTGATGGAATCTGTTCATGAAAAAAGATGATATGCAATCAAATTAATGGCAAGATTCTTAAATAAATACATAAACTTTCATAAGAAAGCCAAATCAGGTGTGAAATAAGGTGCTGAAGTTTTCTGATTATTTCGTGAGTCAATTTGTTTCTATTCATGGGTGAGAGTTGGCTGTGAAGTGGATACGGTTTTTATAGATCCATGGGCAGCACAAGGCCGCACCACAAACAAAATGTCCTGCCGTTAAGCTTGAAATTAAATTGTTAGAATTGTTCCATTCTCTACTTTTTACCACACAATAGTTGTCACGATTTTCCGTGAAACAGATTTGTAACATACTATTTGCTGTGACCCTCTGTCGCAGACTTTATTAACGCCCTTTAGTTATTTTTCAAATAGATTTGATTTGCATGCAATAAAAGAATTATACGAATCGGCGAGAGGGTGATCACGGCATCGAGGCGGAAGGAGCCCGGTTGCAAAGCGGATGACGAGTCTTTGAAGAAAGGGACGGAGTATGTGACAAAACAAATCAATGATTTTTTTTTTTTTGGTTTCGTTTCTTGGTTATATGATCAAACTTAAAGAGCATTTAGACTATCAGCAATCTTAGATTGGATTGTATTTAACACAGAACAAATGGACAAAAACGGGCCATAACAAACAAAATGAAAATAGAACGCGAAAAGATTTGCTTCAAATCAAATCTGTGTGCCTACAGGGGCAGTTGTTGCCTTGTCAATCAAATTGAAATTGGAACAGCTACATGACAGAAAACAGGAAATTTCAGAAAAAAAATGTAGCCATGTAAAGAAAGGTCCTGGAATGAAAAATCTGCAGATAAAAAGGAAACGCCAGAAAGAGCGCATTCCGAATAAAATAGAATGTCAAGTGTCAGCAAACAAACAGGATTTGGTCATGCAGTGAGAAACGCTAGCTAATTCTAGTACTGTACCCTTTTTATTGCAACTTTGATTCATTTATGGATCACTGTTGCCACTACAGTATGTACTGATGACAAAAAATGGTCCCCATATGGTGGCGTAAAGGTGTTATGCCTGACGTGAGTGTTAACGACATGCAAATCCTTGCGATGTACATAATTCTGACAAACAAATGAATTGAAGATTGTTTAGCTCTACCTATTATAGTTTTTGGAGATATTCAAGATTTAAATTTTCAAATGACCATAATTTGTGTGATTTCAAAATCGTTGAACCTCTTTACAAAAACTCAAGGAATCGTTTGTGGAAGTATATAATCATGCGAAGTGTGGAATTTCTACGTATAATAGTTTTCAAATGAAATGTCGCACAAATTTGCCGAGAGAGAGAGAGAGAGAGAGAGAGAGAGAGAGAGAGAGAGAGAGAGAGACAGACAGACAGACAGACAGACAGACAGATAGACACCTAGACAGAGACAGACAGAGAGAGAAAGAAAGAAAGAAAGAAAGAAAGAAAGAATTCCTAGAAAAACAATATGTCTGTGTTGACAAACAGCCATGATTCACAGGAAAAACATGATACAACGGGTTTAATGGAAATACCATACTTTCTGCTCAAGAATGCTGGCCTTTCAAGAGGGGTGGCCTCTGGTGAGAGGAGCCTTATAAGAGGGGGACCACTGTACAACGAAAGAGCAGCCTGTGGGTACGTTGAATCCGACACCAATAACACAGTGTGGTGTGTATAAGGTCAAGTGTTTGTTATGATAGTGTCATCCGTCTCAACGACCAGCCGGTTTTAGAGTTAAGCCATTTTTAGCAACATGTACCACGAAAATGCGTATGGACTGTCAGGTTAGAGTAGCACTTTTTAGTCGAATAATAGCAGATCAATGTGTGTCTAGATATTCACAAGAGATACTTGAAGCTCGCAGAGCGGATTGAGAATACACTTACACAAGATTTATCAATATGTCCCAGGAACATTTTATTCGCCAAATAAAAATTGGTAAGGTCAATTTGATACTTCAGGAAATGAACTGACACAAAGAGTTTAACAGTGCAATTTACAGGTCACCCAGGGATACCAATGATGATATCCAAACATTTTTTGATAATGATTTTGTTCTGATTTAAAAAAAAAGATGATATCCAAACATTAATTGATAATGATTTTATTCTGATTTTTTTGAAACACTTTACAATGAGCACCGCGATAGACTGATAGTAGGCGACTTAAATCTAGATCTATTAAGGATTAACATTATTGGGAAAATATTCTGAATTTTGGACTTAATTCTTAATAATGGCTTTGTGCCTAAAATAATTTTACCCAACCCAATTCTCAGCTATTTTATTTATGTCTATGATGACAAGCATCCTTTCTTTCTTTCTTTCTTTCTTTCTTTCTTTCTTTCTTTCTTTCTTTCTTTCTTTCTTTCTTTCTTTCTTTCTTATCTTCCTTCCTTTCTTTCTTGTTGAAACAAAACTGGTTTTCAATGAATGCAGAAGTGAAGAACGATTTAACGGAATTCAACGAAACTTTGTATGTCAACTTTAATTCCACATGGAATAAAGCACATTGAAAATATACTGTGTCTTCAGATTATATGCACAATTGGGCGGCGGTACGTGTTTCACTTGCCTGCTAAACATCCGTTCTTGGCGGTCTACTACCCCCCCCCCCCCCCAGCGCTGGGGGCCAACATAGTGTATCGCCCCAAGAAAGTCTGCTTAGGAGGCAAGTGTTTCACTGTCGGCCGGGAAATCGGGGATTGATTCTTAAGCTAAACCAAGGTCTCGTGTGTGTGTGTGTGTGTGTGTGTGTGTGTGTGTGTGAGACAATTCGAAATGATTTTATCAAAAATTGAAACGGATATGATTATGTCTTGCGTTGCATGATAAGTGCTATGGGATCGCAAAACCCAATCATGGCATGTAATTTGCCATTAAGCTTGGTATAAACGACCTTGACTTGTCAAAGTCACAGGACCATGCACTTAAAATTATTTTCAATGCAATAACTGAAGTTGGATCTGATGAAACCTGACGTGATAATGCAATAAAACCGCGCTCGCAGTCATGTAGTTAGAGCACAAAGATATTCTTTTGTATGTAACATCAGCAAAGCCACTCCATATACGTCTAGAAGATGGTTACTTACATATGATCACACGTAGTTCAACACAACCTACTTGTGGCCCTTGGATACCTCGGAAACGATTTGTCAAAACGTAAATCAATTTAAGATTGGGCTTTGTTAACTTTCCCCACATTTTGCACGAGAATTAATATGGATAGCCTTTACACGTCATCAACCGTTATCTACTTGTGTTGCATTTCAGGAAGGCAGGGCGTAGGACTCTGCCACGCAAAAACAGTTTTAGTTTCTGATGTGAGCTACGATCATTGTTCGTCCATATTTCTAATTGGCGCAATAATGTATAAAGTAGGCCTTCTGGTCGTAATCACAAAAAATATCTTCGACGGCTTACCTAGTAAACCCGAGGCACTGGTATGAAAGGATCTTGTCTTCATCTTAATTTTATTATTGCAAATCACTTCACATTCCACAGTTCTAGGAAAATCTTCATCGTCCAAGTAATATTTTAGGAAAGATTTCTTTCAAAAAACGAATGAAATTCATTCTTGGCAGTATGATCTTGTCACTAAAAGGAGGCTTTATCTGGGCCGATAAAATATGCAACCAAACGTTTCTCTTTTTTTCTGTATTTTTCTGTATTTTTAGCTCTGCTGACAAAAGGTCGCACAGCTTATGCGACCGCTCTTGTCCGTCCGTAAACTTTTGCTCGTTAGCGCGATACCGTCCACAGTTTTCAAGTTAGCGCAATATAACTTTCAGGACTTATAGGGTGCATGAAAATCTATACCCCTTTCGATATCGGTGGCGCCACCTACATTATTATGTAATATAGGGGTCAAAATGTGAAAATCTTGTGAACACTGTAGCAATTTTTAATTTTTGGTGGATCTTCACCAAATTTGGTGGGATTGTTGGGAGGTCAAAATATAAGTTGCTGATAATAATAGTGGCTCCACCTATAATTTGAGGGAAATCATGAGCCAAAATGTGTTTTAAGATATAAAATTCCATATTTGGAAAAGTAATTGGATTAGACTTGCTAAACTTATAGGATATACATGGACCGTGGCCAAAGGTAGAATGTTATGTAATATTAGTGACCTTGACCTACTTTTGTGAGGTCATCATGCCTGTAAAGTTAAAAGGTGATTTTGAAATGGCCGGCTGTAGCTTGGGACACCAATGGCAAAGGGAATTGAGCCTCCACATCAAAATTGCACTTGATTACACAATACATAAAATTCTACTTGGTAACTTACTTTTTGGGTCACTGTGACCAAGTAATTATGGAGTTGGGCGCTTGTCCAAGTTTACTTTTTTTCGTCAATGACTCGAAAAGTTATTACCCGATTGGAACAGACTGTATACGGAAAGCTAGATGTGTGGCACATATGTTGAACATAACAATTTTTTTAATCCTAGTTGAAGGTTAAGGTCAAATGGCCAGTTTGAATGTACGAGTCATCTCGTGAATGCTCTGCACCCCACAATTCGCCCATATAACGCTTAGGAGTTATAAAGTGTATAAAAATATTTGTCGACATCAATGTTGGTTGCGCCACCTATAGTTTTATGTAAAATACAGGTCAAATGTGAAAATCTTGTGCGACCGCAACACTGTCCACAGTTTTCAAGTTAGCCCAATTTAAATTTCAGGACATATAGGGTGTATAAAAATCTAGGTTCTTTACGAAATTGGTGGCGCCACCTACAATATTATGCAATATAGGGGTCAAAATATGAAAATCTTGTGAATACTCTAGCATCTTTAATTTGTGGCAGATCTTCACCAAATATAGTAAGATTGGGGGGGGGGGGGCGTCAAAGTCTAATTTGGTAATGATACTAGTGGCCCCAGCTATTTGAAGAAAATGAAGAGCCAAAATGTGTTTTAAGATATACAATTCCATATTTTGAAAAGTAATTGGATTAGACTTGCCAAATTTATAGGATATGTAGACAATGTCCAAAGCTAGAATCATGTATAATATCAGTGACCTTGGCATTTTTATGTGAGGTCACCATGCCTGTAAAGTTGAAAGAGGTGATTTTGTAATGGCAGGGTGTAGCTTGGACTTGAATGACAATGTCAGCACAGCACCAGGCAGGCCTATGGGCCTCTTGTATTACATAATCTGGGTGACCTTGATCTTCAGTCCCAAGGTCACTGAGGACATAAAATTAAGGACTCATTCAGTGTTGTCTTGGCACATGCAACAATATTCACTGCAGTAGTTGCCCAAATAAGCTGTGATTACATGTGGTACAAAGTGCCATCTGGTGGACAATTTTAAAGACTAAGCTTATGACTTTTCACTTTCCTCAGCGTAAAAGAGATTTTGAGTTGCACTTTCAAATTGCCAATACACCTATGGGAAGAACTACGGTATATGACTTCTTAGGAAGGGCAGTAAATTAGAATCTTAATTGGTATACTCATACTTGTAAAATTTCGACTAAGTTGTCAAAAACATTGGCATATTAAAGAGGTTACATAATAACCTTCTATCTCAACAACTGATGCCAATATGTATTAAGCTTTTATTGCCTCATATAAACTATTGTATATTTGCTTGGTATTTTTCTTCGGGCCATTTTTTTCCTTCAAAAACAAGTTAATCGTATTTTCTGCAGTGCAAATTTTATCACTCACACTGAACCTTTATTCAAGCAACTAAATACATTGAAAGTAAATAATATTATGAAAGTTAGAGCTTTAAAATTTTATTTTAGGTATATTATGAAGAGCGTTGCCACTCAACCTGTCAGCCATCCCTATACCGCCAGACACAGTGATATTCCTCGCCAAATTGTTCCGGCTAAAACTACCACTAAAAACTCCATTCGCTTTTATATGCCAAACCTGTTAAATATTACACCAGCTTGCTTCAAGGCCAATTTTTTACCTACACATGATGGTTTCTCCAAATACATAAAATCGCTTTTCTCTCATCAATACTTTGAAATAGGTACTATTCAATTTTTTTGTATGCAACGACAGACCAGTTATGATTTTAATGATCAAACACCAGTGTAAGTTATATTTTGTATTTATATGTTTACCTATACCAACCGTATTTTATTCTGATGTGGTGTGTCGCACTTTTAGTCAGTGGACGAACTTACTAGTATTAAAGGGAGTGCCACAGGGAAGTATACTTCGCCCTTTGCTACTCAACATTTTATAAATGATTTTCTGTATGTTATGGAAGGGCACTGTGGCCTCTACAGTTATGCTGACGACAACACTTTTATCCTTTGATGATCGTGGATTGCATAATGTCAAAATGTCTTTGGAAAATGCTGCAAATATAGGTATCAAATAGTTTATCGTAAATGATATGAAGGCAAATTCCAGGCTATAATTCTATGCCCACGTACATACTGTCAAGAAGAAAATGACTTATGTTTTGAAATTGACGGAGTTACTTTTAATCCCAGAAGATGTGTAAAATTGCTATGTGTCCACATGGACGACAAACTTAAGTTTCATGATCACATTTCTCACATTCGTAAGCAGGCTGCCAAACAAATAAGCGCTTTACTAAGGTTCTATCACATTTTGAATGGAAAGGAGAAGCTGTAAACCAATAATGCATTTATTCTCTAACTTTAATTACTGCCGCTTGTATGCCACCAATGTGGCCCTACAGACTCATCATATATGGAAAAGACCCAGGAAAGAGTCTTACGCCTTGTATATAATGACTGTATATCTATTTATTAAAATTTACTAGGATGGGTTCCAAAACCTTCTTTGTATCTCACTTGAATTAGATAACTTTCTATGTAGAAGTCTACAAATTTATCAATAATATTAGTCCACCCTTCTTAAGTGACAGGTTTTTTAAAAGAAAACCTCTTTTGATCCACGACACAATAATAAACTGCAGCAGCCTGCTTACAAAAACCAGGACTTACGATAACTCTCTCCTGGATACCAAGGGGCCAAGCTGTGGGACAACTTGCCTCATCACATTTAAGAATCCACCGATGTCAACGACTTTAAGAAGTCAATGGACACATGGCCTAGGCCCTCCTTCTCTTGTTCCACGTGCACACTGTCAAACCAGGGCTTCAGCGGACCCGATGGTCATTTTTTACCGACCAGGACAAATTATTGCACAGAAATAGATAGAGAACCATTGGGTATGACCAAAAACTACATAAAGTACAATTTTGGATTTATTTTCACCTTTGAGTTCCTGGTAACTAGTATATAGTTTCCATTGCGTGTTCAGTGTATTTATCCATTAATTATAGCTGTATCATCCAGAAAAGATGGAAGATACAGACTGGGTGATAACCCTGTTCATATCACCACAGTGCAAAGATCAATCCATATCACCACAGTGCAAAGGTCACTGAGAACTACTTTCCTTCTAAATTCTTGTACACTGTATTTGGTACACGTCAAGCATGTAGTTTTCAAATGACCCAATTACTGGATCCTGCGTTACAGTTATTCATACGCAAAGCTATGCAAGCCTTGTTTGATGAAATAAATGTTGAAACTGTTTTTAATTGCCTTTCTTTGTATTTAACGATGCAAATAAAATTACAGCTATAATTACTGGATAAAAGTAAAACCAGCCGCGTGGAGGAGACTCGTCAGCAGACTGGCCTCGTTCCCGCGGCGGATCACTCCTCGTGCAAGCACTCGGAGTGATCCGCCGCGGGAACGAGGCCAGTCTGCTGACTCGTCTCCTCCACTTGGCTGGTTTTACTATTATACCATCTCTTTTCGTCTTTTTCCGTTCTTCATTGTCTTCTGATAAAATTGTTCTGACTATGCCAGTTAACCTGTCTTCACTAGCTAAGGTACTGGCGTTGTTTTGTTTTGTTTGTTTGTTTGTTTGTTTTTTTGTTTTTTTGTTTTTTTTTGTTTGTTTGTTTGATTTGTTTGTTTGTTTGTTTTTTTTTGGGGGGGGGAGGGCGAATTTGCGATGGTAGCGAAAATATCCGTGTTATACTTACTTGTAGTCAGGCTTGCACGGAGGGGAGCATGCAGGGGAACCCCTTGTCTCAACCGAATGCCCGCCTCTACCCCACCCCCATGCCCTGCAAGGTTGTGAACTTGTAGAGTAGGACTAATTCTATAAAAAACATAAGCGTATTGCTCACGGCATCGGTAGGGTTCTACAAATATTTGATAAATGTAGCATCATAATACAACCAAAGGTTTTTTATCACTATTTTTCATAAAGGCCAATTAATTTAGCTTAGCATATCTCAGGTATGTATATTAGGATATATATCAGCGTGATTGCGCGCCGAACGTTTGTTTTGCTTTGCGTGCGCCTGACATATAAATTATCGAATATCTACATCATAAATTATGAACATGATAAAACAACATGGTTTTGCACAGGAATTCCAATTTATGCTCCAGAATAATTCTCTATTGAAACTTACATCATTAACTTGCAATCTACCACTGTTTTTGCTGATTGTCAAAATTCACATTATTTAACTACCACGATTGTTATCACACTTTTGGACTACAATAACGTCCCGGTTTTTTGTTTCAAATAATAAATGTCCTAACTGCAAGCTAAACAAAATAAATTCAGGTTGTTTTCACATTATTATAGCAATTCTGATATTCCATCCCATCGTTTCTATCAAAGTCATAATCTTTAATTTCAGTGTCCAGAAACAAGCAGTTTAAGCAAGGTTTAAGATCAGCGAACGTGTAACCATGACTGTGTGCTGAGTTTTTTATTTGATTTAAAAATAAATGTTTTCAAAACTTCATGTTCATTTTCAAAGTGTTAGTGAGTAAAACCGGGGGGGGGGAGGGGAAAGCCCCGTCACGTCGTTTTATATTTATTTTATAACAAGAACACAACATACATCTTCAGAACTTTATAACCATTGCAAAACACATCTTGTATTTGAATGGTACAGATTATACCATTGGACACTTTATTTAAAAACCGGAGTATGTCACAGGATTAAGAAACCACATTGCTTGTTTAAGTATTCCACGGACACAAGCAAGCTAATGCATTTGGGCTTTTATCAATATCAGACCAGTATTCGATGTTTCGCCACACGCTCTTTGTAGAAGGAAATAAATCTGCATATTCACCCATTTTGACAGGGGATGTGGTTGTAAACAATATAAATACGATCTCCAGACCCAAAAAAGGGATATGTCGGGTTGTATCGTCTTTTCCCCACAACGCATAAATGATCAGGCGCGTTCTATAGAGGTTAAAAGTATTTTGATTTCTTCTTGGGCCAGAATTTCCAAATTTGGACATATCATAGACATACATACATACATACATACATACATACATACATACATACATACATACATACACACGTGTATATATATATATATATATATATATATATATATATATATATATATATATATATATATATATATATATATATGCCTCTCGCACCCATATCATCACTCGACCCTCGGCCTCGTATGACCATACTGACCATACGGATGTTGGGGGGGGGGGAGGGGGTAGCTGATACAGGCGGTGATACAGCTACAACCATATGATAACCTATAAATATCATAACCTCGATCTGTAGATCTAGATTTTGGCTGATACTGTGCCATAAGAGGCTGCATCTTGTTTTAGCAGTGAGATGATCCTCACAGGTGGCTTTTCTGATCTACTGAAACAAGAAAATTTGATTTTCTGAACAGCAAATCAGTGTGTGTGTGTGTGTCATCAAAGCTTATTGGTATGACAATGTACAGGTGGTATTTCAGTACTACAGTCTATTATCGGTGCAACAATGTACAATAAGGACTTCAAGTACAACAGTGTATGATCTGTACGACGATGTTACGACAGCGTACAATGGGCACTTCAGTACTAAGTGTATGATCGGTAGGACAATGTTACGACAGTGTACAACGGGTTCTTCAGTACTACGGTGTATGTAACTATTATATTTTTGATGAGAGAGTCAACTTACAGACTCTATTGCATTTTTAAAAACTCTCACCCGGTGTCACCACCTATGACAGAGCTGAACAAATCTGTCTGGTGTGCATACTTTTGAAGATATTCAAGATTTGAAATTTCAAATGCCCTTAATCTGCATAATTTAAATTTGTGCAGCTTTCGTTAACAATTCTACAGATGCGTACTAGTCCATAACACTGGAGTAGAAGTTGGAATGGCATCTCTATCTATTATAGCTTTGAAGTTATATAGTTGCCAAGCACCATGGAGGTCAAGCAATAGGTCATACAACAAGCAGCTGAAGGCCTGCTTGTGGATTGTGGAGAAATTCGGTGAATCTAGTGTACATTAAAATTTCGCGAGTTTTGTTTGTATGCTATTGGATTTGCCGCTTTTCTCAAACCTATATGTGTAAGTTAAAACTTTGTGTGCATCTTCAATAGTTTAGAAGATATGGAGCTTTTAAAATTTTAATGGCCCCTCATTTGCATAATTTTAATCATCCTGACTATTCCAAGTCAGGTGCCTAATTTCATTGGTAGGTCATTCACCATGACAAGTTTGGTGGTTTTCGGAATAGTAGGGTCCGAGAAAAACTCCGGACAAATCTGGTTGTAAAGAAAGAAAGAAAGAAAGAAAGAAAGAAAGAAAGAAAGAAAGAAAGAAAGAAAGAAAGAAAGAAAGAAAGAAAGAAAGAAAGAAAGAAAGAAAGAAAGAATTAATTCTTGGAAAAACAAAATGTCTGGGTTGGCACCCAGACATAAATATAAACAAAACTCGCTAGGGTTGTGTATTCAGGCGAGACTAGGTTGGTATAATATCTGGGTTACTTTGACCTAATTCTGAATGTTCCAAAAATGTTCCACCGGGAGACATTTGTCATGCATAAATCATGAACTTCCACTTTTTTAATGATCCCTCATATTTTGCACAGGAAACCAAGGTTTGTTTGTTTGTTTGTTTGTTTTTCTGGCTCGAATCTGCGTTTCACAACGCCGGTGGCCCCGTCTGTGTTGGTATGTCTGTCCTTTGCGTGGCTATGGAGTTACGCTGGTAAAAATTGTGTTTTGAAACATTTGCAGAAAATAGCAATTTCTAGTGATTTGATAATGAAAGTCAATCTTGAATATGATGCTTCAAGGACCTTCCAGTGATGGAGGTATGACCATTGGTTACCGTGGTATGAAATAATGGTAACAAAAGTCATACCCATTGCCAACTGTGCAAAGCGTATTTTGGACAACAAATAAAATATAATGCATAGTTATAATGAGAGTTAGATGCACAAGCGCAAAGTTGTGTTGTACCGCTTATGAAGGAAGTTTGCATGTCATTGGTGAGAAGTTCGACAGAAAGGTAACGCTTTTATAGGGGAAAAATACTATAAGCAAACAGTTTAAAAGATATTGAAACCATGAGTATTTCCTAGAAGTATCGATTTTACTTTCTCCTGTGCGCTACAAAGCCTAGGGACAGCGGCTCACCAGAGCGCCAATCGATGTTAGTCCTGTGCAAGGTAAATCAAGTGAAAGTCTCCTGCAGGTGGTTACTCGTCTGGTATGATTGTCATGCTGTTGAGTTGTTTGTTTGTTTGTTTTGTTTTGTTTTGCTTTTGTTTGTTTTTTGTTTTGTTTTTTGTTTTTGTTTGTTTGTTTGTGTTGTTTTTTTTTGTTGCTTCATGCTTCTTCTAACGTTCCCCTGTTTTCACATTTTGCAATTTTATTTTATCATGGAGAGGGCGTGGCCTTCACATCACAGTGATGGCCTTGTTACTGGAAATGCACAATAATTAAAATATCAGTTTACTGAATAAACTGCATTTATTGCGTTGAATTTTTCTGGCATTGAGAAATCAATGGTACAAAGGATACTGTAAGCTGGGTTACCTGTTGAGAAATCTGGAAAAAATACTTAAAAAACCATGGCGTGAATGTACCTCGAATGTGTGTGTATCTTGCTTATTCAATGGCTCTTGCTTCGCTGTAATTTGGATTTTTGTGTGCGTTGTGAGAAAGTTTTTATTTTGTTTATTGGAAATACAATGGACAATTTGTTTTTTTTTTTAAAAGGCACCATAATGTGCTGCCATCTAGCGACTGTTTCTGACGTTCTTGAAAAAAACATTTTCTTCCTTTTTGTTTCTTTTTGATTGACGTATCAGCTGTAATTAAAGCTTTGATAAAAATGATATGGATATAGCACTATCAGTCAAGTTAATATGACATTTACATTCATTCTGTGCTCACACATATTTTTCAATATTTATTTTCCTTCTTTCCTTTTTTCTGGTCTTTTTTGTATGCCTCTATGACAGTCGAGAAATACCATTAAAAATTACAATTTGCTCCTATTTCACTCATTTGAATCTGTAAAGTTATAACCAATCTTTGCAGCACATGGTCTTTGTAAGCACACAGAGGCATTTCCTGTGAAGTCAATCATCTGACGACAACGAGGAGGCAGAGGGAATCGTTAACGCAATTTTTGTGCACTTTTTGTGTGGCCCTAAAATGCCGAATTTCATTGTTGGCTCATCTAAAATATATACTAAACTCTACCCACGCTCATCGGAAAAAGGATATGTATTCGTTGGTGTCATTTTCCAAACTATGCTCTCTGTAAAATGTGGAAATGGTTTGGAAATTAGAGAAAAGGTGAACCTTTACATTCCGGTCGTCTGCACCATGGACGTCCGGTCCATGCATGTAAAAACATACATGAATATTGTTCATCAAGTTGCATGATCAAAAATTGTAACGAATACACAAATGTGTATATCCTTGTTTCCGGGTTTGTTTGTTAGGTGTTTGTTTTTTTTAGGTAAAGTTCTAATGAATGTCCTGGGTGAATTCTTTGCAGTACTACTTTCAGTCTTCTAACAATACTAAACGTTGATAACCTTCAAGTTCTCTACCATTTTTATTCAGAGTCAAACTGACGGTTCAGACCACTCCTAGTTCGAAAGAGTAGTAGTAATCCGAGTTTCTACCTATTGCCCCACAGAGATTCATGTTTGCCACTGTTCCAATGTTAAATGTTCTAATAATCAGCGATGGTCACAACTGGGAAGCGAGAGCGCACTTGGGTGACTCGATATTTCTAACAGTTTAAACCAGCTTCTCACATAAAGGAGGTCCAACTCATCAATGCGTATATAGATATAAACATATCTCAAGGGGCTGGCTTAAACAGAACAAACAGTATCGTTGTTTTGCCTCTTCAGAGCATGGACCTGTTAAAGAGATAGGTTCTTGTTCAGAGCAAGCCGTCGACTACTCTCTTGTGTTTATCTCAGACTGATGCTTGAAAGGCACCCAGACTTTGTGATGATGTGACAAATGTTATGGCTTCCGCAAGTTTAGTTGAAGCTATATGAATGTTGTGTGTTATTGGAACCATGAACTTTATTTGCGTCGTTGAACTCTTGGAATATCAGCAACAGGGACATCAGGTTAGGACCAATCCGCAAGTGCTGGACAGTCAGCAGTCACGATTATTCATCTGTTCCATGGAAACAATTAACATACACATCACATGCTTGTTTCGCCTCTGTGATAGTTGATGCCACAATATTTTCTTCCCAGAGGGTTATATTGCAGAGTCTTCATTGGGTTGTAACAAACCAGCGGGCTGTTCCTCCAAAGAGCTGAGACGTGTATGTGCTTGGTTGCAAGAGGCAATGTGTCTCAGACGGGATCAACAATGTCGCAACATCCCTATTTGCCTCTGAGGGCAACTGTTTAGTTTTAGTTTAAACATATTTATTTTCACTGGATTACCCAATAGTACAGAATATAACTAACGTATGGGTTCTCCAGACACGGAGACGCACAAAATGATATCTACAAGACGCATAGGACAATACAATGTACAAACGTGACTATGCACTCAGGTGGACATGCTGTAATACAATTAAACAACAAACTCAATATTTGGTTTAAACATATTTTTATTTCTGTAAGGATACAATTGGGAAACAGGGCAAAGCCCTATATAAATCCCTCTTGCACATGAAAAAGATTAAAGAAGAGGTGTTACGTATCACAGGTTCAGAGACAATTCACCATAAGAAAAAACGCCACAAGACGAGGACAGGTAGGGTGGCGGCGCCACACGAGCATAAGTGGAACGACACAAGACGTCACAGATAGAGGGTAGGGAGATGAAGTCCGCCTTCGCTTAACTTTATACACAAATGATACATTTCTGGTTTCAAGATTTTGACCATAGTATGAACTATGTTACAGCTCCCAGTCTGCCTATTGTTTGGATAAAGTTATGGACTGCGTCAAAAATAATTTCATTTTGCTTGGGGGTACATGTTTTGGACCCATATAATAAAGTTGAAACCGTAAATGGTGCAAAGGACATAATTTGGTTCTGAAGTGTATTTCTCTGAGTTGTATAAAAAGGACACTCGCAACAATAATGAAAAACATCTTTATTTCCGTTTCCCCAGGCACACTGAGGGGAGTCTATCAGACCCTTTTTGAACAGATCTAAGTTTAGCTTGCTGCATCCCATATGCAACCGTGCGTGGGAAACAGCAAGCCTTCTGTCACCTCTGTAGTATAGCTTGTTTGCACCTTTTTTTCCCTTGGTCTATTTTTTTCTTAAAAGATGTGAGGTCTTCGGAATTACGCACATCAGTAGGCAAGTTATTCCACAATCGTACAACCGATGGAAAGAATGAAGTGTTAAATCGGTTTGTTCGTGATCGGAAAACAGAGAGATTCGTACCAGATCTGACATTGTACTTGTTTCTTTCATTGACCAGGTTAGGAATGAGGTTGCATAAGTATGAAGGAGCTACACCGTGCATGATCTTGTAAAATAAGATCAGCTTGCTTTTTTCTCGGCGCCGAGACAATGTTTCAAATCCTGTTTCTTCATAAATTTAATCATGACTAGTCCTAGAAGTGGCCCGAGTAATAACTCTGGCTGCTGCCAATTGGGCGTTTTCAAGTTGTTGCGACTCTTGCAGCGTGCAGTTGTCCCATACCACAGACCCATACTCTAAGAGAGGTCTGATAAATGAGAGATAAAGAATTTCCAAGGATTTCCTATTGACACGAAACTGTGGAAATTTAAGAATATTCACCATTTTCATTCCCTTGGTTGTTATATTTTTGATATGGTTAGACCAGGACAGATCACTGCGAATTGTTAAGCCTAAATGCTTGTGATCAGAAACTTCGGGTAGCTTTTCATTCATAAAAACTAAATCGGGGTAATTTAAAGGATTCCTCTTCTTGGAGATGACCATACTGGTAGATTTCGCAGGGTTTTTGAAACAAGCCATTGCCGCGACCAACACTCAACTGCCTGCAAGTCAGTATTGAGAGCATTGGTCGCAGCAAAGGCGTCATCCACTTTGATGAACAGAGTTGTGTCATCGGCAAAGAGCCGAATGGATGAATGAACTACATCTACTATATCATTTATATATATCAGGAACAGAAGTGGTCCTAATACAGAACCTTGGGGGACGCCTGCTTTGACTCGTCCCCAACGCGAAGTCGCACCCTGGACAACAACTCTTTGCTCACGTCCGTCTGGGTAATCACCGAACCACTGCAGAAGTGTACCGCTTATTCCCGCTTTTTCTAATTAATGTATAAGTCCCGGGTGATAGACGCGATCAAAAGCTTTCGTTATATCACAAAATATAACCCTTACATCTTTCTGAAAATCTACTGCTTCACAAAAATGATGATATAAAAATACAAGTTGATTGACAGCACTGTCACCCGGTATGAATCCGGACTGTGATTCCGATATGGCCATGTTATCTCGGAAAAAGTTAAATACGTATTCAAATACCACTCTCTCGAAAACTTTGCTTACGGAACTTAATAATGATATTGGTCTATAATTATTACAGTGGTTCGTTGATCCCTTTTTTAAAAAATTGGGACTACATTAGCCTTCTTCCATTCTCCTGGGAATTTACTGTTAATCAAAGAAATGTTAAAGGGCTTTGCCAGAGAATCTGTAATAGCGGGGGCACCCTACCTGAGTAAGCGTGCACTTATGCCATATGAACCATTGGCTTTTGAAATATCCAAACTTTTCAGAACCCAAAACACGTCGTTGCTACTTATTGAAATAGTTTTTAATGTAACCGGATTATTTGCTTGGCACGTTGGGGGCGTAAAATTTGTATCATTGACTTTGGTTTGGTCAAGAAAGAAATCGTTTAGAATTTGGGCTTTAGCTTCGTTGTCAGTAAACGTTTTATTTTCATGGAGCAGTGCTGGGATATCAGGCGCCTCATTTTTGTGTGAAAGGAATTTAACTGTACGCCACCAACTTTTCCCTCTTTTGTTTGCATTGGCAATAGAATCTCCCAGGCGCTCGTAATAGTGTTCTTCAGCGAGTCTCAAATCTTCAATATATTTATTTCTTAGTTGCCTAAAGTATGGCCAGAGTTGCGGTCTGAGTTTGGCACGCTTATGGATACGCTCTGCCTTTCGCTTGGTGGTGCGGAGGGCTGACGTGTACCAGGACGCGTCACCTGGACGTATGATAACAGTGCGACAGGGTATGCAGTCCTTAGCTGCTGAAAGGAAGGTATTTGACCATTTGTCACAGGTTATATCAATGTCATCGGAGTCAAAGCAGGCGTCCCAATTACATGACAATAATTTTTCTCTGAAGGTGTCAAAATCAGCTTTTTCATAGTCCCACACTAATCTCGATAAAGCTGGAGTTCTCTTACGTCTGAAAAGAAGACTTGCGCTCACAAGGCAATGATCACAGTTCGCTATCGGAGCTGTTACATTTATATTACGAACAAAATTTGGCACGTTACTTATGATTTGGTCCAGGCACGTCGCTGTGTTTTCTGTAATTCTCGTGGGTTCATTAACATGTGCGGTAAATAAATTTACAGTACAAAAATTTGTTAGTTTAACACCATGATTTGTTGTGGGGTCTGCGTTTAAGTCCCCTAGAATTGTGATCTTATCTATGTCTGACGTTTTCGCATTATCAATGTTATCTTGTAACTTGTCCCAAAAATTTACCGGAGAATTTGGAGGTCGGTATACCACCGCTAGAAGAAATTTATTGTTGTGTAATCGAACTTCGACCCACAGGAGTTCCAAGTCCACATATTCAAGGTCGCAACGGCGTTTTACCACAGGCGACCGCGAAGCATAGAGAGCCACTCCCCCTCCTGTACCAATTGCTCGGTCACGTCGCATTATTGGATGGAAGCCGTGGATCTCCATGTCGCGGTCGGATTGTGCGTTAGGAAGAAAAGTTTCCGATAAAGCAATGATATCATATGAATTAGTCAAAGAAGTTTTGAGAACTCAATATTTAACATTCCAATTCAATCAAAAACATGCATATATACACGAATAGACTTAGTAACAAGCTTATGCATCCTAAACACAGGGAGCGACGGAAGGGAAGGTTATAGCCTGCTGGGCGCGGCCGAAGCACCCTGGCTGCATACTCATACTGCCTCCCGTGGAGCCGCTAGTGCGCCCAGCAGCTCGGGTGTTCCTTCCCGCCTTGTCATTGTTGTCCCACCTGTGGAGTGTTGACCAAAATGTGGGAGCATTATACATGTATTCTTACATACCTGTTGAATAAACCAATGATCTGAGGTATAAAAATGCAAATGAGACACGATAGAGAACACGGTAGTATTAAAGGTACATTCATTGAATATATAAATGCACTGCAATGGTATATGCTGATTTCGAGATACATATGGGATAAGATACTACCCAGTTACAATAGAAATCGGCGTGTTTCAACAATAAAATTTTGCATTGCACTAAAAATTACTGTATTGCATTCTTCTGAAAGTTCTTAACTCCCGAATAATAAGATACCACATAGTCTGTCACTTGCAACATGCATGATAAGGTTTGGATTAACACCAGGGGCTAACAAAGGAGTGATGGTAAGCAAGAGCTTCTTTCTTTCCTGGAGATATTTAGGGCAATAGAGACAAAAATATTTAAAATCCTCCGTTGGGTGCGAGCAGGCAAGTGGGCTGTTGAATGATATTTACTTTACGGAGATCGGAATTAAGTCTAGAGAATCCTAATCATAACTGGGTATATGACAGATGCTAGCAAATCGCTGACCATGGGAGTAGAAATCTGGAGCAATGTCGGCCGCTAGCAGAGTGGCTTTGAGTTTCCACTTAAGATTTGAAGGGAAGTGAAGTTACGGATATCAGTGGGGAGATTATTCCATAGTTTGGTCGCATCAGGGAGAAAGGAATTTTCAAACCTTTGGGTTCGGCATTTGATGAGGTGAAGGTTGCTGATAGGCATATGGCGGAGCGTACGCCCAGCAATGGCGGGGGCGCGATGTATAAGGTTGGGTAGATAGGAAGGAGTTAAGTTAAAATACATTTTATAGAAAAGGATTAATTTGAAATATTTGCATCTACTGGCTAGTGTAGGCCAACAAAGTTAATCTTAGAGTTTGTTATGAGATGTGTGCCTTAGTGCGCCAGTGCATATTTTAGCTGCCTCGTACTGAATCGACTCAAGTAAATCACTCAGACCTTGCCCACAATTATCAAAGGTAACACAACCATATTCAAGAATTGGCCGAACCATTGAAAAATATAATCTTTCCAGTGTTTTGCGGGATAACTTAAATTTGAATCTTCGAAGAAGTCCAATACGCCGGCTGGCTTTGTTTGTGATGCGTGTGACATGAGCACGCCAAGAAAGATTGTTGGCTAGAATAATTCCAAGGTGAGTATGGGTGTCTTCCTCTGGTATGGCGGTACCACCTTGGAGGACAAGAGGATCATGAAGTTTATTGATTTTAGCCGAGAAAATAACTGAAATGGATTTTATGGCATTAAAAACCATGCGCCATAATTTACCCCAATGGGAGATAATTGAAATATTTGTGTTCAAGTGGTGTGGTGAGTCGATAGGGTTTTGAGCTATCTCCAGTATACTGGTGTCCGCGAATGTGCGGACATCACAGGTCAAATCATCTACAATGTCATTTATATACACAAGAAATAATAAGGGACCCAGAATTGATCCCTGAGGTACGCCGGCCTGAACGGGAAGCCAAGAGGAGGACACAATGTGTCACAGACGGGATCAATAATGTCGCAACATCCCTATTTGCCTGTGAGGGCAACTGAAGAAATCCAGAAGTAGTAACATTGAAACAAACAACTGAGAGTCTGACATTTTGTTCCGAGTTCTTGATCTTTATTACAGCCTACTAAAGAGTCATACACCATTTCCTGATTTTTACGACTAACTGAAATTAAGAATGATCAGTAAGAGTACATGTACGTGTTAGAATTGTTACTACAGGGATAGCACCAAATCGACATAGTGGCTTATTTCTCGGTTATGGTGGGTCCTGGGTCAATGGTTGCAAGTAAAAATCTACAGGAAGTACCTATGGGGTTCTCGTTTGGTGTTGTTAATTTTGACCTCGAGTGACATTGAAACGTCTGCTGACATATTGGTATGCCTGTCTGCACTGCTGGATCCTTAGTCCATAGTTGCTATCAAACACGAAGAGAAAAGTCCCTATGGGGGTTTATTTCGGCTTTGTTAATTTTAAGGTTCAGTGACCTTGAAAGGTAAAACACACGTTTCCTATCATTTTGGCAATAGTGAATCCTGACCCTTTTTTAATAATAATAATAATAATAATAATAATAATAATAATAATAATAATAATAATAATAATAATAATAATAATAATAATAATAATAATAATAATAATAATAATAATAATAATAATAATAATAATAATAATAATAATAATAAACGAATCCGGAATGGTGTGAGTAAAGAATTTGATATTACAAATAGTGAGGATGGTCTTAAACAAAGAGGACCTTGATATTATTCTGAAGGTCAACGGACCGCTTCAGTCTGTGCGTCCAAGATCAGCTCAGCGCAGGACTGTAACCGCCTTCTTGTTTCCTGTGGGACACTGTTTAAGGCGGCAGTGCGTATCAGGTGACTCGGAATTGCATAATGCTTTTCAAAAATACAGCACATGCTCAAGGCTGAACAAGAACGTGTCCTTGTTCGCTTGAACTAGTGAAAGTTTCTTTTTGTATTTTATAAGCCAAAAACTTGATTTGTGTGTGTTTGGTACACACCGTGATTGAGGTCAAGCACCTTTGTTTTCATAACTTGTTCTATAAAATTTTGAAAGCAAAAAATATTTCTGTCATTATCGTTTGTTCACCTGAAAAGATGATTGTTCTATACTAGTGTCACACATCACAACGGGCAAAATTAAAGATGGCGTCCAAAATGACCAGAATTTAATGCCGCGACATCAATGGACAATTATACGTGAAAATAAAAGAACTTATAACAATAGCAGAAAAACTTGACATACAAGTGTAAGTGTATATTAAGACAATAACAAGTCAAATAAGGTAAGTTGTGAATTTGTGGGTAAGGGAAGTGGGTTTAGTCGAACAGAAAGGCAGTGAGTTGATAATATATAGGAATGACAAACGGGATGCGAAGTTTACATATATCTGTAACCTGAGGCAAGCAGACCTAAGGAACACTTCTTGACAGGATAAGAATAGCAAAATGATGCATTGTATGCGCCATGAAGTTACGCCTAAATATGGTAGGTATGTATTTTGGTTAAAGCGCAATACAAGATGAAATAGTTGAAAAACAGTATTGAATGTTTTGGTACTTTGGAATTTAGTTCGGGCTCCCTGGTGATTGCTGGATTCAGTTCTGTTGACGTTGTTTGTTCAAGCAGGGATCTGCTGTGAAAGTAGATATCATCAGGCTGTAATTCATTATGGTAGCTGCAATCTTGATCACATTTAATGTTTTCTCGTACTTCTTTCTTAAAAGTAGTTTTCTAATTATATTTTCAGATATACTCGTATGCTTATTCGTGTTTTGACCACGAAACGGCCAGGTCTTGAACCAGCAACGTGTGTAACGTCTGTGGTTCTCTCGCTCTGCTCATTCTGCAAGAAAGAAAGAAAGAAAGAAAGAAAGAAAGAAAGAAAGAAAGAAAGAAAGAAAGAAAGAAAGAAAGAAGTTTGCCTAAGGAATTATTTATGAGCTACGCTTTGACCAATAGCTGATCAGACGTCCTGTCACTTCCAGCTTGCTGTGTTATGGGTTGTTGTGAAATGTGTATGATTTTGAAAGATAAAAGAGGGTTATGTGCTTCAACAGTGACAACTGTGTCCGTTTTTTCTGGCGTGACATTGTTACATTCTAGAAACAGGCCACCACAAACAGGGCTTTTGAGTACAAACTACAGGACTACTTGCGTTCGCATCAAATGCTACTGAGTACAAGGTAATACTCACCACACCTTAAGTAAAAATACCGTGTGAATATGCGCTACGAAATTGGGTATGTGTGCAGCATTCTTCGGGTCACAGTCAAAATCGAAATCATTGTACTGATATCCCATCTTCTTTTGAATTGGAGTCCTTACATAACCGTGATGCAGACCGAAACATTATTTTTTTACAATGTGTTCATGCCCATGCAGCATACACAGGTTTAATGAGAGTAGTTCGCAACGCGTCGTGCCAAATGAATAGTTGCAAAAAACAAAAACAAAAAAACTTCCCCTTAATCGTGTTTTTTTTTTTCAGAGATGCTGTAATCTTTTTATAGCCATCTTATTATTGTGAAGCAAAGTGAAACCACTGTATTGGTTTAAACATATTTTATTGAACAAAAAATGGGAAGCAGGGCTATGCCCTGCATTAATCCTCACTGCATTCGTTGTTTTGGTGTTACACACTAAATCTGATACCAGTAGCCTTCAAATCATGACAAAGACGTTGACGTCAAGGAGGCAATTAGTCAAATACTTTCAATGAATCTTGTTTGCAATAAAAATGCTTTGACGTGGAAAGAATCTGTAAAATTAACCGAGAAAAGCTTCTCTCTAACAATTTGCTTCTTCCTAATCAAAATTTAATCATGTGTATTGTACCCTTGCATCAGTATCGCACAATAAAGACAATGGAATCTTTGGTATACCCCAAGCCTTCTATTTTCATGTAAAGGTGTCCTTTGTGAATCTTAATCCTGTTGTCGGTCTAATGTTGTGTAAGGGAGTGATCTGTGAAGGCGCCAGAAACTCAGCTATCTTAACTGTGTATATGAGTGTTCCACGCGGCAGTAGACGGATAATCAGATATATTTTTTATTTTGGTATCCTTCTCGAAAACATATATGTCGACAATCCCTTCAAAACCTTCTCGACAGTCATAGTCACCCTATTATTCTAAATCACTTTTTTTTTTTTTACTTGTGATACATTTATAAACACTTTGTTATTTATTTTTTATTTATTATTTATTTATTTATTTATTTATTTATTTATTTATTTATTTATTTATTTATTTATTTATTTATTTATTTATTTATTTATTTATTTATTTATTTATTTATTTACTTATTTATTTATTTATTTATTAGTTTGTTTCTTTGTTTCTTTGTTTGTTCGTTTGTTTGTTTGTTTTTGTTTATCTATTTACTTATTTATTTATCTATTTATTCATCTATCTATTCATTTATTCAATCATTCATTCATTCATTCACTCATTCATTCACTCTTTTATTTGGAGGGAATGGGGCGTATTATGTGCAAGTGCTAGTATTTTTGTCATATCTAACATCATATCAGGTGAAAAAGTGTAGTATAGGTACACAAGAGAAGTTATTTCATTCAGAACATAGGGTGGAATTATGAAATATTGTTTATATTCATGATAACGTTAATGGGAACTAGTACTATTGAGTATTGTTTTTGTCATGGAGTTAATATACATGGAAACATGCTTGTATGGCAAATATGGTGAGAATCACGATATTAAAATAAAAATTTAATGTCTAGATGGCAGGGAATAACTTCGGCATACAAGTTGAAAATTTTAGTTAATAAGATTCGTTTTCACTGAACGTTTAATACCCTCCAAAACAAGGAGCTGCCGTGGTCGTGTGGGGGGAAGGATTACAGGGTACCAGAACACGTTTGAAAAGGAACGGCTCCACGTGACGGCGACTTGATGCTTAACACAACTTAAAACTCCGGGAAGATTTGCAGTTTGGACATAGACATGTAGAACCTTATATTGTGATGAACAAAGCATTCCAGCTGTTTTTTTTTAAACCGATAAACGACGAAACGGCTGGGCCAATGTGTTGTTATTTCCATATTTTCAATTGGTTTGTTTGTTTGTTTTTTTTTTGTTTTTTTTTTTGTTTTTTTTTTTTTTTTGTTTTTTTTTTTTTTTTTGGGGGGGGGGGTTGTTTTTTGTGTTTGTTTTTGTTTTGTTTTTTGTTTTTGTTTTTTTGGGGTTTTTTGGGTTTTTTGTGTGTGTTTTTTTTTTTTGGTTTTTAAATTTTTTTTGGGGGGGGGGGTAATTTTATAGGGAGTTGGTTTTTTGTTTTTGTTTTTTTTTTGTGGGGGTTTTTTGTTTTGTTTTTGTTTTTTGTGGGTTTTTTTTTGTTTTTTTTTGTTTTTTGTTTTTGTTTTTTTTTTGTTCTACAGCTGCAGCACAACTATTCATGATTAAAGAAGACATTACTCATACATGTCACTAAAGTTTAGAGTGGTGATAATTCAAGACTCTTTCCTGTGGCGGGAACTATAGACACTCTGGCCGTGTTTATGGAAACACACTTCCATCTGCAAGACAAGAAAAATCAGGGGTAAAGATACCTCAACTGTCTTATTGTTAATAACAAGGTTTCAAAACGTTTTGTGGGGGGGGGGGGGTATTTGAAGTAACCCAGATCAGAGACAGGTCTCACTTAATGCACTGGGATTTGTGAAAACTCTGGAACAATGGTGATATTTCTATGTCTAGATATATAAAGCAGATATTTTCCTGATTGGGGAGAGAGAATTCTGAAGATCTGACAGAAGCTGTGTGACCACAAGCCTGTGGGACTGTGAGTTATTGTTATTACCTGAGGAGTGTGGACAGTGTCTTTGAGTGGACTGGTATATTTGGTGTTAATTGTACAACGTTGGAACGAAACTGCACCTCTGTGGGATTGGATCAGCACCCCACCTTTCAGTACCGCATTGGACCCAAACCGTACCTCAGTGGGATTTGTACCAGATCATTTGGCACCTGTCATAGGACTTGGAACTGTGGGACAGTACCTGTGGATAATCTCACCAGGGATTAGGATTTAACTATAAAACTGTTTAACTATTGGCATACCAGCAGAGATAAGTTTACCTACTTTGTACTGATTTTGATTGTTAATATATTGTTATTGTTAAAGTTATATCATTGTTGTCCTTCTTTGTTGAGTTCTGCTAATATTCAGAAGATGGGCATCGTAACAGCTACATACAGCAGTTAGTACACATTACACAGCATATAGAAAAGGATATCAGATTATAATAAGAATACATTCAAATAACAATGACATTATTAGTTTCAGTAATTAGTAGTCTCACGAATACTTACACAATCAACATCTACCACATGACTAGCATCAAGTCACCAGTACTTATACACAAGAGTAAATAATAAAAATTTACTGCAATTGTCTGGATCTTTCAGACGCCACCCTTATTTTGTACATGAAGGCCATACTGAGACAGCTAGATTTCATCATTTTTCGATACTATGATGTCCCCGTCTGTTAATGTCCCGCCACAGACAAGAAGTAATTTTTGATCATCACCCAAGCGTCTAAAGGAAGACAAAATTTTGCTCACTTCATCAAATAGCCTTTGTCTCACCTGGTCATATTGACAATAATACAGGATAAAATGTTTTAAATCTTCAGTTTGGCTCTGACTACACATTGTACACAACCTCGAATTTCGTGAAGTATTTTCACTTTTCCCGAATTAACTCTAAGACATAGTCCTTCTTAAGACCCTTTCTTAGTTAATTCGTTACAGAACAAAAGAGCTAATGGATATTATACAAATAAATGAGGGGGCGGTCACAGCGTCGAGCTAGAACAAGCCTGGCCGCGAAGCGGTCCTGAAGAGGAGTGAAGAACTTCCTTAACTACTCTCCAGGACCACTCCCATGCCAGGTTTGTTCTAGATCGACGCTATGAACGCCCTCTCATTTATTTTTATAATATTAATTACCTATTTTGTTTTATATTGAATTAGCTAAGAAAGGGTCTTAAGAAAGACTATCTAAGACAATGTTCACCAAAATCAACTTTACCGCGGCTGTAACACAACCAACAACATTGGGTATTCCTTAGCTAATTTCCACCAATCATATGGTGTAATGTATAATGTTGGAGACACACCCAGTAAAGGTTATTCATTCATTCACATGTATGTTTATTTCAAATTTGTTAAACAGTGTCAGAATCAGGGTTCCCGTACCAGTATATAAGGGAGACATATGTTTACACCATGATCCTCAACTTGTTGTCACCACGTAACTGGTACGCATGTACGAGGTTTGTTTCACACAATAAGCATAAACTGCATTATGAAACAACCAACGCAATGAGATACGAATAGGTAATCCTAAGCCAACTTGATTGCTTTTTCCACAAGACCCAGTGCTAATACTTTTCGCCAGATTAGTCAGTACTTCGGGCAAAAAACAAAACAAAACAAAACAAAACTTGAGTCTCGTGTCTGTCACCTATTTTAATAAACTTTTTTATTTGTTTAAAAGATATGCATTTCGTATGTTTCTATTAACATTCTTCAGTACCTAGCAGTTCCACAAAAATGCTCAGATGAGCTGTAGGTGCTTATTACAGCCTGTATGACAATGCCACACAGCTTTGTTACACTGTGTTACAGTCTATATCACAAGATATTAACTGATGTAATGCCAGATGGTGATAGAGTCTATATCCGAGGGCTATATATTGGATAATCTGTTGGCTCTTGATACAGCTTGATTTCAGCGCCATGTGGCATTCGGTTTGACATTTCTTATCAAATTGACCAGGAGGATAAACAGCACAACCAAAAATAAAACAATATTCCATGGACATGATATTTTCATGCTAGGATACAGAAATATATTATCAATTCAGTATCTCTTTTTCTTTAACTCCACAGTCGATTCTCACTTTACATTGGAACTTGTGTTATAAAAGTTGCACTGACCAGAAAGAATGCTACTTTTTATTCGCTATGATATTGAAACGTTTCTGAATGGATAATCTTAAATAATATAAACCATCATGGTCTACTAGTCTATTGGCGACATGGTGATAAAATTTGGAATATTTCCCTAAATACACTTCATGTATGAAAGGGCGGATATATCTGGCAAATGTTGTCAGCGCCTTCATTTCAGTAACCATATTAACTCTTTCATTGCCAATCACGACTAAAGTCAATTTACTTAAGTCGACTTAGCCTGAATCATCATTAGGATCCCAGATTCGTATTCCTCGTAAAAAGACCTTTCATTCAAGCACAAGCATGCCTATAGTTCCAGAGAGAATACCCCACGTCAACAGCTTTTCTTGGCGCGCATTGGGCGCATTAATGCGCGCCTAGAAAAGTTGTTGACAGTCCAAAATTTGGCACTGAAAAAGTTAAAATGTGCTAAAATATTTCTAAATCACGCGGCACTATCGGCAGGAAAATTGTTCATTAGTTTGTCATCAAATCTACATTGTCCTTTTGAAGATTAGGTTGATCACATAACGTCAACAAAACTTAACACATTTGTGAATCAACACGATGTTATTGGCTGCACCTATGAGCACAACACGATGTTATTGGCTGCACCTATGACCACAGTTTCTGACCTACTGGTATCTTGAATGGCAAGGTGCATGTTTACCAATACAACTTTCTTTGCTTTCATAAGTCCTATCAAATTAGTTTTAATTGACAGAAACATATTGAATGCCCTTAATAATGATTTATTGATTGAAAACTATCGTTACGGCAGGGACACGTACAGACAGGGATCGACCCGCGTTGCGTCAAATATATTCAGTCCAATATGCACACACAATAAAAATGGCACGATTTAAAACCGAGCTTATATATGATCAGTCGGCCAGGTATCTAGGAGGTTCCTCTAGTATATCCCTTCTGGTTTTTGCTGTTCCTGTTAAAAAGCGATTTTCACATAATAATGTACTTTATTTATTTCATGAGAATTGGGGAAAATAGCCCTCGGATGACACAAATTCCTCTCCTCGAATTACACATATGGTCAAATAAATTGCCAATTCATTTATCGTTACGTGCTGTGACCACAGTCTCCAAGTAAAAACACGACTGTCCAATAACAGATGTACACACATTAATTTTTGCGATGATAATGTTCCTTTCTTCCAAATGTTTTTTATCTTCAAATATTTAAAAACATTTATTGTTATGCCATCCAATCAAGGCAAATAAGAAAAAAATGGAGTAAGTTTTTGTAATTTACTGTACAACGTAGGCCTATCCTGTGTTCGAAAAACATATTTCCTGGTCCGACTTGTGTGAGATGCAGAATTATAACTAAGCTCCCTCAAAATCTTTCATATACAACAACCGAGTTACATCAAGCATAGAATCTTGGACAAGTCTCTATCACTTTAACGACTTTATTTCATCAATTTCCTGATAGAAATCGCTGCTAACGCAAACGATCGCCAATGAAAGAAAAATCCACCAGGCGGGGTTTTTTTCACCCGCATAGATACACATGAATTCTGTATATGAAAAAGTGAAATTTGATTTAACCTGTGTGGCTCTGACATTTGAAATGTTAGAAAGCTGAATGTTTATTCAACGAAAAAATGACAAGCTTGAAATTATGGTCAGGTTTAGAATGTTTGGTTCATGTACATGTCACAAAATATGTCCTTTTTATATGTTTCCATTAATATTTTTCACCCTATGAACCTTTACATGTAGCAGTTACCCAAAAGTGTCTTTGGTCTCTTACGTTTTTCAGTCCGTTTACGGTTCAATACTAAATTCAATTGTAACCAACAAGTTCCTCAAATGTGGCGTCCATTGCTGGGGACGATGCTATCCCCAGCTCTACCGTCGTTACCAAACATTGTCATGATCTTATTGTATTTTAAGCCCGATTTGTGGGGTTTAACCACTCTGTCGCTCCATGAATGTGAGCGAGGGCACAATCATAATCTTCCTTCTAATTGCAAAATCGACTCGGTTTAAGTTCTTATGTTTAGACAGAATATTATACATACATACAGGCCCAGTACTTTTTTCCGCGAGGTAAGATTTAACATGTAAAGAAATCTAACAAGAGATCATTAGACCCGAATAATTGTAATCTTTGCATTCGGAAATCTCATGATCACCCAACAACCACTTCTTACTAAGATACGTCATTTTCCTTATAAGTTATAACATCACTTGATTGAAAGGCATTCCCATTAATTTACAAACCTGTTTTCAACTTGTGAAAGAGCACGGTGTTTCCGTACGTCACGCAGGCAGAACCACACAAAAACTTTCTTTTTCCAAATAAACTATTCAATCACAGGCTGAAAAGGTATCACTGCCTGCAGATCACCCCTCTTGCGCACATAGAAACAACGCAGCATGTACCTTCGCGGTTTGACCGGAAATTTTACAGAAACTGAATGCAATGAAAATTGATGGAGGCTATCAACCTTCGTTCAGTGGCATAAACACGGCACCAAATAGATCTATTGAGCCATCGTTCTGCTGAGACCTTGCTGGGATGTAGGTAATAGATAAACATCTTTCTTCAGACGTTGAAATTAAAGAAACCTATAGCTGTAGAGGTATTATGTGTGGAACAGATGTTTCATATGAGGTGACTTCAGCTGTAAAACATTGCCTGGACTTTCTGTTTTATTTTTCTATATAGACACATACTGAATATACTTTTTACAAAAAGCTGAACAGGATATCATCGCTTCATTCTGCCGTTTACAACAGGTAGAATTGCAAAAAACTTTGCAACATGGTGCTCCTGCTGACTTACGTACTTCGAGTGGTTGACTTTACGGCAACAGTATTTGTTGGGATGTCGTGCAGCTGGTGCCTAAAATCTCTCTCTCTCTCTCTCTCTCTCTCTCTCTCTCTCTCTCTCTCTCTCTCTCTCTCTCTCTCTCTCTCTCTCTGTAAGAGGAACAAGATTGCCTATGTGCCATTTAATGTAAGAAATGTTTAAACCGATCGAGGTGGGAGTGGGAGTGAACTTGAGAATTAATGTCTTGATTGTGCGTATAATTGATAGGAGCAGACGGAATGTCAAACGTTTAACAACATAGTGGTTCCATCATCAGGAACCAATTATGTTCAATAAAACAGAATGTGGCACAGGTTCAAATTTTTGATTAAGGTCATTTGAGCCATTAAGCATTGTTGTTACAAGTTTAATTTGTTATAGGCCACATTCTGTGTACCTTTGCTGTTTCATTATTACAGCTGACATAATATTTCTTTAGACAGACGAAACAAAATTCAAGTCAATGCTTCAGTCACAGGTAAGCAGAAATAAAAGATTTATTGCAAAGACCCTTTAAAGCATTTAACGTTGTAAAAAAAAACCCTGGCTATTCACACTCTGCCAATTTGCGTGTTCTTGAAAGTCTGGTGTTTTATGGGTTACTTACTTTGTTGACTTGTCGACAACCAGCTCAGATTTGACGAAACATAGCAATTACTAAAATGATTGCAGAGGTCAGGATGCAGCTCCTTTGACGTGTGGGCGACTCATATTCCTCTGCATTTATATTTTATATCTACATGGTCGATCAGCTGATTTGACACACATCAGTGCGCTTAACGGTCAGTTTAAATTCGCAAATGATATTCTTTATGACAGTAATATCTGGGGAAACAATTCTCCTAAAAGATATTTTAAAAATGTAAACAGCTAGCCTACATTTGCCTTAGTGTACACAATTGAAATTAGCTTTCCATCTGAATTCAAAGAGCTGTGGTAAAGAAAAATGAATTTGTTGACAGATTGATATAAATTCTTCCAATCGACCAGGCATAAAGATACAATTATTCCGAAAGTTTTGTCAAATTTAATTTTAGATTTTTGTGTGAATGAGCATTTCTTGTATCTTTTATTTCAAATGGCGTTTCAATAAGGAGGTGGGTTGTATTTCAATGTTTAATCCACATCATCATTCATGCCTAAGAAACATGTGTGCGATAACGTTATCCACAAAATGCCTTAAATTGGTTGTTATAACATCTAAATTGCGGCAAATTTCCAGCATGTTAACTGAAGAATCTGGAAAAAATTGTCTTGGCGTGCATCAAAAAAGCAGTGATATAAAAGTGCTGAGTGAACTTGGTAGGGCGTCAGATGGTGCGTAAAACTGATCTAGATGATGATGATGATGATGATGATGATGATCATCATCATCATCATCATCATCATCATCATCATCATCATCATCCAGGAATTTACTCAAATGGCTATTCCTTTTATACATTTACCAGTTACATATATATATACATATATGAGTGGAGAGATGGCTAGATGTAATTAAATCCGTAATACTTAAAAAAAAATGTGTGGAGACTAATGGTCCCCTTAACCTACTCCCCCAACCGAAACAATAATGGTCACCTCTTCATTTTGAACAAATGTTTAGGCAATAAGTCTTGCGATCGATTAAATTATAGGGAAAGGAAACTGTAAATTCCAACAAGCCCGTTATATTTTCATTTTGGCTCATTTCGATGGCGCCATACAACCGTATAGATAAAATCACAAAAGGTATTTTAGCATGAAGCCACGGTAAAATGGAGAATTTTATGGTCGTAACAATGCAGTGAAATTCAGATTGTGTTAATACAGCGATTACGAAATATTTAGTACCTCTGTCTATTACCAGGATCGCTCACTATAATTTCGCACTTCACAATAAGTCTGGAATATTCTGGACAGGTCATTATGTCTGTGTGTGAACACAGACATATTGTTTTACCCAATATTCATTCTTTCTTTCTTTCTTTCCTATCTTTCTTTCCGCCAGATTTTTGTGTCGTCTTAAACTCAGACACCGTGCAAGCTAGAAACTTCAAACTTTTCATGGCTATAGCACCTGCAGTGAAGTTTCGCATATCGTTCTGAATAGTCAAGATTTTGAAAATTATGCAAATTAAGGCAATTAAAAAAAATCAATTGCTTCTGGCCTTCAAAGTATTCATCTGATTTTGATGATATTGGACCCAAATTGTAGATATTGTAACACTACACATTTTTGTAATTTACAAGTGACCTCTAAAGGTCAAAGGTCAAGGTCATTCGGACCTTTGAAATATTCATCCAGCCATAACTCGGTCAATTTTCATCCAATTTTATTCATGTTGAGTTCAAATTGTATACATTGTAACACTGCACATTTTTGTAATGTAGATGTGACCTCTAGAGGTCAAAGGTCAAGGTCATTTTGTCGTTTGAAATTTTCATCTAGCCACAACTCGGCCAATTATCATCCAATTTTGATCATTGTTGGACACAAATTGTAGCTACATATGAGCACTTGTCTATGTGAGCAGGCGGGATGTTGCTGATATTTTGGAAATAAAGAATACTTTTTACAGGCAAAGTCTAATTTCTTCTGATATGCAGATAGTTTTCATTTACATTTGACCTCTAAAGGTCAAGGTCATTTTGCCTTTTGAATGTTTCATCAAGCCATAACTTGGTCACTTTTCATCCAATTTTATTCATGTTGGACTCAAATTGTAAGTGTTGCAACACTGCATATTTTTGTAATTGTGCAAATTTTTCACACACACAGACAGATTTGCTTTCAAGCAAATCTTTCTTTTGTAGTTATTGTTGCTTGTATAGTGAACGCCGAAATTTTAGTTAATACATAGAATTTGATTTTTATTAGTTGTGGGCAGTCCCTTGCTTCTAAAATGCCTGTGCACAACTGCAAGACACCAGGCTGTAATGCAGACACCAGGAAATTGGTAAAACTAACGAAATATTTATGAACGCAACGGTTTATATTTCACAATGCCTCCAGAAGAACGATAAGCGTGACCTTCCTGGTAGTAACGGGTACTGTGGCGTGACTGTGTGATCGGTCGTGCTGGCGATCGTCGCAAGGCGGTCAACATTGGACAGTCTGAATCCTGGACTGGGTGCGCGAAAGGGAGCTCTGCCAACTGTGTGCGTGGAGGGCGGGAAGGAGGGAAGGGGTGGCAGGGTCGATTACATAAGCAAGCAAAATGGCGCGATCTGGTGCATCCTAAGGTCAAAATCAATGCACTTCTCTGCATAATTTTGATCAAAAATATCTATGTAATATTAAAATATTTATTTCCTTTGACAATCACATCACACATCCAATTACATACTGATGAAAAAAATGTATCAGATTGGCATAGCATGATTAAAACATATAAAGGGGCTGATCAAAAGCATCTAAATGACTCGAAGTAGTAGCGCTTGAACAATTCCAGGACAAATATAGTGAAACTGGGACGGACGGGATAAGTTCCTGAATCCACATTTTCAAAACTGATGTAGATAGAGGCACCATCCCAGTTAACCATATGGGTATGCACCATAGACAAACCACAAATGCATTCAAACCATAGTTAAAGAAATACAATTTATGCGAAATTCATTGAATTTCTCAATACTTATTCTCTTGCATTGTTACCTATTTGTTTGTTGTTTTGTTTTTGTTTGTTTTGTTTAATTTAGTTTAGTTTTGTTTTGTCCTTCATCAGATCGACCACCCTCATATATGAATGAATGAATCTTTATTAGCTGCACCTTCAATACACAGAAAAGGTACTTTGCCAAATACAACACAGTACATCCACAATGCACATAATCCAACCTCACAAAAAGAAACCAAATATACGATGATGTTTAAATAAATACATTACCTACGTTCATAAGGATCCCCTTATTACAACAGTCTCATTTATATAATTTATCTTAGTCTGGAGAACCCCTCGATCTGTCGATTTGTGTACTATTGGGCTATCCAGGGTGAAATAAATATGTTTAAACTAAAACTATCATAAGTGAAACAGTCTCAAACTCTTCTCATTTCATCAAAAATATAAATTTTTCTTCCGAACTTAAATTCTCAAAATTCACAAAAATTTCGGACATTCCTTGCAATATTCTTTTTCTCGGGTTAGAAAATTTTTCACACACGATCACATAATGAAACTCATCCTCAATAGTCTTACAGTAATCACATGTTATTTCCTCAATAGGTGTTTTCACTGGTCTTCGTTGTCTTCCTAATTCAATGTGTAATATATGTGCACTAGTTCGGAAGCGTGTAAATTTTTTTCTGTAGCTAAAAACCTTTAATATAAGTAAATATGATTCAATTTCGAATTTGGTTTTGAATTTAACGTATGTTCGTAATTTCTTGTCGGGTAACGATTGCATGTTCATGGTTTTTTTGCCACTGTGCCAAAAATCTTTCTTTTAATAGACAATTTATAATTCCAGGAGAAAAATTAAAAAATCGTCGCTACCGTGATGCCAAATATCCTGACATCCGATTATCGTAAAAATATCATGTAACAAACTCTCAGGGTTAACATTCTCCATTCGATACCAATTTTTACAGACACGTGTCAAAACCTCGCACGAATATGGATATTTTCCTATCTACTTAATAAAGCAATATTACACGCTTTCGCGTTGACACCCAAAATATATTTTAAGTAATTTACATCGACTTTCTCAAATTCTACTTTGAAGTACAACTTTATATCATCAGGTGAGATACACTAAGACGGAGGGATTAGATAAGCACCCCACATTTCACAACCGTACAGAAGTGTTGGTGCAATGAGTTTGTCGAAGAGATCCAAATATAATCTTACATCAGTCTGTACACTATACAGAATTCTTTTTAGCCTTCCGAGAGTCTCTTTTGCTTTACTACATAATTGCTTTATAGCACCATTGAAATTGCCATTCGAGCAAATTTCTATTTCTAAATAAGTATACTTGTTAACAATCTCCAGCATTTGGTTTCCAATATTAAACTGTTTACAAATTTTTCTACCAGACTTATTAAATATGATCACCTTAGCCTTTCTTCATTTATACTTAAATTCCAATCTTTGCAATATTCTGTCAATCTATTTAAACAACACTGCAAACCATTTTCACTTTCCGAAATAAGAACTAAATCATCTGCATATAGCAAACAGCTGAATTTTTCTTTGTACAAAGTGACTGGACAACATATGTATCAGTACCACTTGGAATTACACTTCTATCATAGTTTTTAAGATATTCAAGATATAAAGTTTCAATTACCCCCAGTGTGCAATACAGAAAAGTATGCCTGATATCGTACCTTTCTTGACACATTACTAATTTGCTCATAGATAAATAATTTATTCCCAAAGTGTCAATCCGAGTTCAATTCACATGTTTGTGCTATAGGTACATCCAATGAACTGAAAACAGAAGTTGTAGCATTGTCATCTTGCTAATCAGGTACACTTGGAAGATTCTGATGCTTGACAATTTCAAAACTATTATACATGAGGGGGCTTATCGAATTTCAGTTCAACGGGTAGGGTTCAAAGTACATTCGATTATCATAAAACAAAAGTTTTGACATGTAAATTTTTTGTGGCGTTTCAGGACAAACAGAGAGAGCTACTGTCAAGTAAATCTCATTTTTCTTTGTTGAGAACGTGGCTCGGGGATAACTGTGGGGAAGCGTCTCAATTTCTTGAACACAGAGTCAACGAGTGGTAGAGGTAAAGGCAACCAAAGTACAATGTCAGTGATACGAAGTTGGTGAATTTGGCAAGTTTTAGTCTTGACTGTGGCAGTGGAACAATCAAAGCTGGTTTTTAGTCTTGACTGTGGCAGTGGAACAATCAAAGCTGGTTTTTAGTCTTGACTGTGGCAGTGGAACAATCAAAGCTGGTTTTGCTGATCAACTTCTTGTTTTTATTTAAGAAATGAAGTTCATTTGTTGGTTGTTTATGAGCTTATATAGCCTGTAGGCGTTGACAGGCATTTGCCATGAAGCACTTCATTGCTTATGGAGCTATGGGAAAGTACAAGTAGTACCAAGAATCATTGCGTATTGTGAAGAGGCCACTGTGGTTATGCATTGTGGCCATGTACACAGAAACTGCATTTACTGTTTCTTTTCTCTTGATGCTAAAAACCAAACCACATGTAAATACAAAGAGAAAGAAGATGACAGCCACGAACCTTTATTACTTGTGATCCCCCCCCCCCCCCCGCAACTACTTGAAACCCTTCCCTGGAACGAGCGAGGTAAAAGTAAGAGCGAACCATTGTTTTCGGTTGGTTCAATGACAATTCTGGAACATTGCAGTGTTTTCTGTTAATGAGAAATCTATTTAAAAACACTGAACCAGACGACATTCTATTTCAGGGCGTTTTGGGGCTGCTAGAGCGGGATGGGTCAAAGTACATGCACCGTGGTAGCAAACTTTTGACCTCTTCATAAAGTGGCTGAAGAGCTGACAAAACTTATCATGTGTGAGAGCGGAGACACAGCGTCTGGACACATATTTCACAAACTCCACACATGGAACCTCAAGGGTTTACCGCTATATCGCTTGAAATCTTCAGCACATTTTTCAATTCATCTTGGTCTAGAACATCCCATGTGGTGCTACGGGTACAAAACTGTCCTCGTGTATATTTTGGTCTTAACAACAGTGCTGGAATGCCATATTCCGGTGTTTATACTGATGTTAAAATGTATCTTTGGAAAACTGTCTGCTTACCTATACTGCTTTATGGAACTGATCGTCTCCATGTTTCAAAATCTGATGTTAATAATTTGAATTTTATTCCAGCTAATCTGGGAAAGCAATCTCTTGGACTTGGTAAACGTTCACATCACTCTAATTCTTTACATGCATTGAATTTGCCTTCTGTTCATAGTTTCATTAACCAACGGACAGTTTCCCTCTCTCTCTCTCTCTCACAAATTATGCCATTCTGGTATTTTACTTCGAAAACTCTACTACTAGTGCTGAACATGGCTCAGTACATGTTACAAGGTATATTGTACAGAGGGCCCTTAGTGTCGCGCATTATCTCACTTGATCTGTCACCCCTAAAGTTAGCTTCTAATGATACACATCCCAGAGTCATCGCCCATGGTGCTGTGGATACACCTGATGGAATTATAGACTCCTTAAGACTTTTAGTTTGCTCGGACAATTATTTTAAACCATGTTATGCAGAGCATATTTTAACTGGGCTTTTAACCAAATAGTTTGGTTCATATTATTTCCCTGTATGTTTTTATTTCCAGCTTTGTATATACTTATTTCTCTCATACAGAGGTTTTAATAAAATTATTATTATTATTATTATTATTATTATTATTATTATTATTATTATTATTATTATTATTATTGTTATTATTATTGTTATTATTATTATTATTATTATTATTATTATTATTATTATTATTATTATTATTATTATTATTATTATTATTATCATTATTATTATTATTACTATTATTATTATTATTGTTATCGTTATCATTATCATTATCATTATCATTGTAATGAATCGGGTGAGCTACACTTCAGGAGCTGTTTCAGGTGATGTCGGTTGCACGGAACTGCATGGACTTAGTTCAACATAACCGTGCGTTTGAGACACATTGTTTGCCACTGAAATTTTGTTGCTATCAACATAACCGTAACTGGTTATTAGGAGCACAAACAGACCCTGCTATTGTCGAACAAAAGCGACCATCAGGTCCCATTATGAATATGGGGTTCCGAAAAGTGCATATCCTTTGACATAGTGGTTACTGGTGATTAAATGGCCGTCGGGTAAGCATGGAACACATTACGTAAAACCAGTTAAATTACTTGTTCGTAGTATTGTGTTTACTGTATATAAAGACCTTCTCTCATGAAAAGTGTCTCTGATTTTCTGGCTTTAGTCCAATCGCTTACACTTAATACTGAGTCGCATAGGGTGAATTTGATTATTGAGTCACTGAAATAGGTGAAGACAACCATGCGCTTGATTTGCATGGTTGACATTGTTTCAGGTGTTGGTTTAATCAACGACACTATACGTGTAGCCTCCTTGGTTTAACAGGCCAGTGCTGTCCAACTGGAGCATTGTAGCAAAATTTTGCCACAAAGCCCTTCAAAACTGCCACAGATTTTCTCCAAAATAAGTGTTTCTCAATTGAAGACGTGGAAAAAATGCTACAAGGAAAGAAAATTTTGCTACAGAGATTTTCAGCTGGACAGCACTGATAGGCTTCACCGAAACCGGCGAAGGCTAACCAACATGACAATCAAGTATAGAAGAGTATGATCAAAGCTAAAAGACCGTGCTATTTATCGGAATCTTGGTGCAATGCTTTAAAGCATGGGCCCATAAAGGCTCCACCCTAAAAGGTACGTTAATTTGGCCTTCCTCCATAATGTCCCCATCACGAGAGTTTGTGCAAAGGAGATCGAAGGGGTTCAAGTTCCCGTTTAGTTTGCTTCAATAGCTTCACACTGTGTATACGATCCAGAAGTAAACCATCAAAGTTTATATCCACTTGGATGTACATAAGTGTTCCGGTGGATAAAACCCACATCAAAATGGGTACCTTGAACAGAAAAAAATATAAAATAGTTCATTATAATGGACATTTTAGCCTTGTTGATAAACTGTTTTGGGTTGTATTGTCTTGATGTATGTTGGCTTACAAAAGCGCATGTTTTGGTGCAGCGTCATTTCGTGACCGAAAATACGTCACGATCCCAAGTATATTGCGTAACAACTCCGATCAGTCAGGTATGACCGTGACTGTATGGCATAAAAAGGGTTTGTTCCGTGGTTTGAGCACACCAATAACGTGACCGTCGCAGACAAATCTGAAGAAAAGCCGAAAGTCACAAAAAAAGCTGAAATCGGGTGGATGGAAACATGGCAATAACGGTATGTGTGTTTTTTTAATTTTTACTTTTTTGAAAATATTTTTATCAATAACAGTGTAGTTCCCTCAAAAACTGACACCGACTGATTCGTGTAAGGTGCGGATTCAAAGGGGTGCGGAGGATACGCTAGCACCTCCCGCCCTTCCCCTAAAAGGTTTTGTTACTTTAATTTGACACCCCCCCCAAAAAAAAATACAGTGAAAATATCGCTTTCTGGTGCCAGGAAAGGATGAAAAGACGGCATGAAACTGCTAAAATTCAGGAGCTTCTGGGGTGGAACACCCTGGGCCACCGGTGGGGCTTGGCTCCAGCCCCCGGCCGACAATTTCAGCACCCCTTACGAAATTTTTGGATATCCGCCCCTGTGTATGCAACTCCCCCTGCCCTAAATATCATAAAGAATGGTCCTGTGTTGTAAATGTCCCTGTTTCTGTCTGGTCACCAGGAATGATACAGGCGACCAGGGCTTGCTTTTCTCAGCACACTCTGGGCTCATGGAACCCAGAAAGCCCTGAATGAAGCTGTTCACTGGGGGACTCTTCAATGTGTGGGGGCACAACTAGCCCATTTAGGAAACCTTTGCTTTCCGTTCGAAGCTGGCAGTGTTGTCTTAACATTTTAGTCTGCCACGCAAACTAGGAAGAGCGACTTTAGAACTTATTCTGAAACGTAATGCACGTGGCCTTTTTTTATCATAGAAATGGTATACAATGGTTCGAATTTACCTCAAAATACCTGGTCTACGCGTATTAACGATAATTGTCCTCTTTTAAAGTATTATTAATGTAGTGACCAATATCAACTTGCTCCTGCTTGTCAGTACACAGTCTTTGTCTTTATGTGTCACGCCCCACATGCACCTAGCACATACCCCCCCCCCCCCCAAAAAAAAGCATGATTTGAGTTCACAAATGTAATCGCCCAGGTTGCCTGATCCCTAAAAACATAAACTGTTCTCAAACATACCGTCAAATGTATCTATTGGTTATAGGTTGCTTGACTGCCCCGACGAAACTCTACTAGAACCCAGCAGTAACTTTGAAGTGATGTATGTGAATATGTACAATATAAACATTTTTGCTGGGATTTTAGGCGTAAATTGCGAATACTCTGCGAGTCTTTTCATTGACAATAGTCGCTATACAAGCAACTGGTCTTTTATCGACGAATTGCGCTGGGACAAGTTTATTTATATGTAGAAATCGTTTGTTTCTTTCTTTGTTTTGGATAACATATGCAATGTTGGGCAAATAAACAACATAAGAATACTTATTTATTATCATAAAATTATAAATCCCCCTGCATATACGTTCTCATATGTGTGGAAAGATCAGGCAATTTGCTGCCCAAATTAAACCGCTCCGCTGAGCTGCTATTCCGAAGTTGCTCCTTGTTGAACTGCTGCCTGTATGACAAAATATTTTTCCTGTCCACGTCCCCTCCCTTTTAAGATCCTTAATCCGCCTCGAACTTCTTTTTGATGTAAAAATACGAGTCTTGGCAATAGTTCCATTTGACCTACGCATCTTTGCCAATGTTTTTCCACTTATCAGATTATAAAGGTTGTCTTGAGACAAAAGCCCACTTATTAGCAAGTATATTGTAAGGTAAATAAGACGCAATCCGCTGAGCTGGTATATAATAAATATGAACAATTTAGATTCAGCTTTGATTGCGTGACAGGTTGTGAGTCAGCTCTGCCCACTCGTTCTTAATGGAACTTCTACTTTGCATAACTGTAGCGAGGCCGAAAAAGATCCTCGTTTTTTTTTTCTGGTGGTGAAATGTACGTCGTGCAAAGGAAACAATTGTGCAGCAATATATATATATATATATATATAGAGAGAGAGAGAGAGAGAGAGAGAGAGAGAGAGAGATAGATAGATAGATAGATAGATAGATAGATAGATAGATAGATAGATAGATAGATAGATAGATAGATAGATAGATAGATAGATATACATATATATATATATGTATATATATATATATATTTAGGAATGGGGATTTGGTACACTTTGTATGTGCGCTTCCCATTTTCGGCTATTAAAGTGATTGGTACGAAGGTTGCTGGTTCGAGATGCGGCCGTTGGTCACAAACATGTGTGCTGTTACTTGGGTCACCGTGACCAAAGTAATTGCACATATGTTTTACCACATCGTATCAGAATGAAAAGGTTTTTTTTAAATTGATTGTACATTGCTGAAAATATTGAATAAGAAATGTATAAATACCGTAAACAGATTTCCCGAGGAGGAAAAGGATTAAATAAACAATAACCAAGAACATCCTGGTACAAAATCAAACAAGGTATTTAGCGTTTGAAAAATACAGTATGGATATGCAGATAAACAATTTCCCCATTAAATTGGTCGACAACGATCAGTGATGTTAAATGTCTTCTGCTTTGCATTCTCCCACAAAGTGAGCTTTCATGAAAAGTTAAGCTGTTTTGTTAGTATCAGAGGACGCCTATCAGGTGACATGATCCTCCAGCACTCCGAAATGAAGCTGTTGAAAGTCTTTTCAACATGGGGAAGTTACAGTTCGCCCTCTTAGCTTGCCTAGTGACATATTGCATAATTCTGGATTAGATTTCTACGTCAACGTGACACCGAGCAAAGCATGGTTTAGCCAAGAAAGTTTTATAAAATTTTAAAAGGGCCAAGTTTGTGCCCGCAAGTTAGTATGATTTCTCGATGTTTCATGGTACTGGAATGAAACACCAGGAACAATAACATAACTGGAAATTCAGTGACTGTTTCCAACGTTTGGTAGTATTTTATCCATCCATCCATCCATCCATCCATTCATTCATTCATTCATTCATATATTTATTTATTTTCAAAGAAATGTCAGTAAGCATTATTCCGTATTTTGGTGAATATTTTAAGAATTTTGTGACATGTCATGTGATGTAAAGGTTATTGGAACAGCCTGAGTACTTTGCAGAGGTAAATTGAATGCATCTTTTGCCCTCTCCCTCCACCCCGTTCACACATCTCAGTGAAGTTCGTCTCTCGTTTCATCTGAACCCACATTACTCCCGGTTCCATGACGTCATCGCCCTTTTTCCCTTTTAAAACCGTACACAAACATCTTTTCATATTAACCACTTACTCTTTCTGAATGCTTTGTGCTTTTACAGTGAGGCAATATTGTATTGTGCTGTAATATATTGCATTGTGCTGTGTTGTGTGACAGTGCAGCAGAATGCAGAGTAGTGTATTGTGGTCAACATGCAGATATCCACTTCCGGCATATGGTGCCGTAAATTCATGCGTTCAAGTGAGGACGAAAAGCAAGTCGCTATGACGTTACCCAGCGTTTTATGTATTTGATATATAACGCATACGTTTTGAACTGTGTTTTATGTACAGATTATTGAAAGATATTAGTAAAAGTACCCTTGAATGTCTCTACATAAGTAATTGATGTACTGTTTGGGAGATCCGTTCTGAATGAATAACCATAATTCATCCGTACGTACGTACGTACGTACATACATACATACAAACATACACACAATTCAGTCAACGCCGTTACCTTTCCCCTTCGAGCAAGTGCGATTTGCAAACAATTTCAATACATGTACATTCAAGTAAGCTGTTCTGGCAGAAGGGTCATGGACAAGGAAGGATTATGACGAGTAAATTATCTGGCATTAGCTAATGGACTACACACTAAACTAATTGCAAATCCTTGTAATGAAAGCATCGGGCCATGACGTTGCTTTCTCTCTTGTGTTCAAACCTTCGTAAAAGATCTGCAGACGTTCTTTAAAAAGATTTGGAGATATCCCAAAGAGCGCAGGTGAGTCTGTCTGATCAACCGTGCAAGTCATCCCATGCCATACACAAATCGACTACAGTTTTGGGCTGAAATATAAGCTTGTTAGAAACGAAGACAAATGATGTCTTTCACATCATTGCGATAGTAATTTGGGTCTCGGTCACAGCATGTATGAATCAACTCATTCCTCCATGGTCACAGTGAATATGTCAATTTTCCTCAATCAGATTCACAAGTTTGTAAGCGTATTCTATACATTCATGTAATGGCGAATCCCCCACAGAGCTTGTGGGAATAGCGATCTTTTGAAAGGAACGTGAAAGAAGTTCCCTGTGGATCTAAAGAGACGAATAGATCACACTTGCCTATGTCGTTAAGCTACAGCTATAAACACGTTCTTGACGTTACCGTACAGCATAGCAAAAGGATAAGCAGGTGTTTATCTTATACAAGTGCCTCCGGCTGTGCCCAGGTAACAAATTAAACTGACGTCAAAGGAGCTAATGTGTAAAGAAGGCAAGAACATCCATTTCAAACATGTTTCAACAAATGTCCCAGTTACCCAAGGCCTAACAAAAATATATGTGTGGTCCGCTATCCCGACCGCACCCCACTGAAAAGGCCCGACTGCAAAGAAAGCTTGTGAAACATAAAACAAAAAAGTTTCAAGCGGCCCTTCCCTGATAAAAAATATCGACCCTGGCTGAAAGATTTTAGCGAGAAAGTGGCCTTCATGTGCCGTTATTTTGCAGTAAACTCAACAAAAAACACAGCATTTTATTTCAGATTCTCTAGAGGGTTAACTTTGGCCGGGAAAGAGCATTGCTGCATAACCACGGTTGCTCGCTGAGACAGCATAGCCTCGGTTGTTCGGTGATCGTTATCGTCATATTCGCTAGGTTCCAGGTGTCCCTTTCTTCGAGTTACCAAGGGCAAACAGGCGTTAAAGTACTTTTAAAATATGGCTTACTATCTTAACTTTAATCTTCCCGCTCGGTTGTGTCTGAAGCAGTCATCATCGTTAGTTACAAATCCAAATGCGACACGATACCTTGAGCCGGCAAATCATGCACGTTGGTGAGCGCTATTTTGAACATGGCACAATGCATTGTGGGACAGTCGCACAAAAATACATTTGATTTGGATATCAAAGTGAATCGCGGCCACATCATGTATCATATCATTATTGATGATCTGAAATATTTGCAAAATATATACTTTTGGTTTCATATATTGTAACACCCCACCCCCACCCCACCCCTGATCGTCCCAATACTATCCTCATTTACAAACCATTGGATGCAGAATCCACAATTTTCAAAATGGCAGCCAAGTCCGTGAGTTAGTATCCAAAATATATGTGTGATTAGTGTGAACGAAAATTTAATTTGTTCAGGTGGGTTTTTACATAATTGGTAATAAGAAACGACTGCTCATCAACGATTAGAGTCAAAGTAAGCCCAGAAAAAAATGTCTTGTAAAACTCACCAAGAACCGAAGCATCACGACACAAATATACAAAAAATCAGAAAAATGTTGTGAGCAAATATATCATCATGTTCAGCAGCATATTTTGAACAACGGTGACAACCATTTTTGATTTGGAGTGCTTTTACGACCAAATACTGTTGGCATATTTTTTCAATTTTAGCTGAAATGTTGTGTAAAATTCTTTAAATATTATTTCTTTTATTGTATAAAGATGCACTTTGATAACCATATTGCAAGTCGAATCACCACTGATACGAATCAGGTTATGTTTTCAATAGGCCCATGGCAACAAACGATGACAACCTGTAAGAGTTTGCTGGTCAACAACGTTGCATAAGCTGACAGCAATTTTTCTTCGGCCATATGATGTTGAGAGGAATGGCAGAGTTGAAACTAATTGAGGAAAAACAATGACACATTTTGAGAGGTCAGCTTGAGTTTGGAGGAGAAATATGATGGCTCGTGAATTTAGGTAAATGGAGAGTCGTTCAAGAGCACTCCTGTGCAGTGCAGTGCTGGAAGAAAGGATACAATAGTTTTAGATGAAATGAATGAGAAAAAATATGGGTGGGGGTGGAGAAAGCAGCCTCTTTTTCATAGTTGACCTTGACCTTATTTCTAAGGTCACATAGGTACTTATGTTAGTTTTGGCTATCGCACAATAACTAGAAAATTTTTATGAAAGGACCTGTATTTTGCACAGGATTATAGTCCTTACCCAGGGCTGGGTCAAGTTTAAAGATGGATGACCTTGATTTAAATTCAAAGGTAACAAGGTTACTTTAGTCAACTTGGTTTCTGCATTTTAACTCAGAATTTAAGTTACGACTTCAATATTGCACATGGTAATAGTCCTCAATTAATGTCTGATCAGCTTAGAAGACGGATGACCTTGACCAAATTCCCAAGGTCATCACATAGAGGGCTACTGATGAACTTGGTTTCCGTATGAAAACTTAAGATGTGTTTGACCTAGGGCTTTCATATTGTACAGGAATATAGCCTTCTATAAGAGCTAGAACAAGTTTTGAAATGGGTGACCTTGAGTCAATTCCCAAGGTCATAGATCCATTTTACTGAATTTGGTTTCTGCTTAATAACTGCATAATTTTTTAGGCAGATCTTTTATATTATAGATGTTTATAGTCTTCAATTAGGGCTAGATCAGCTTGAAAGAGGGGTCACGTTGACCTAATTTTCAAGGTCACAAAGCCACTTTAGTGAATTTGGTTTCTTCAGCCACTTCCCAAGGTCATGAGTACCCCCATTTTTTTAGTACTATCAACAGGGTAATGACAGCGAACATCATGACAGTGGGGCGGGGGTTATGTTTTACAAACACGTCTTGATTACCTCAGAAACCAGTTTTCTCTCGATTTTCTCACACAAGAGTGTAGTTCTGATCAAAATTATTAAATCAAACTACTATACTCAGGAAATATCGATTTGATCTTTAAGCTTTCAAGGATATATGTGAATACATTTAGGAAAATAACAGTGTTATAAATGTTCTTTCTTTTCCTGGCTGACAATTAACTTTCAACCTGCCCTCTTCAACCCATCTCTTTTGTGAATATCACATGCAATCTGAAATTTCAAGGTATCGTTTAGTGTTGATTGAGGCAGATCGGTAGCAAACGTGCCATTTTCAATATGTATGACATACTGTACATGTGTGGTAGTCAAGTTTCATGATAACCCACTGAAGTAAGCTTGAGCGGTTGATGCTCATCCATATATTTTTTTACATACCCTGTGCAAATTCAGTTAAGGTTCTTTTAGATTATTTTTTTAGTTGTTACATGCATAGTTAGACACCTTTTATTGCTGTTTTCCAAATGCCATGCAAAGATATCGAGGTGGTTAGTATAACGGCGGTTGGTTTTAACTCTATTATGATAGCCGACAGGTATGGAATATAAGTATACGTTGTGGATGGTATTCGAGTCAGAGAGTACTTAAAAGTATGCATAAAAAGAACCCACAAGGGTCAGAATTTTTCGACATGTACGACACAAAACAGGGTTCCTTATTAGAATACATAGGAAAGTATGCATAAAAAGAACCCACAAGGGTCAGAATTTTTCGACATGTACGACACAAAACAGGGTTTCCTTATTAGAATACATAAGAAAACGAAACAAATGTCTCTACAAAACAAGATTGTTGACTGCAAAAATTTGATTTGCTCGTCAGCAAATCAGTCTGTGTGCCTAGAAAACTTTTAAAGATTGCCTAATCAGTATTTCTTTAGTTCCTGCAATTTTGCTATGCGTCAAAAACATAAAATAAAGTTGGAAAAGCACCTCTTGAAATCTATTATAGTTTTGAAGCTATTCAAAGATTTAAATTTTGTGTATTTGCATAAATCAAACTGCTACAACTTTGATTCATGGTTCATTGGATGCAACTATCCTACAAACCTATCAACTGAAGTTTGAATCACACCTCAGTCTATTATAGTTTTGAAGTTATTCAAGATTTAGATTTTGTATATTCACCTAATTTGCATAAATTAGAATGCTGCAGCTTTGGTACATGGTACATGTTTCATTGGATGCGGCTATGTCACAAGCCGACAAATAGAAGTTGGACTGACACCTACATTTATAATAGTTTTGGAGATATTCAATTTTTTAATGTTTCGAGTACTGCTAATTAGCATAATTTCAAATGCTACGGTTTTTGTTCACTGCCCATTAGATTGACAGGTGTTACAAACCTGTATGTGCTACTTTAAATTTTGTGTCTATCTACAATAGATTGGAAGATACGGAGCTTTTAAAATTTTAATTGCTCCTAATTTACATAATTTTAATATTAACATTTGAATAGGATGCTAAACCCATTTATAGTATGAAGTAAAAGGTACCACATCAACACCAGATTCCCATTCTTTGTAAATCTTGGGCACAAAATGGCTGCAACAAGTGAAACGTGTATACATTGGTATACATTTACATGTATTTATAATTATATGTGACATGACAATCTTTACTAATATCAACTATTAGGTTCACTTTATGCAGTGCCATCTATAATATTCAACTCCACAAAGCTCTTACAGAAATCTATGTGTGCAACCAGGGAGGTGTATGTCAAGTTGGATGTTGCCTGTGCAAACTTGCTGACACGTTCAGGCTGGTGACACTCAATAGTTGCACCAGGGAGGTGTATGAGAGGGAGAGGGCAATTGCCCACTTCAAAGGTTCCAGGCGAGTAGACATGAAAGAGTTAATCTGCTCACCCAAAGTCTCGCGGTCTTGGCAGCTTGCCCAGCTGGAAGGACGGTATCTGACGAGAAGACGTGTGAACAGCGCCATTTTGGTTCAAGTTCAAATTGTGCAGCACGTTGTAAACAAATTTTATACACGGATTTCACTGGTGCAACTATTGAGTGTCACCAGCCTGAACGTGTCAGCAAGTTTGCACAGGCAACATCCAACTTGACATAGCTCCTATAGAACAAAAATCCATACCATAGTACATGTACATGTAAATTTTCAGCAAATTTTTGGCCTTTTCTTTCATGATTGGACCTGAGACTGGGATGTTTTTACTATGCAACACAATGAACCACTGAAACATTGCCTCATTCAGTTGTTCATGGGAGTTGACCTTCACTCTTTTCCTTTTAGGATTCATGTTTTCCTCAAGAGCTGGCATGATGTCTGCTTTTCTTTTGACAATGTTGCCCACAGCTCCTTTTGATATACCATACTCTGCCACAATTTGTCTCTGCGATGTACCCTCAAGTTCTTTAAGTATTTCTGCTTGCTTCCTAAGTGTCAGAAATTTTCTGGGTTTCATGGTGACATCATACCTGTCAAGTCCCCCCCCCTCCCCACAAGGTGGGAGTCTCCCACTTTTTCACCCATTTTTTTATTTACGTTCAATATTTTGCAAATTTTTCTAGTATATTTTTTGTTAAAATACAAATACCCCCCCCCCCCCCGATTTTTCAAGTTTACAAAAATCTCTCTATTTTGAGGTGTGGAATATTGACAGGTATGTGACATGTACACTGGGGATGTTTTTGATGTTACTTTGACTGGCAGGAGTACAAACTGAACTGATCTGATGCTGCCGATAGACTACATATGGAGAACACTTCTCATCTCAGAGGTAAAATGATGAACTGGGAGGTATTTCATGCAAGTCACCTAGGTGGCACTCAACCACACACCTATTGTTTCAGACAAGTCAGCTGTTAAGTCTCTCCCCTTTGATCATGTTGATAACCTAATCCTGGTGTTAGTCCACAAACATGCTGGCTGGCTGGCTGGCTAACACTTCACTGTTATTGTGGTTGAGGAAATTACTCCGTGTGTACTGAAGAACCTGGCTACGGGGATGTGCACTGGTGCAAAAATAACATTTTGAGAAGAAAACAATCCAATGCATGTACTGATTACATCTTTTTTAAAGTGTCCAGTGTGGCAGATTTTGGTATACATTTTAGAAGTCCACTGCCCATTGTAAGGAGGTGCCTGCTAATGGGGGTTTTACTGTATGTAGCTACCAACACAGCCAGTTCTCCCTTGGGATAGAAGGGCAAGCCCACAGCACTGGGCCCTGGCACCACTGTCTCTGTACTGATGGACATGAAGGCGAGGCTGTCACAGTTCAATTATGTCTGTTTGCATAACTGACTGTCTGAGGAAAAAAGGACCAGCTTGCGTGAGTGTGTGTGTGTGTGTGGGGGGGATTTGTGCATTCCAAGGAAATCCAGTGAATCTATTTTCTCAACTTTGTTTGCATGCTATAGGATTTTGCTTTAGCAACAGCCCACATACGAAGCTTTGAATGACAACTCTATCTTGAAAACTTTTGAAGATATGCAAGATTTAAAATTTCCACAAATATGCCCCTAATTTGCATAATGTTCAACATCACGACTGTTCCAAACAACATGCGCAACTTCTCTACTAGGTGTAGGATCATGCCAAGTTTGGTACTTTTCTCAACAACAGTTTCTGAGAACAGCTGACCACAAAACTGGCACACGGAAGTAAATAAATATAAAAAATGAATAAAAATAAATAAATATAAATAAATAAAATAAATATAAATATAAATATAAATAAATATAAAATAAATATAAAATAAATATAAACATAAATAAATATAAAATAAATTTAACATAAGTATATATAAATATAAATGAATAAATAAATAAATATAAATAAATATAAACAAATAATAATAAAGTATTTGAGGAAAAACAAGAAGTCTGTGTTCACACACAGACTTAATTATCAACTAGGTTAAACACAGAAACAAGTCGTCTTTACCAAATATTCACCTGAGAGTTGTCTTTATGTCACTGAAGACGTTCACGATATTGTTATTTTAACAGTTAATATAACCAGTCCTTGTATTATCATTATCAGTAGTAGTATTTGTAGTACTGGTAGTAATTCGGATATCTCTGTTGAACACGGGTCTGGCAGTCTGTAAATACTTCTATTAATCCTTCCCCAATCAAATGGCCTGCAAGCGCCCGTATGTTAATTGTTGACCGCCCTAACGATTTTACGTAAATTGTCTCATTCATATACTGAACCCCAATGAAAAGTATCCACATGCCAATTTTGAAGTATTTTATTGTTTATACTTGAAACATTTCATACCTAGTCGTGCTTAGAACTTAACAAAGCATTCACTTTTCTGGCGTAAAAATAATGTCACGCTCTACCGACATTAACGTCACTTACAGGCAAAAAATGTCATTAACTGCCCTAATTGAAAGTCACACAAATTTTTCTGTTCAATATGGGATGTGGCCACCTCGAGCATCAACACATGCTATACATCTGCGGCGCATACTGCTGACCAGGGTTTGAATTCTGTGTTGGGGAACATTATTCCATTCTTCCTGCAGAGCTTGGATCAGCTGGTTTCGGGTAGTAGGCCTAGGTGTCCTCCGTTGAATACCTTGGCCTAACTGATCCCACAAATGTTCAATAGGGCTCAGATCGGGTGAGAACGCTGGCCATTCCATGACATTGATGTTGTTCTCATTGAGAAAGTTCATTGTTAATCTTGCAGAGTGTGCACGTGCATTGTCCTGCTGAAAGATCGCCAGATCTTGATGAGGCTCCATAAATGGGACCTTGTGCGGCTCCAGCACCTCATCAATGTACCGCCTAGCATTGAGGATCCCTTGAATGACCACTAGGGGTGTCCGGTAGCGGTTGCTGATGCCTGCCCACACCATGACAGAGGGTCCACCCCATCGATCTGCCTGACGGACACAGGCATCTGCATATCTCTCCCCAGTCCGGCGCCACACACGTTCTCTGCCATCTGCTCTGCTGACACAAAAACGGGACTCGTCAGTAAAAAGGACGGTATTCCACTGCTGGCGAGTCCACCTGGAGTGTGCTCTACACCACTGCAGTCGTCTTTCTCTTCTGGGCTGGGTCAGCAGGTTACCCCTGTAAGGTCTTCTGGCTGTTAGGCCACTGCTCCTCAGTCGCCTCTCCACAGTAGAACTACTGACAGGACGGTGATTCACCCCTTGAGTCTCACGGGCTGTTTGGGCTGCTGTATGGAAACGGTCTCGCAGGTGCATCAGCCGGATGTGACAGTCTTGGCCAGGTGTTGTCACTCTTTCTCAGCCAGGCCTAGGCCGATCATCTACGGATCCAGTTTCTTGTTGCCGTTCAATTAGTCGTTGGATGGTGCGCCGAGTACACCCCATTCTTTGTGCGATTTGAGTGATTGGGACTCCACCCTCTGCAAGCCCCAAAGCATGGTGTCTTTGACCTTGGCTCAGACGCGGCATGATCGCCTCAACACACCTGAGACCACTGGCTTTTTTCTTGGCTGAACATCCCTTTTTAAAGCCACTGAAAACATCAGGTCATTTTAGCCATCCAATAGGAGTGGTGGTCAGAAACCATATTCGGTGCACAAAAGTCACATGCATTATGTAACAACCCAGCAAAAGTTAAAAAGTTGTCCTGAATGACCCTGATGTAGGCTCCAAGCCATGCATATATGCACACACAGTACTTAGTAACTTACAAAATTAATGTGTTAATTTTTTTATGTGGATACTTTTCAATGGGGTTCAGTATATAAACATTTGGGGGCATAATTGTCCATAAAACCTATCATATCATGGCCCAGGTCAACAGCTTTGCTTGGCGCATGTTGGGCACCAAAGCCGCGCCAAGACAAAAAAAGTTGATTCAGTCTCATTCTGACCAAGAGGGGTCTGACCAAGAAACGGTTAAAAACGAGTGACAAATATTCATTTGTTTTCTTTTCATCTGGTCATCCCATGAACCTGTAAAATGGCAGGCGTGTTTTGATAGTTTCATTTTTTTCTTCAACATTTCCTCCCCATTGAATGGTAAAGTGATACTACATGATTTAACAGACTTACGCTACCTTGGATATTTTTACGGCTGTGACGTAGCCTGTATTGCAGCATGTCATTCCCTGTTAAAATAGAAACATGTATGGGCCTCAGAACGTAAAATTTCCATAAAAACGTTTTTGTTATATTCTATTGTCCCTACGACTTGTAAGTGGATAACACTTAGTCTGTTTACTTTATTTTCAGCTGTGGTATCGCACACTGGTGTTTACTCTGTCTTTAATGCTGGTGAAAGCTGACCTACCACTGGATGTGAGGGCACTGGAGGAGGAGGTCGGTGACGTCATCCCCGACCTAGAGACTCTGAGCAAAAAAATCGACTTCTTGACCCGTCAAGTGATGTTGCAGCAATTGTTTGTAGAGGAACGAATTCGTTCTGATGGGCAATCTGGCATCAAGCAAGTGCGACAAAATAGAATGGGCACCAAACCGTACCACGCAGAGACGCACTCCGGAAAAAGTGTATGTGCAATTCATAATCATGCAAACAATATTCGCACTATTGGTATGGGAGAGTTCATCGGCGTACTGAATGGGGTTGAGTTCAGAACTCGTCACAATGATTATCGCCTTAAAATGCCAAGTACCAAAGAAACAAAATACCATGAAACTGAGGACATTGCATTTCCCGATGTCCCCGCCGAAGTTACGGGTAAACCTACAATCGCTCTTCAAATTCAGGAGATGAGAGAATGGTTCAAAGCTTGGGCCACACAAAATAAGACACACCGACCTTACAGCAAGTACTTCAAACCAATTTTGAGCTATGTGGAAGGGGCGTGGCAGACGTCTGAGGAAAACATCACGGAACCTTTCTTCAGCGATCGTCATCATATTGATGCTGACACGTGGCATGAACTGCAGGAAAAGATCCGTTTCACCTCGTATACAGGAAAGAAAAGTGGGCTAGAAAATTTTGCGTACCTACCAACGACTATCATGAGTGCTGAGGAAGCAAAACCAATACGTATGGCCCAGTGGTCCTACAGAATTATGTGTCATCCCCTAAAAGATGATCTTCCAACAAATCGCCTTCATTTAATCGACGACATAGCCACACGAATGGCCTACAAACAAACTATGGATGACTATGCACAGTCTCGTGCTGCCCGCTTCAGACTCAACCCAACCAACTCTGGCACTTTCAACGAAGGTATGTATCGAGTTCAACTGCTTGATGAATTAATGGAACAGATCCCTGGGAAGGACAACTACCCTGGAGATCTCAAAGACCGAGCATTTGGTGAAGAGGTGTACAAGCTCTATGACGGAAAGAATCAACCAAAAAATGACCCAGAAATGAATACGGCTTATTATCATCGGTGGTACCGAGTAAAAGAGGCCGGGGCCATGGGGTTAACTTCGCGTCACAGAGGCTTTGCTGACACACCAATTTTTATGGCAATGACCAGCTCTCCAAAAGTTGCCGGAATGAAGATAGAACAATGTGAAAAGTCAAAGTCAAAGTCAAAGTCAAAGAAGCAGTGTACCGAAGTAGAACAAAAATGGACTTATGCATTTCCTCTAGAAATTATATACATGACACCCTTGTTGAGTTGGAACCCATACAATCTGGTGTACCATAACACAGGAGACGCTGCTACAGCAAATGGCAGAGATGGGAGCAAAACTAACAGCAAAAAGGCTTATGACGGAACCAGCAGCAAAATTTACTTCAGAACCCCAGACGAATTTTTTTCTGGCAACGAAAAAGACCCCGATGCAGCTGATACATCAAAAGAGGCTGTAGGTGTGTTGGATCCTTCCGGAAAGATTCGTGTGACGCGAGCATCAGGCACTCGAATTTTCCTTCCAGACATACCTGGCGTCGGCACTCTGCGTACTCGGTATCCAATAATGCCTGTTCATGGTGAAGGCAGCTCAGTCTGGAAGGAACTCGATGCACTTCAGGATGTCGTGATGCAATCACAGACTTACAAACATATGTTGACTGAAAAGTTAGCAGGGGAGTCGTCGGGTGGAACTGGTGGTTCAGGTAGCGGTACCGGAGACAAATCTTGCTCACTCATAGAATTGTCCACTTCTATGTCTCAAAGCACATTGACAAGTGCCCACAAGCACACAGTTCAAGTTACTGGCAAAGAGCTGGAAATTCTGAGAGATGGAAAAACTGTCACCAAAGTAACATCATTCGAAAATGCCCATGAGCATACTCTAGTGATTGAACTGGACAAAGACAACGATGGGAAAGAATTTTTCAAATACAAGACATGCGACGGCAAGAAGAGATGTTGGGATGGTCATAGTGAAGATCTGGATATTAGTCTCACTGATGTCAACTGCTTTAATCCCGAAACTGGAAATAGTGACACGCTAACTGTCGAAATGTCTCTTTCCGGCCACGGAGACCACCGACATACACTGCAATTGACAAAGGAACAGGAAACTGAACTCTTAAAGGGCAAAGAGGTGAAAGTGAAATCATCAACGAATGCAGGTCACCAGCATGAAGTGACGGTCAGACAACGAGACAAAACTAATCAGCGGGCGAACAGATATCAACTGGTCAAATGCGATTCCTTCAAAAGGCGATGCGGTGATTGGCATTTGTCCATTCTGTTTGTTCTTAAACCATACATTAACAAGGACGCTGCTAAATGCGAAGAGGGAGAATTGCTCGTTGAAACCACGCCTTCCATTGAGGGTACACATCGTCACTGGTTTTGTATCGATGAATCGCAACAACAAGATCTTTTAGACGGGAAGAGCATTACAGTCGCCACCACAAGGAACTCCGACCATGATCACAAACTCGAAGGTGTACGTCTTCACATAAAGGATAGAGATGGAAACATAAAAATGGTGAAGTACAAAAAATGCGATGGACGAAAGTTTTGTTCTGACGGTCACTCCAGCATCATGTGGGTAAACAGGGTAAAAAAATGAAATTCTGAGCCCAGGCATGCGCATTGTGAGTAGTTTCCTGCTGACACCGAAACCTATAAGGTGAAAGCAGGCAAATATTCACTTAAGCCTAGCACAGACAAGAGAGAATGGAATTAGCGAAGAACATGTTCAATGTCCCATGCACGATAAACACTATTTTAGAATGTATCCTCCATGCAAAACTGACAATGACGATAAAGTAATTTGGAAAGTCCAAAGGACACATTTTGCCTCAAGAATATATATATATATATATATATATATATATATATATATATATATATATATATATATATATATATATATATATATATATATATATATATATATATATATATGTTAGAGCCTGACCGAACCGAAATTTGTTAATGCTTTGTACACCATTTCTCCCAATAATTTTAGAGCTTGTATAGTGTACCAGATAACTGGTATGTGCTTCTCGGTAACACAATTCATTTGAATCATATTGCCAAGAAAAATCCAACTCACGGATCTTAAAAACAATTGCTGAGCTGGTACTGATTCTGATGAACAGACAGGATTACCTGCTACAAAATATTTTAGGATGGCCTTTTAAATGAAACGGAGCTGTTGTTGTTGTTGTTGTTGTTGTTGCTGCTGCTGCTGCTGTTGTTGTTGTTTTGTACTTTTCTTGCTTTGTTTTTTATTTCGTCATCATGTTGAAACGTTTCCCTGTGGATGATCTGCATGTCCTCATATAAAGTATATAATTGGCACAATTATGATCAATAAAAGACTGAATATTATAAACTTGCACACACTTAATCTCAATTACACTGTATTTCAATAAATTTATGCAAGAATTGCAGTTTCTATGGGCAAATACGGCTGGTAATCTAATGTCAATTATTAAAGTATATCTTAATCTATTGTTATACACTTGTACACTGGAACCATTAAAGTTGTAGGGCATCATCGAGAAAGAAAACACCAATTGGTTTCTTGTTGTATCTCTATTGTATACTTACTGTAAGGGTATTCACTATAAATTATAAAATTATGATGCTTCACAGTGAAAAAATGGACAATTGAAAAAAGGAATATTCTGATTCAGCAAAGAAAAAAATTACAACTTTAAGACTCGCATGGTACTAGTTTGGTACCGAATGATGATAAGCAAAGATTAATAGCTTGCTGACAAAAAGTAGGTCTGCAGTGAGTCTATTTTCTAGGTGGCCAGAAGTTGCTGTACATTTTCGAACAGTTTTAACCCTGCTGACTTGTCAGTTAGCTGAACTCAGGAGTTTGATTGGGGGTGGGGGTGGGGGCACATACTCAACATCAGGGTGGGTGTGTGTCTCGGACATTTTTATACAATACATTATTTTAATCCTACACCAGATGTAAAAAGGTAACCTTTCTTAATCATTAATGTGTTGAAAGGGGTGCTGCATTGATTCATCTTGATGCATTTTGGAGACCAACATTTCAATTTTAAACAAATTTTAGCATATTCTTACTTCCCACAAAAATTCCACCAAAGAACTTACTAATTATATCCTATATCTCCAGCCCATATCCAAGATTATTGTTTGAAAGATGAATAAGACATTCAGTTCACTCAAATAATTGTTACCCCTGTCCTAATCCAGCGGCGCACATTTTTTTTGGGGGGGGGGCTTTTCTAATCCTGCTGGGAGTATTGATAACGGGGCCTTTCCCGCGGCACATACCCAGTACAATCCCACATGGGAGTACCATCCCCACCCCCGGGCTTATCCATCCATCGTCCATGAATAATTCACACTTTCGACCTTCCACCCAAAAATGGATGATGCACAGATCCTGTTCAACCGTGGTGGGGATACACTTTAGGTGGGTTTTTACCGAGTTCGTTAACATGTTATGAATCAATAAGTTTTTTATTTCTCCTTTTTATTGCGGGGGATGTTGAAAATAATCTCCGCTCGGTCAGTTGTTTGAAATTGCACCGGAACATGTCTGGGTACTCTTAGACTGCATGTGGCACTGCATTTTTCCCTTTTGTATGATTATTTTGCATGTTTTGTAATGGTTATCTGTTTCTCTCAGAAGCAGAGTTCCCTTCAAATTTGGCTGGAATACACCTGACTTGGTCTGCATCAAATTTGTTCAATTGGTAGTCCGACTTTTAATTCATTATTATTAACATTGCAAGAGTCTATGCATGCTAGCATGACCTCACTGTTGGTAGCGTAGCAAGCGGCGCAAGCTCTCACCACATAAAAATCGTAGTATAATGTTAGGGGACAATATAGCTTGTTAAAATGGAATCACGTGACCTGTGGTTATTATAACTTGCAAAATAAATATTCCATTCCAAGGTTACAATATTAATGTACCAAACAAGTTATGTGTACAGTACGAAATAAATCCATTGCCTAATTTTCTGGAACTCCTTATTGAAGAATCTTTACCAACCTCGGATCCATTAAAACACCATACACTCCCGTATATTGTTACACAAATGAGTCACGCCTGTTGCATTGGTTTTATGGGTAAAAAAACTGCATCAAAAGTACTTAATACATGTATCGGCACACTTTGAACCAATAGGCCCTTTATGTTAAAATGCTAATGTTTCCATTTCTGTATGTTTAAAACTCAGCAGAAATGGTGAAAGACGAATGCACGACGTTTTAAGCTCTTTCAAAATAAATCCACTTTGTCAGAGGAACACTTGCTAAGCAGTTCATGTCAAATACGAGGCAGCAAAGCTTCCTAAGAGTGTTTGAAGAGAATTGGTTATTACCTTAACAGAAATAAGCTTTTCATCTGTCATTCCTTTACTTTATTAAACTTCAGTTATTGTCCCCTGGTTCGGCACTTCTACAGTGAGCGTAACACTCCCAGAAATGTAATAAATTCAATGACGAGGTCCCAGGTTAATTTTATGACTCTTTTTCATATCAGGATCTTTCACTGACATCGAACATTTTTGTCCTTGCACATCAGAAGGATGAAAACAACGGTTATTTAGGCGTAAAGCATTTTTACATAAACAAGGACCAGCATATTTACATGATTCGCTGGTACATCACCTAAAATACTCATTAACCCTTTCAGTTCTAAATTTTGAACTGAGTCGACAGCTTTTCTCGGCGCCCAATGCGTGCCGAGAAAAGCTGTTGACCTGTGGTATTCTCTCTGGAACCATAGACACACTGGTACCTGAATGAAAGGTCTTTTTACGAGGAATACGAATTGGGATGCTAATGATAATTCAGACTTGTCTGATTTAAATAGATCCACTTTAGACGTGATCGACACTGAAAGAGTTAAGATTCAGACACAACGCAGCGAAATTGTGGGACAATTTTTAGCCTGTAACGAATAGGAAGGTGAATGGAGCGGTACTCCCTTTACTCCTAGGGTATGTATATAGCTCCGTTTGAAAGATCTCTCAAAGGTAAGATGCCTACACATGATACCTAAACTAAATATGTATTTTCAACCGTTTCGACATTTCGTTATGAATGATACTGTATATACTGGTCTTATTGTTGTAGGCCTACCTTTTTATAGTAATCTTTGTAATTTTCATTTTTAGATTATCTCTGTGTTTATACTCAATATGTTCATATTCGAGAAAAATAGCTCTTCAGAGATAATGTTTTTGTAACTTCTCCTGTAACAACATAAAGCTCATTGGGTTTTAATATGTTTTATTGATAATGCGATTCGGGACAAGGCAAACCCTATATTAACTCTTCTCGCAAAAATAAAATTGAAAAAGTAAGAAGCACATATATAAAGGTAAGGATCTGAGACTACTACACCGTCGTCTTAATCTTATAGCGGGGTAAGGTTCCCAAGGCCCGTTGGTAAACAGTATCTGCATGATATTCTATAGAGTGAATCGCTTTGTATCACAGATTTCATGATCGCATTATAAATTTCGATTTGTGTTGCATTTGGACAATTTTTGGACCAGTATAATAAAGTTTTTACAGTGAATCCAGTATGGGGATAGCCATATTGTGGAATCAGTTTCGTTGAATTAAGAATGAATGACCACTCCAGAAAGTAATGATAGGCATCTTCATAACCGAGACCACAACAAGCACATGATGGTATTGGAAGTACTCTGAATGTAACAAGTTGGAATTCAAGGAGCTCGAGAGCCCCGCGGGGGGGGGGGGGAGTCCTCAAATTTGGTGGGAGTATGCGGCTTGATCCTTTAAAAACCCACCCTGTGTTAGGGCACTATTTCACAAAAATAGTTCATTTGTTGAGGAATTCGTTTGAGCGAAATAGTAAGAAATATTGTCCCATATTCGCGTGAAAGTATTCCAGGAAGAAATGTTTGACAGTAGGGAAATTGTCCTCAAATTTGAGCCATAAAAGAGATAAATTACTCTTTTTAGAGATTTTTTTGGCACAATACTGGACCTTTGTTAGGGAAATTAATTCCTTGGATTCTTGTTTTTACCATTTAATTTGGATTAGAATTATTGCAACGATTTTCTTTTCTTAATGTCGGTTTGTAAACTATTCCACAACTTCACAGCAGATGGTAAAAAGGAATTTTCATAGACCTGGATACGAGTTGGAAAAGTTGTAATTTGGATTGTGAGCGCAAATTATGTTTTGACCTATCTTGAGTTGTTTTTGGTAACAATTCTTGTAAGTATTTCGGAAATTTTTTTGTTGACTATCTTGTACATAATAATCGTTTTTTATCCCTAAATATAGATGTTTCCCGCCCAGTTTCATTATAAATTTGATCATGACTTGTAAAGCGAAGTGCACCTGCTACAGCCAGTGCTGCCAGTTCAACATTTTCTAATTTGTTGACATCTGATTGAGAACAGTTTCCAAAGACTTCATTACCATATTCCAAAAGTGGCCGTATGAAGGAGAAGTACAGTATTTCAAGAGAACGTCTGTTAAGTTTGTGTAGTAAACTGCGTGAGACACAAACTACCCTCATAGCTTTAGTGCATATACAGTCAATATGAGAAGACCAACATAAGTCGCATTTTAACAGAAGTCTAAGGTGATTATGTTCTTGGACATTTTCAATAAGTTTCCCTCATACTTCAAAGTTGGATGAGATGTAATTTGTCGCCTCCTACTAATTTTCTTTTGTTTCATCTGGGTCGAATGTTAGAAGCCACTCGCGAGACTACCTAGAAACTGATTTTAAATCTTCTAATAATTTCTTATGCAGCAGTTTTAGGGTCGTCAACTGCGACGTACAGTACTGTATCGTCAGCAGAAAAATAGGTATCTGTATGAACTATGTTAACAATATCATTAATATACATGAGAAAGAAAAGGGGGTCTGGTAGAGACCCTTGGGGTACGCCAGCTTCTATTATGTCCCCAGTTAGATGCGTCCCCATTAATTACTGCCGTCACAGTACAGTTCTCTATATAACTTTGAAACCAAACAAGGAGGGGGATAGGGTTGACGATATTGCGTTGCCTAGTGTCTGGTGATGCTCCAACTGTAAAGCAAAAATCAAATAGTTTGTGCAAAAAGTCTATTGGCAGCGTATTCCTCATCACTTCTACCGGTATGCAGTCTGTGCCGGGTGCTTTACCAGGCTTTGCTTTGTTGATAGCATGCAGTACTTCCCATCTCTGAATAGACTTATTGACCAAAGACGGATCTAGAGTGTAGTCATCTGGATTTCTGTTGAACCTTATTTGACGTACGTCCTAGATTGGGGAGGTTGACACAGGGTTAAGTAGTTTATAGTATTCTTTCTTCCATGTGTTAAGAACAATTTCAGGATCTTAGCAAATGGACCCATCTTCCATGATTGTCTCAAGTGGTAGGGTATTTCTTTCTGAACACGCTCCTACCTTCCCTAAAGATTTCCAGAATTGTTTTCAAAAATTGCATATTTTATTAAAATAAACGCTCACACCACACAAAACTTGTATATGAAGACTTGCGGGATACGTAAACCCAAGAAGGCACACATAGCAAGCACAAAGTTTGAAAACTCCGCACCTAAAGTGATGTGCAACGCTCACATTGGTCTTCTGGCAGCGCTCTCTGAGGTATATAGCCAGTTTGTTTGCAAACACAGGTACATAATATCTGAACTCGTAACAGAAGCTTACATTATGTTAATTACGTGGGCAGTGATTGGCTGCAGCTGAATGCAGTGGCTGTGCTACAGAGACAGACACTGTTGCTCACCGTTAAACACAGGTCACACGACTCTTGTCTTCTCTTATATCTTGGTTGAAACAGTGTACGCTTATTTCCAGAGTAATTAGCAGAATAAGTATCACAACCAATATATTGATCTATAAATTTATGGCGACAAGTGCTAATTTCTTGCACCAAGTCCGTGTTACCGAAAACGAAATTTATCTTTCAATGGATACACCACAGTCTGTGAAATATAAGACTTTTGCCTCATAGATCTATTTACAATAGGCTTGAAGATGTAAAGATAAAAAAACTTGAAACCTCGAAATTAAAAAAAAAAAAAAACTTTACGTAAATGGGTCAAATAACAATATGTGATAAACAGTACCATCACATAAAGGAAAATCATACAAATATGTATTATATATGACATAAAGGGTAAATAATTATAAAACAAGAGGGCTGTGTGAACAGCCCATGCTCAGCTGACCTAGACATTCATCACGCTTGCAGCTCTGTGAACTTGGGAAACGATCAAGGTCACCCATGTTTTGAGTAAGTCTGACTTTTATAGAAGAACACTAACATGTGCAACATCAAGGTTCAAGTAGTTCTCAAGTTAAAGTGAAGAGTAAAATTCATGTATGTTGCACTGTAAACCCAGAAACGAGGTCAAGGTCATTCATGTCTTGTCTAAGCATGACCTTCATACAAAAACATTAACATGTGCAGCATCACGGTATTAGCTCAAAACAGATCTCAAGTTATCAAGTAAACAGTAAATTTCGTGTCAGTTGTGCTGTGAATTAGCATTAGAATGCTCATTTACCGATAAGTACCCAAATTTAAAAAATCCTTAAAAATCAGGAATCCAAAACAGTGCCACCTAATAAACAAATTTGTTTGACCTTCCACAAGAACATATCCATCACATTTCAGCTTAATCTGAGTGGCGGTTCTGAGAACAAGTGAAAAATAGCAAAACCATACAGAAAATTCATAAACAAATTAGAAAAAAATTGCAATGCCACCTGGTGAACTAATTGGGAACTAGGTGTCCCTGGGAGTGTCTATGTACGATATCAAAGCAATTGGGTGAGCGGTTTCAGAGGAGAAAAGTTTTTAAGGTTTGTCCCCAAAAAGAACCAAAAAAAATCATAAAATATAGAAAAATCAATACAGCATGACCAATTGAACAAACTTGGTAGAGATCGACCCAAGGCATATCCCCAACAAGTTTAAAGTAAATCTGGTCAAAATTATTTAAGTTATAACCATTACAAGAAATTCCCATGTTAAACTTTCCTATTAAAACTTGAGTAAAGATTTTTTAGGAAAAAAAATCACAAAAAAACAAAAATCCAAAAATCATTGGAACATGACCATTGGAACAAACCTGGTAGACACCCACCCAAGGTACATCCCCACCAAGTTTGAGTAAATCTGGAAGACGCTTTTGGAGAAGAAGTCGAAAATGTAAATTAGAATTAGAATGCACATTGACTTACAGAGCAATCAATAGGAAAGGTGCATTTACCGAAAAGTAGCCGAATTGAAAAAAATTGTTAAACATCAGGAATCCGCAGCATTCCCACATAGTGAATTACATTGTTTTACCCTTCCACCAGGAACATATCCACCACGTTTAAGCTTAATCTGAGTGACGGTTCTGGCGAAGAAGTAGAGAATAGCTATCACACACACACACACACACACACACACACAAATCATGAAAAATTAGGGAAAAATTTGTAGGGCCTCTTGGTGAACAAATTAAGAACAAGGAGTCCCTAGGAGTCTTCCTGTGTGATATCAAAGCAACTAGGTGAGCGGTTTCGAAGAAGATATTTTAAGATTTGTCCAAAAGAAGAATTAAAAAAATCATTAAAAATCCAAAAATCACTGGAGCATGACCATTTGAAAAACCTGGTAGAAACCCACCCAAGGTACATTGCCACCAAGTTTGAAGTTAAAATGGATGACAGTTTTGGAGAAGAAGTGGAAAATTTTACACACACGAAAGATAAGATTGAATTATAGCAGAGCATGAATGCATTCTGGATGCAAGTCAACTCCTGCCACGCTTTACTGGGCCATATGCTTGTGGAAGGTAAAAACCTAAGCAAAATAGCATTTTATACTTTATACTATTTTCCTTCTTTGTAATGGAAGCATGACCATCCCCAATTAAATGTCAGATGGTCTGTAAGATGGGTTAAATAGGTGTTAGAGCCTCTGAATCCTGACCGAGTATCACACAGTACGTTCGTGACCAGAAGAGTTTCCAGTTTAGGTACCGATAGTTCTCTCCATTATTTTCACAACTGTGAGAATAAATTACTCGGCTCGGGATCTGTAATTCTCTGCTTATATGTGTATATATATATATATATGTAAACATTTGCTGGAGATAATGATGAGCGTTCATCAGAGTGTTCATCAGTTCTGTATTTAAAACCAATGCCAATTTTCACCAAATGGCTTAAAATGTGTTGGTTCTAATGCATTCTAGGATGATGAAGAGTTTTGTCGTGGATTAAGTGAGAGTTACGTAAAAATAATTTGCCACATGTCCTGATTAATGTAGAACTTTATCTTGCAGCAAGTGTCAATTACCTAAAATACATGCTCTATGTCCCTTTATACAGTTTTATTTCGTACTTGCAGTAAGAGCCAAAAGCTTCAAAAACATCTGATTTGTGTTGATTAATATAGAGTACCTGCAATACCTACTGGTTACGTTATCAAAATATAAAGGACATGTCATGGTCTATTACTATGAATCAATTCCCAGTCAACTAAAAAAAGTTTGGATACAAGAGTTAGTGTCTTGCATAACATTTTAGTGTCACCGGAAGGTCAATCGTTATGTCTGGGTGCCAACCCAGACATTTTGTTTCCCAAGAATTCTTTTTTCTTTCTTTCGCCTTTCTTAACGACTAAATTTGTCCGTAGGTTTTCCGAGACGCCATTATGCGAAAACCACCGAACTTGCTATGGTGATTGGCCTGCAGGTGAAATTAAGCACCTGGTTTGGAATAGTCATGATGTTTAAAATTATGCAAATTTGGAGCAATTAAAGCCTTATATCTTCAAAAATATTATAGATACACACAAAGTTTCAACTTGCACATATAGGTTTCAGACATGTAGCAAATCCAATAGCATGCAAACAACAGTTGGGGAATTTGAATGCATGCGAAATTCACTGAATTTCCCAACAATCCACATCAAGAGCTTCTGCTGCACTGCTTGTTACAAGCCTCCATGGTGCTAGACAACCATTTTGCATTCATAACAAAGTAGCTTGAACCTGTCTCATAGGCAGTCTTCCAGCCATGCGCGCTAGGTGCATGTTTGGAGATTTGTGTCTTGGGGCAAATGGGGTTGGGGGGGGGGGGAGACTCCCAACAAACGTGTAATGAGGTTCTCAATAAAATACAAAGAATCTCTTTCTGTTCATGCGACAACATATCTGCTCCATGTTCCAGCTGGTGCTGAACAGAGCTGTAAGTGAACCATGACTGAGACTGGTGTCCTGGCTCGTCTGTTTTTGGCTGAGGCTATGAGTCTGTTGGGCCTATCAGTTCCAAGGGATCACAGGCTTTGGACTTCTAAGCAGAACAAGCCCGACTGTACCTTCTTTTAAAAATAGACTACATACAGTGCTGAGTTGGCTAGACCCATCAAAAGTGTGGTCTTCCAGTCCTCAATGACTGTTTTCACAACTTTGTGAATTTTAAAACAGTGTGAAGATTTGTGTCATTTCAGTGGACACTTTCATGTCTTTGCTTTCTTGTAACCAGTGAGATGAAGCCTGTTCATGGCCAATTCTGAGTCAGTATAGTCATGGATCTATTATACGAGACATATAGTACTTCTACAGTATAGTGCATGCCTCAGTTCCCAGTTATATGTACATGTAGTTTTGTGACAGCATCTGTTAAAGTTTGTTTATGTAACATAGAAACAAAGACAGTTTTGTATTGCATGTAAACACATCCCCTGAATCATAATTTGTACACACTGTACATGTTAGACAGTGTCATTACCATATCCAAACCACAGTCCTAATGAAGCAAATCCAAGTCAATTCCGACCAAAGGCAATGTTCCTTGGTATGTTTAGCTGAATAACATAAATTTATAGTTCGTCTGTACCCAAGAGAGTCCAAAACGTACATCCAAAGGTCCATATGCTCAAAAAGTCATATCTAGTTTCAACATGACAAAAATGCATAAAATATTGTTTACAATTATAGGCCTATTTTAGTAATTGGCTTGAACAGGTGCGTCATTTATGTGCATGTAGAACCGTACAATTCATGAAAAAGGGCCAAATTTGCAGCACAGCAAAGAATTTGCAACCACACGTTCCAAATTTGTTGAAAATATCAATAAAAGTCAGCATTTAGAAAGTATTAGTTGCAAACACCGTCCCAACAATGATCATCATCCATACAAGTCCACAAAGTGACACTAACACCAACATCAATCCATCAAAAAAGCCCCCCTAGGCCTAAAATGACCATCAACAAGAATCCAAACAACATGATTATACAATTTGCTGTATTCTAGACATGTAGCTGAAGGCATAATGGTGTTTTAAAGAGTATAAACTAAGAGTATAACCAAAACAAAAGTTTTTGAATGTGCAAATATAGTGGTGAAAATTCAATGCAGTGTCAGAATTTGCAAGTACACTGGTTCAAATGTCAAACATCAGCCAGAAAAAAGTGACATCAGGTCTCAAAACGCAAAACAGCAGTCAAAAGCTGCAAGAACAGTAGTCAAATTGCATTAGGATAGCCAAAATTGTAAGCATGGCAGTCAAATTTCAACTATGGTTTCCAGAAGTATTTTTGAAAGGAGATTTAGATGTTCAAGAAAGCATAGAATCCTACATGTCATCTAAAAAGTCATTTATTAAGGTAATAATTTAGAATTCAAAAAATGTAATATGTCATTGAAGTCACCTGCAAGTCAGCTAAGCATAATGTACATCTAATTCATGGTTCTATGAAGTTTAAAAGGTCAAAATGTATAAAAGTCCTAATTATTGTAAAATTTTACCACATTTATCAGAGAAAGGGTTTTATGAAAAGAAAGAAAGAGGGAGGTTAGAGAGAGAGAGAGAGAGAGAGAGAGAGAGAGAGAGAGAGAGAGAGAGAGAGAGAGAGAGAGAGAGAGAGAGAGAGAGAGAGAAGTCAAATATTTATAAATTTACCCATTTATTCAAAGTAACCATGTATCTGCGGCACATCAAACACTTTGAGCCACCCTGACATAATTTTCACAATAACGAACTATACTCAGCAGACAATTTTGAAAACAACATCAGTCCCACTCATTTGGAACACTTACTGCACTGTAATATGTACAGAAAAGGCCTGAATGTTCAAAATGTTAGCAAAATATATGACAGTTCCATGAAAAGAGAAGCGGACAACAGTTTTCAATGATGGTAATGAGACCAAACCGAATACCAGCTCAACCTTGTCAGACCCAGTATCATTTTCGAAGTGGTCAGACATGCTAGTGTTCATGTACAGGCACATATACTCATCCATACTGACCAGAAAAGCTGACCTTCTCAGGAGTGGCACTTTTCTCTGGTCCCAAGGGTGCCCACTGTTGAGAGGGGTTTCACTGCATGAGTAAACACTGGAATTTCTTTCTTCCTTCCTTCCTTTCTTCCTTCCTTCCTTTCTTCTTTTCGTTACTTCTTTCTTTATGACCAAATCAGTCCAAAACCACCAAACTTGCCATCGTGACTGACCTAACCAGTGAGATTCTGCATCTCATTTGGAATAGTCACTATGTTTAAAATGATGCAAATTAGTGGCCAGTAAAATTTTAAAAGTTGCATATCTTCCGAACTATTGCAGATAGACTCAAAATTTCAATGTGCATATATAGGCATGTGACACCTGCCAATTGAATGGACAGTATATAAGTTGTAGAATTTCAAATATTGCTAATAAGGAGCATTGAAAAAATTAAAAACTGAATATCTCTAAAACTATTATACACGGAGATGCCATTCCAACTTCAATTTACAGGTTTGTGGCAAAGACGGGTCACATGAACCATGAACCAAAGTTGTAAGATTTTAATTTATGCAAATTAGGTGAATATGCAAAATGTAAAACTTGACTAGCTTCAAAACTATTATAGATAGAGGTGCCATTCCTACTTCAGTTTAGGGGTTTGCGGCACGGCCCCATCCAGTGAACAATAAACCAAAGTTCTAGGCTTTTAATTTATGCAAATTAGGCAAATATACAAAATTAAAATGTTGAATAGCTTCAAAACTATTATAGATAGTAGTTGCATTTAAACTTCTCTTTACAAGTTTGTGACATGGCCAAATCCAATGAACCAACAACCAAAGTTGTAACAATTTAAATTATAAAAATTAGGCAAAAACACGGAATTTAGATTATGTCGAACAGTGGTAAAGTGTAGCATTTCAAACTGTTCTCATTTTGAAGGCACCCAAACGTGTTTGCTGTAAAGCAAATCTTCTCTTCTAGTTTTTAAACGTCTTTACTGCAAAAGCTATTTCTGCTGGATTGGAGTTTGACACTCAAAAAAGATAATAGAAGACAATGTTCTCCTATATCAGCTGGTATTTAAGATAATTTCAAAGTTAATGGACTAGTAATTTGTTTCACGGGACACCACAAGAACATTTCGGTAAGGCAACGTAAGTCTAGCGAAAAGTTAAAGGATCGTCTGTATATAGCAGCCCGTACAAATCATAGCTGGGTGAATTTGAGCAAAATAAAATATGTGAGCACCTTATAAATAAACTTACATATCCTTAAAACAAGTTGTTACCAAACCTATTAACAATACACCTCGAACCTGTCAGATCCAATTAAGGATTTCTTCGCCTGCTCCGATCTTACAACAACATGAAAAGAATTCGCCGTGGCCACCTCACTTTTGACGGATATATCATAATTTTCTTCATCTTCGAAGGAAATATGTTTTGTCTCAGTAGTAATTCATTGCATAACAACCTTAAGAGCACCGGCATATGATGACATCAAGTGAATTTTGAAAACGTCAATATCCAAGAACTTCTGACTGGAGTTTATCAACGCAAAAACATTAAGATGTTTTAGCTCAGCTGACTCATCAATCAGCTGAGCTTTTAAGATGTCAGTAGTCCGTGAATGTCGCGTATTTCATTGCAGTTCTACATACTCTGAAAGCTGGGTTGATGCATTAACTGTGAAGTAACGCTGCTGATACTTTCAATTGTTTCTTCTTCCACAGATTGACTATGATTAGCATGCTGTATTTGTCCAGGAATTCCATTTTACTTTGACCATTTTAATAGTCCTTTTTTCAAAGAATCCTGAGTTAAAACAAAAAATTCTCAGGTCTTATGTCTGTGTGTGAACACAGACATATTGCTTTCCCCAATGTTTTTCATATCCTTTTTTCTTTCTTGGCTATCTTTACAGTTTATTTTTGTGTTAGCTTCAACTCAGACACCATTCAAGCCGGAAACTTCAAATTTGGCATGGATATACTTCCTATGGTGAATTTTTTCATTTTAGAATGGTTAACTAATTAAGAATTAGCAAATTAGGTCATTTGAAAATTTCAATCCCTTGTGGCTTCCAAAGTATTTAACATAGAAGCTAAAATGTTGGTTTTATTGGTGCTGTGCATCTATTGGACACATTACAACAGTTGTAGAATTTATGTTTATTATGTGGACACTTCAAAACTTCAAATTTAAATATCTTCAAAACTATTGCAGATAAAGGTACCATTCCAACGTCACTTTATAGGTTTCTGCTGTAGACACATCTAATGAACCACAAACGAAAGTTATAGAATTTTAATTTATGCTAATTAGGGGCATAGAAATTTTTTAATTGTTGAATATCTTCAAAACTTTTATGGTTAGAGGTGCCATTCCAATTTCAGTTGATGGGTTTGTGCTGTGAGCGCATCCAATGAAACACAAACAAAAGTGGTGGCATTTAAATTTGTACAAGTTTACGTGGCACACAGATTTGCTGTGAAGCAAATACTTTCTAGTTATCTATGTATGATACAACTGTGTTGGATTGTTTGTGCTTTTCGATTTACAACGAAAATTTTGAAGACAGTTTTGACACTAAATGAAGTTCTGGAACCTGCCAACAGTAGTATATATGAATGGGACATCTGGAGGAATACAATGTAAAATTAAAGCCTCGAACTGCTAAAATTTGTTGATTGACCTGATTTGTGAAACCTCATCCGCCACCAGCCTCCACTGCTTCTAAATCACTCAAACTATGCATAGGTGAGCAGAATGGTAAAAAGTGTCTTGGACATTCATATACAACTACCTGTCTCGTCGTGGAGGATCGCTTTGATAGTTTGATAACCGGGTCCATAGGTTCTGGCGTGCAAATTGCCTTTGAACGGAATCGACACAAACTTGGAAGATATCGTCTACCACGTGACAATAATTTTTAGAAATGGGTGGTAACACCACGCTGTGGCAATCCAATAGCACTGTCTACTCTTACATAGGCTTAACGAAATTAAAACCTGTTATGTGGGCCTTTTTCAGCACATTATATCTCAAAACTGAAGAAAAAACCCACGGCCGGAAGAAATGAGCTTTACCATGAAATATTGCATCTACGCCTAAATGAATGTTTCACTTAAATTAACAAATCAAACGTGTTTGCTGACTGCCCTTGAGCGGCTGCATCCGCACATGAATATTTGACATGGTCTGTAGGTATATATAACGTTGATATAGTGTTACTGTCGATTTAAACATATTTGTAAAGGCAATTGGGGAAAAGGGCATATAAAAATCCCTCCTAACAAGACAAGGCATCACCGATAGAATAAAAGAGTAATGGGGTATGCCATAGTGATTACGTACTTCGTTACTCGCATGTGGATACTTTACAAATCATGTGACTGCCCCAGGCTTGCCTGTCGATTGGATATATGAATGTACAGGGTTAAAAATATTTTAAAAGCACAGTTTTTTTTAACCAAACAGAAATGTTTGGACTGTAAATACTGCCAAAGTGATTACAATAATTTGCAGTCTATCTCGGTCTGTCTTAAAATTTTCACATTCGAGAAAATAATGAAAAGCGTCCTCATTTGCACTACCACAGTCACAGCTAGGGGAGTCAACAAGACCATTTTCAAACAAGTCTGCTACATTTCATGCTCATGTACAACAGCTGCTCGAATGGTCCCAATGTAAAATAAGGGATTCACCTTCAACTTATTATGGTCTAATTTATAAAAATCATCTAGAAACTCAGCGTCACGAGTGCCAGGGGGTAGGTCGTTCCAAAGACGAACAACTGATGGTAAGATGGATGCATTAAATAGATTGGTCTGGGCTCGAATTAAACATAAGTTTTAACAGTTCTAACATTGTACCGGTTCCGCTGACCAACAGATCTTTGCAGTAAATCACACAAATACTGAAGCGCATCACCATGTAAAATTTTGTACAAAATGATTAATCTGTTCTTCCTTCTTCTTTCTGATAATTTTTCAATTCCAGATTCCTGGTAAATAAAATCATGATTAGTCCCAACTGTGGCTCCAGTAATTACTCTTGCAGCGGCCAAATTTACCTTTTCTAATTGTTAACAGTCATTGGATGTACGCCCATCCCACGCAACAAAACCGTTTTCCAGAGTTGGACGAATAAAAGAGAAGTACAAAATTGTTAAAGATCGTCTCGTTAACCGAAACTGTAGATACTTCATAATATTGACCATCTTCATACCAGCAGTAACCAAATTATTAATATGACTTGACCAACTTAAATCTGAACCTGAAACTTATTCCAGGTGCCTGTGTTGCTGTTCGTTCTGTAAGGGTTCTTTCATAAAAAAAAAAAACAAATCTGGATGTTTCGTTAAAATGCGTTTCCTGTATACGATCGTGGTACTAGTTTTAGCTAGATTAAATGACACAAGTAATTTGTCTGCCCAGTTTCTACTTCTTGTAGATAAGAATTTAATGCAATCCCTGCAAGGACTGGATCCTCCACGGATATATAAAAAACTGTATCGTCTGCAAATAATCGAATTGATAAGTTAACAATATTAACTATGTCATTAATACCAATCAAAAATAGAAGAGGACCAAGTATTGATCCCTGGGTGATGCCTGGTGTGACTCGGCTTCGAGGGCGTGTACCCCCTTAAACAACGACACGCTGTTATCTATCGTAAAGGTAATCGGCAAACCAGTTTAATATTGAATCATTAATACCTGCTTTGCGTAATTTGAACAGTAGTCCTGGCTAATGAGCACGGTCAAAAGCCTTAATAATGTCACAAAAAGAACTCTAACTTCCTTTTGTAACTCAACATTCTCACCAAAAATGATGGTACAAGTAAATCAACTGTTTGACTGTGCTATCTTCCGGGACAAAACCTGACTGATATTCAGACAAAACAGCCTTGTCCCCCCAAAAAGTTAAAGACATGTTTAAAAACTACTTTTTCGAAGACTTTGCTGACAATATTGAGCAATTATCCATTTTGCGCATGTGATGTTCATAAATTTACCAATTTTTCCTTCGTTGCATTCATGACCAAAATGGACCTGCACACAATGCACATTTTAATAAGTTATGGCATTTTAAATAGTTTTATGGTCAGCCTCAATTTTCACACACAGGAATGAAACTGGCAAATACAGCCACAATGATACTATGATTTGGAAAGAATGAGTAAAAAATAACTTATAAAAAAAAACGACTTATAACTGCAGTTGCGCCGACTGGGCCTCTAATGGATTATATAAATCATTTTGTATTTGCATTACTTTTTTACGATATAAATCATTTTGAGATCCTGCTTTGCCAAAAGCGTTAATTGTTAATTACAGCTTGTTGAGATTACTACTGACACCCCCTTCACAAGGGGCAAGATTATTTTGCTTATACATTGCAGAGCAAATAATATATTCAGTCTATCAATCAAATTTTGTATTTTGGTCTTCGAAAAGAGCATAGGCCGCATTGTGCAGATTCAACATTGTTCCACGATTTCCAATTTAAAGGACCAACAAAAAGGAAAATAAAAAAAAAAAATTCGCTACAAAGCAAATCTGTCTGGGTGCCTTCAAAATTAGAACAGTTTGAAATGCTTCACTTTGCCATTGTTCAACATAATGTAAATTCTGTGTATCAGCCTCATTTGCATAAACTAAATGCTACAACTTTAATTCTTCATTGATCGGATGTGGCCTTGTCACAGACTTATAAAATGAAGTTTGAATGACGCCACTATCTACAATAATTTTGAAGCAATTAAAGATTTTAATTTTGCATATTTGCCTAAATTAAGAACCCAACAACTTTGACCTAAGAGGGTCAGCTCTTCTGGGCAATATGTATGAATATATGTGCATGTACATGTACATTATTTATACATGCACATATACATGTACAGTGTATACATATTATAATTCAGGGGGATATGTATACATGCAATACAAAACTGTTTTTGTTCCTTTATTACATAAACAAATTTTCACAGATGATGTCACAAAACTATATGTACATGTACCTGCGAAATGAGACAAGCACTATATGTCTAAATATTGGCTATGAAAACAGGCTTCCTCTCACTGGTTACAACAAAACAAAGACATGAAAGTGTTCACTGAGATGACACAAACCCAAGCACTGTTTTAAAATTCACGAAGTTGTGAAAACAGTCATTGAGGCCTGGCAGAGCATATGTTGATGGGTCTAGCCAACTCAGCACTGTATGTTGCCTATTTTTAACAGAGGATACACTTATGCTTGTTATGCCAAGAAGATCAGCTGCCTGTGCTCCCTTGGGACTGATAAACCCAGCAGACTCATAGCCTCAGGCAAACACAGACCAGGTAGACACCTCAGCTCTGTCTAGCGCTAGTGCGAACATGGAGCAGATATGGTCTTGCATGAAGAGAAAGAGAAGGCACCATATATCCTTGTAAAATGACACCAATTGTTCCTTGGCCAAGCTAAAAATGCCCCTAATTAGCATAATTTGAAATTCTACAATTTTCATTTTCTGTCCATTATATTGCCAGGTGTCACAAACCTATACATGCACGTTGAAATTTTGTGTTTCTCTGTAATTGTAATCTGAAGTTGGAATGGCACCACTATCTATAATAGTCTTAAAACTATTCAAGATTTAAATTTAGCATTTTTATCTAATTTGCATTAATTCAAATCCAATAGCTTTGGTTCGTCGTTCATTGGATACAGCTTTGCCACAAACCTACAAATTTAATTTGGAATGGCATCTCTATCTGTAATAGTTTTGGAGATATTCATCTTTTAATTTTTTCAATGCCCCTTATTAGCATGAGTTGAAATTCTACAATTTTCATTTACTGTTCATTATGTCGGCAGGTGTCACAAAGCTATATGTGCCCATTAAAATTTTGTGTCTATCTGCAATAGTTTGGAAGATATGGAGCTTTTAAAATTTAGAAAGGCCCTACTTTGCATAATTTTGAACATGTCGATTATTCCAAATCAGAGAGTCAACTTCCCTACTAGCCCTGTTACCATACCCAGTTTGAACATTGTAGCTTGCACGGTGTCTGAGAAAAGTGGAAAAAAGTGCCCTAACAAAGGGTGGGGTTTTGAAAGGTCGAGCCGCACACCACCACAAAAAATTTGAGGATGTACCCAAATTTTTGATGGGGGTTGTATTGTAAACAAATCTTTCCATCCATCGGGACAGTATTCTTTGGAGGGACATTCCATTTTTTGGTTCACCTGCATCCCTCGGTGAATAAAAATGGAATGCGCCGTTCTTGTTATTCTGTTGAAGCCTCTTTGAACAAACAGAAGAGTTATACAGTCGGGAAAAGTCCTGCTGTCTGCTTCAACGTGGCCACATGTGTCATGCTCACACTTGACATTCAGGTTTATGGCTGTATACAATGTGCTCTCACGGCGTCTCTTGGGCGATGGCTTTGCCTTTGTTCTCCCGTAACTGGCATGACGTGTGAACATGCTCCCTGCGCAATGAATTCAACTAAATAGAGATACAATGGTACCAACTGAAGATAATTACCTGAACTCTTCAACGCCAGCGTAAACCAATGAATCAAACCCAAAGACTTTCTTAGAATAGGATTGTCTTCACCTCAAAGAATAAATACCATACCGAGAGAGACCTATACTTGTTACGTCATTCTCATCGCCGTGATTATCAGATTTAAAAGGTCATGCCACAGAATACTGTCCACATGGACGAAAAGATTTTTTTTTTTACAATACATTTAATTGACAGACAGTGGGACGCAAGGTCAAAAAATGTCATGGCGCTTTCGTCTGGACGTACTAAATGCATTATGTCAGGTTTATTCCTCTCTTCATCTTTGTGCCAACACAGTGCATGCAGACGTTCAATTTTCCCATGAATTCTTTCTATCCATTTTCTTCCTTAGCAGTTAAAACTATCCCGATAATTTTCTCGGACGTCGTAAATCCGAGAAAATCCGAACCTGAAAATCCACTTTTAAATGCTGGAGAAAAGCCATAGCCTTTTTTTAATTTCCCCAAAAGAAGTTTTCCAACTGATCCAATGGAATCTCAAAGTGAGAGAATGAGAGAGAGAGAGAGAGAGAGAGAGAGAGAGAGAGAGAGAGAGAGAGAGAGAGAGAGAGAGAGAGAGAGAGAGAGAGAGAGAGAGAGAGAGAGAGAGAGAGAGAGAGAGAGAGAGAGAGAGAGAGAGAGAGAGAGAGAGTAGTAAGGACTACTGACAACATTTTAATTTTCTAGGCATTTCTAATTTTAAATCTTCAACAATTTTGAACTCAGTCATTGCTGTAATTTTGTCCACCATATGTGTTGCTCTGTGACTGAAGGTACCGTTCCTTTGTATTCGGGATAAGTCAACACTATTTCTGCACGGGGGAGCGACACACACGGCGGGAAACTCCAGACGTTATTCTGCCGAATCTCTACGGCAGTTCACTTGCTTTTCGTTTTCCTGTGGGCTTGAGTGTAGACTGACCCTTTGTGTGTTTGGAGGCGAAGCGGGGGATTTGAGTGTGGGTGTGTGTGCAGGTGAGACATCAACTATTTTATGACATAACTGCTCAGGACGTAGGAGACGTCCTTTGAGCTCAAGTGTTTGGAAGGAAAGCGTTTGTGACCACTATTTTACACATTGAAAGTAAAATGGTGAATTCATTGTCGGTACCAATATTGGATACATTTATACTCATAGTAATCTGATAACGGGATGCCAAAGATCACAGGAATATACAGCTAAAACGTTTGGTTTAAACACATTTTAGTAAACATTCGGTGAACAGGTTTGCGCTTGCATGTACCCCTTTTGTGCATCAAGATAACGGAGAAAACAGCCATGACCACTGACAATTGTGTTAACAAAGAAAGCAAATTACGTGTGCACACATAATGTGTAAGGCGTAAACGTATCCCAACATGACAGATGGGGCCACAGCTACAAGCTGGAGAATTTAAGTGTGTGTGTCAACACACACTTTTTTGTTTTTCCTGAAATTCTTTCTTTCTTTCTTTCTTTCTTTCTTCTTTCTTCTTTACCAGCAAATTTGTCCGACACTTGTCTCAGACACTATTATACATAGAAACTCCAAACTTGGCATGATTGTACCTCCATACCAGGAGTTTGACCGTTTTATACAAAGGAATGAAGATGTTTAAAATTATGCAAATTAGGGGCATTTGAAATTTTAAATCTTGAATATCTTCAAAAGTATAATAGATAGAGATGTCATTCCAACTTCTACTACGGGGTTATTGACCAGTGCGCATCTAATGAATTTAAAACAAATGTTGTAGCAATTTAAATTATGCTAATTAGCAGCATTTAAAATTTTAAAACTTGAATATCTTCAAAAGTATAATAGATAGAGATGTCATTCCAACTTCTACTACGGGGTTATTGACCAGTGCGCATCTAATGAATTTAAAACAAATGTTGTAGCAATTTAAATTATGCTAATTAGCAGCATTTAAAATTTTAAAACTTGAATATCTTCAAAACTATTAAAGATAGAGACGTCTTTTTTAACTTCTACTAGGGGGTTATTGACCATTGCGCATGTAATGAATCTAAAGCAAAAGTTGTAGCAACTCAAATTATGCTAATTAGCAGCATTTAAAATGTTTAAACATGAATATCTTCAAAACTATTATATGTAGCGATCTCATTTCAACTTCTACTAGGGGGTTGTTGACCATTGCGCATCTAATGAATCTAAAACAAAAGTTGTAGCAATTTAAATTATGCTAATTAGCAGTATTCGAAATTTTGAATCTTGAATTTGTTCAACACTATTATAGATAAGCATGTCATTCCAACTTTTACTAGGGGTTGTTGACCATGCATTGCGCACCTAATGAATTTTAAATAAAAGCTGTAGCAATTTATATTATGTTAAATAGCACCATTAGAAATTTTAAATCTTGAATAGCTTCAAAGGTATAATAGATAGAAATGCCATTCCAACTTCTACTCCTGTGTTATGGAATAGTTGTACATTACCATACCAATATGCTTTGAAGACACACACACTGATTTGCTATGCAGCAAATCATCTTTCCTAGTTTTTAATTCTTATCTTTTCCAGCTAAATGTTCAGCTGGGCATTTCCCATTCATACACTAGCGTGTTCAATATTTCTCTTCCCAACGCTATAGAGAATTTAAGAGTATTTTTGTCAGGAGTTTTGCAGTGTTTTTTAATAAATTTCAAAACGTTGAAATTTATTCCGATTGTTTTATGCCTGGGAAACTGGTTTCATAGCCGCGATGCTTATTCTTTAGGTCGCAGTGCCACGTTTGGTTGTACTTTCTTACATGACCTGGTTACCGTTTTTAATGATATGAATTCGCCAGTGTACGTTTGCACTCTAGATGCCCAGAAATGCTTTGACAGTGTCTGGCATGACGGCCTTCTTTATAAACTCCTAAATATTTTGCCAAAGTCACACTGGTTATTAGTTCATGATTGGTATAAACACTCACGTAATATTGTAAGATGGAATGGCGAGTATAGCCATGTCTTCCCCATCTCGAAGGGAGTACGCCAGGGAAGTGTCATTTCGCCATACTTTTTTAACATTTTTATTAATGATATGCTTAAGACGGTGGATGCTGCCCGGGGTGGTGTCTGCGTGGGTGGAGACACATTTAGTGCCTTCGCCTACGCAGACGATGTCACCCTGTTCAGTGCCACCGTTACTGGATTGCAAACATCTATTGACATTTGTTTTATGAGTATTCCAAACAATGGAGATTTAACTTTAACCCTGCTAAGTCTAAATGTATTATTATGGGTCGAAAACTATTGAGCCAGTCTCCAATTTTTCTGTTAGGTGGCGAATCTATGGAGGCGAATGAATATGTTGACATTCTTGGTGTAACTTTTACTTCCAAGAACTCATGTAAAGTTCATGTTGAGAACAGAATCAAGAAATGCAGACAGAGTTATTATGCCCTTGGTAATGTTGGCCTCTCATACCCTGGGTTGGACACTAATGTTAAAACTTATCTATGGAACACTATGTGTTCCCCTGTTCTCACATATGGTCTTGATACTGTAAACATTTCAAACACTTCCCTCCGTGAACTGGAATCTACGCAGGGAACTCTAGTTAAGCGCTTCCTTGGTATTGGTAAGCGCTCGCACCATTCTGCTCTGCTGAAGGCCTGTGACATTCAAACCATTTCTGATCGTGTAAAATATATGACTTTGTCTCTGTTCAATCGTATCTTTATGGTCGATTCTCCCCTACTGTCGTTCTATTCTTATATTTTGGCCCAATACATCGTTTCTGGGCGAAGATATAAAGGCACCATAATCGACCGTATTCTCGATCTCGGCCTATCTCCGACCAGTGTTGCGCTTGCTAGATTCAACCGTCCCTCGGCTGTCCATGAGTCGGGGCGCCCGCGGGACGGTGTGGTGGACTCATTAGGGTACCTGATTTGCCACGAGAATTTTATTAAGCCATGGGCAGAGGAGCATGTGCTGGCGGTCCTGCTCACTAGGTGTTTCTAGTGAGCAGGCCCGCCTGCCCGGCCTCTGCCTGCCCATAACAGCAGCTCCTCTCCAGATCTTGGTAGTTTGATCCCGGCTTTTTAATATTTCACGAGCAATAATGGTTCGTCTTTGTATATATGTATATCATTATGCGATTGTATATGTGACTATGTATTTATCTGTGTTTCCCCAATATTTGGGGGTGAATAAAATTATTATTATTATTATTATTATTATTATTATTATTATTATTATTATTATTATTATTATTATTATTATTATTATTATTATTATTATTATTCTTTGCAATGATTTGCTGATTTTGTAACGAAATGTGAAATATTTCTTTTATGACGAAAGTTGTATTAGGTTTTTCTGCCTGGAGATGTGGGTAATGTTTGTACGATATAACCAGGAAGCTCACTATTTACCATATACATCAACGTTTATTCCGTTTCTTGCGTCCCTTTGCTACCCTTTCGCGACAAGTTTCTGAATACAATATTTCGTGTGACGTTTTGGTCATCGCTCCCGCAGCTCTTTGGGCTGCAGTCAATTGAAATACTTCAAACAGCGATTCTTTAACAGCATTATAATTTGCAATATCACAATATTCGGGCATTGGTCCAATGAAAGATCTGTAAACTGTTTCAAGTGTTTCTCTGTTTACTCTATATTGTAACCGTCTGATGATGTTAACCAATTTTGAACTCTTTTCCACAATTATTTTTTTCAGTATGGTTAATTTGAGTTAGGTCCCTACGAAATGCTAACCCATATATCTTTATGTTCTGTTACAGCGTATAAATGTTGATTTTAAAAATAGGTTGAGGGTGATTTCTTGAGATGAGTATCCGTGACTTTCTGCGCCGATACATGAAGGAAAAACGGCGCAAACTTGTGCAAACAAGATCGGATTTGTCATTTACACCTATAATAAAAATATAAAAATAGCAAATGTCCCAAGACAGATCCCTGCTCCATTCCAGCCTTAAATGTGTACCAACATTATTAGTGAGACGATTGACCATTCATAGCAACCCTCGGGGGTCGTTTTACTGTAAAATCATATATTTAATTAGTTTGTATCTCTTTGTGTTCTTGTTACTTTTATCTCTCTGACCAGTGTATTACAGTAACTTTGTGTGCATGACCAGCATTACTTCATGACTCTACTGTTACTTCTTCGCCATTCAAAAATGCAATTTGTTGTTGTTGTTGTTGTTGTTGTTGTTGTTGTTGTTGTTGTTGTGTTAAAGGTAATGTATGGCGGTGGTCACCTTTGCTAGAGAGTGTCACTTCAACTGTTATTGCGTCCGTATTGCCAGAATATTACGATTAAAGCAGTTGCACGGCTGTAAAATTAAAATCGAGATTTCCATTAACACATTTTAGTTTTTTTCAGTGAGTGTGTGTGTGTGTGTGTGTGTGTGTGTGTGTGTGTGTGTGTGTGTGTGTGTGTGTGTGTGTGTGTGTGTGTGCATATGTTTGTCATATTAGCCTTAGTGTACATACTGTACACGGCTTGTCGAGTGTATACTTTGACATTTTTTCTGGCATTTGTATTGCTATTATATTCGTGTTTGCATCTGAAGTCTGAGTTTATTATTTATATGTGTATTTGTGTAACCTGACAGTTTGCTACGGATATGTATTGTAGTGTAGTCAATAAAATTACAGTCATTTCATTTGATTATGTCTTTCCCAACACATCGCTATGCCACATCGCAGCTCTTGAAAAGGAGCTTTGCATCAGAACATCAACTAATTCCATGACTATTTTATACATATGTCTATGAACCTTTTCAAAATTACGTCGTTTTCGGAACAGTTTTTGCCTTCTTAAGAATTTCCAGTTCTTGCCCAGTAATCTGAACGGTATGTTTGTGCGCTTGAGAAATGATCCTAAAAGTGTGTGTTGAATTCCAGTCACGCCATCACCGAACCACCATAAGAACCAGAAGATCCTTCGACATCCAGCGTTTCTGCATACAAGTGTGTTTGTACACAGGTTTGAGATCGCACGACGATCTCCTCAAGTGCGTCAAGTTCTTTCCACACTTGACTACCTTCTCCATGAATGGGCATAACTACGATAACAGGTATGCAACGTGCAGACCCCAGCGATGTTGGGAAGCAAAAAGCGAATCCTTTATACTCGGGTCACACAAATCTTGTCAGTTGGATCCAAAACGCGTAAACCCTTTTAGCTTGTATCGGCAGCACCAAGATCTTTCTCGATCCCAGAAAAAAATAAAGATTATGCATGGGTTTCCCCTCATCAACACTCGTAATGGTCTTTGGTAAATAAGCAAAATTTTCTAACCCACTTTTGTTGACTGTATACGAGTTGAAACGGATCTTTTCCTGTAGCTCATGCCACGTGTCAGAGTCAATATGTTGAGGATCGCTGAAAAAAAGGTTCCGTGTTTTCTTCAGACGTCCGCCATGCCCCTTCCACATAGCTTAGAACTGGTTTGAAGTAATTTGTGTGCAGAATATATGTTTATTTTGTGTAGCCGAAGCTTTTAACCACTTTCGTCCCCTGCATTTGAAGACGTCCCCTGCATTTGAAGACGCTAGCATAGATTGGTATGTAACCCGTGATGGTACATCAGGAAATGAGATGTTTTCATTTTCATGGAATTTACTGCTCTAGATGGCATTCTTAAATGGTAATCTTTGTGGCGCATGCTAAACTTAACTCCGTTCAGCACGCTGCTGAACTTTTCCATTCCTATAGTGCGGCCATTGCAAGAAGAAGAAGAAGAAGAAGAAGAAGAAGAAGAAGAAGAAGAAGAAGAAGAAGAAGAAGAAGAAGAAGAAGAAGAAGAAGAAGAAGAAGAAGAAGAAGAAGAAGAAGAAGAAGAAGAAGAAGAAGAAGAAGAAGAAGAAGAAGAAGAAGAAGAGCCCCAACGCTGGGAAAATTAAGCCTAGATAAAATACATCAAGATAACTATGACGATTTACAGGTAATTTGAGGTAAACTTATTGTAATGTGATTGTTGAACTAGAAACGCGTGCCGGACGATGTCGCCATCTGACGGCCATATACCAGCTGTAGCCGAATAATTCCTATTCAGTAGTTTAAGAACAATCTCTAGGGGGCTATGCTGTTGTGTTGCCGCCTACGACGGGGCCCTCAGTCCACTCCGGCCGCGAGGACACAGAATGATACTGTCTTTGACGTTGCGCATCCAAAGAAAATCTGATAAGGATACATATGTAACTGGTTTATTCAATACTGAATAAATACCATCTGCATCAAAAATTAATATACCAGCGAATCGTTATTTAACATTACACGGTAAACCACCTCCAATATTCAATGATGGGGTTAACTTCATCCGTCTCTGTTCACATGAAAATGCGATTTTATATTTCAACAAGAGGGCTGTGTGAACAGCCCATGCTCAACTGACCTACACATTCATCACATTTGCAGCTCTGTGAACTTGGGATAGGATCAAGGTCACCCATGTATTGAGTAAGTCTGACCTTTATAGAAGAACACTAACATGTGCATCAAGGTCCCAGTTCAAGTAGTTCTCAAGTTATAGTGAAGAGTAAAATTCATGTATGTTGCACTGTGACCCCAGAAACGAGGTCAAGGTCACTCATGTACAGTCTAAGCATGACCTTCATAGATATCTGTGCAACATCAAGGTTCTAACTCCAAATATTTCTCAAGTTATTAAGTGAACAGTAAATTTGATATCAGTTGTACCGTGACCTTGGGAATAAGGTCAAAGTCCAAACATCACTGGAGTATGAACATTTGCACGAAATATGTAGACATTTATAAAAGGTACATCCCTACCAGGTTTGGCACAAATCTGGCTGAAATCTTATAAGTTATAACCATTACAAGAAATCCCCATGTTAAACTTTCCTATTAAAATTCTTTTTAAAGATTTTTGAAAAAAAAAAATCATAAAAAATACAAAAATCACTGGAGCGTGACCATTTGAACAAACTTGACAGAGACCCACCCTAGGTACATTGCCACCAAGTTTGAAGTAAATCTCACGGACTGTTTCTTCAGAGAAGTCCAAAATGTGAATTACCATTGGAATGTAATAGGATGCCCATTGACTTGCATGGTAAGTAATAGAAAAGGTTCATTTAACGATAAGTACCCGAATTGAAAAAAAATCGTTAAAAATCAGGAATCCACAGGAGTGCTACCCAGTGAACATATTTGCTTGACCCTTTCACAAAGAAAATACCCACTAAGTTTCAACTTAATCAGAGAGACGGTTCTGGAGAAGAAGTGACAAGTAACGAAAACACAAACAAATTCATAAAAAAAAATGAAAAAAATGCAGCACCACCTAATGAACAAATTAAGAACTAGGAGTCCCTAGGAGTTTTGTTATGTAATGTCAAAGCAATTTGGTGCGCGGTTGTGAAGAAGATTTTGTAAGATTTGTCAAAAAAAAATTATTAAAAATCTAAAATAACTGGAGCGTGACCATTTGGGCAAACCTGCAGAAATAAAAGGCCAATTTCTTTCTTTCTTTCTTTCTTTCTTTCTTTCTTTCTTTCTTTCTTTCTTTATTTATTTATTTATTTATTTATTTATTTATTTATTTATTTATTTATTTATTTATTTATTTATTTATTTATTTATTTATTTATTTATTTATTTATTTATTTATTTATGACCAAGTTGGTCTAGAGTTTTTTTTTTCAGACACCATTTTCCCAAAAACCACCAAACTTGCCATGGTGACTGACATAACCAGTGAAATTGTGCATCTTATTTGGAACAGTCATGATTTTAAAATTATGCAAATTTTCAGAGGCAACAAAAATTTTCAAATCGCCATATCTTCCAAACTATTGCAGATGGACTCAAAATTTCAATGTGCTGATATACCTTTGTGACACTTGCCACTAAAATGGACAGTATAGTTGTAGAATTCCAAATTATGCTAATAAGGGGCATTGAAAAATCTAAAAGTTTAATATCTCCAAAACTATTGTACATAGAGATGCCATTCCAACTTCAATTTGTAGGTTTGTGGCAAAGCTGCATCCAATTAACCATGAACCAACGCTGTAGGATTTCAATTTATGCAAATTAGGTGAATATGCAAAATGTAAATCTTTAATAGCTTCAAAAGTATTATAGAGGTGCCATTCCTACTTCAATTTATGGGTTTGTGGCATAGCCCCATCCAATGAACAATAAACCAACTTTCTTCTAGGCTTGCAATTCATGCAAATTAGGCAAATACACAAAATTAAAATGTTGAATAGCTTCAAAACTATTATAGATAGTAGTTTCATTGGACTATGAAATGTGAAAATATTGTAAACAGAGTAGAGTCTGACTTCAGTGCTTCAACCTCAAAACCTATCTCTGAAATGTTTCCCGTCCGCGACACTAGTGTTTGGGGGTATAAAATGAAAAACAAAAAAAACAAGAAGTTTTTTTTCTTCATCAGTTATCTTAAGAGGGTCATATGGTTACCATGATAAAAAACAGAGAAGTTCTAACTTGAAAATGATGAAGCACAGGAGATATTAAAGTCTGCAAAATGTCCCGTCCGCGACAAAAAAATACCACGGAATGCCCCTCTAAGCTTTTCAATTGAAATGTTTTTGTGTGTGCATATGAAATACCCATGTGCTGTTTAGAGAATAAATAAACAATGTTAAAAAGTGTCTTTTTCTACTAGCTGATAACTCTTAACATCCAATTAGTCACCTTTGTACAAATGTACAAATATTGTTAAAGTCAGAGGGAACTAATTCACACATATCAAGATTTTTGAATTTGAACTTGAGCTTTAAGATTTAAATGCCATTTTAAGGGTTTCAACTTTATCAAAATTAAAAGACATTTTAAAACTTATGTAGAAGTTCTTAAATTAGTCAACTGGTAGGATGTAAAGATGAATTTTTCTTGAAAAATTGCCATGAAATTAGGGGTAGGGGTAATTTCTTTTGCCTGTAACTTTTGCACTATTTATTTTGAAATCAATTCCTTGGCTTCAATTAAACAGTGTACCTCTTGGCTTTTTCAGAATGCTATGTTTTTTCTGGTATCTTGAATACTTTTGAAGTAGTTATCAAAACACATTCAGCAAGTGTGGTCTACCTAAAATGGCCCAATGAGCATGAGTTATTAATAAGGGGTGACAAAAATTACATTTACATCAAAGCAAACTTAAAACATTAATGCAATTACATAAATGGAGTATCTGAATATTAATCTGACCAAAAAGTAGTTCATTCAGAGCAAAACTGGAGTCCTGGTAAGAACGTAAAGTCAAATATTTTGCCAATTTTCCAAAATTTAAGGGATAAGGATAATTATATTAGACTGTAGCTTTTCAAGTTGATGCAGTGTAATACTACAACAGACTTTATTTTAAAGATAATTTTCTTGTCTTTATAGTGATATCATTTTTGTTTCTATAGCTTATATATTTTTCATGTTAATGTGAAAAGTAGTGCCACAGGTATGTGCTACTGAAAATCACAAAGGTCACAATAGGAAAACGTCGAAAAAATATATTTTGCCCCAACGTTGGCAAGATCAACAAGCAGAACATGAATTTGGAGTAACTCTGCTACACAAATTTACTATTGGCATAAATTCTACTCTCAGGTGACACCCCACCTCAGTTTCCACCAGAATAAGGATATTGTATCAGACACTGAAGTCTCTCCCAGGCTATATGAATTAAATAGCACCACTGGGCACAGTGGTAAGTGCCCCGCTGAGTCAAAGATGGATATTAGTAGAGAAGGTTATTCATTTTCTTTCTATAAATTGCTCCCAAAATCACAGAAGGGCCTGTCAGAAATAAAGATTCATAGGAACCGCTCCAGGATATGATATTTTTCTTTTGATGCCCATTGATTTTAATGTGAGAGGGCAATTCGTATGTTTGTGAGGCGAGACAAAAATTGCAGAGGTGAGGTTGAGCAAAAAAGTTCCGAGAAAATCGCGTTGAAAGAAAATGTTGCCAATTTTGCAGATGGATGAAAGACCTGAAGGATGGACTGGTTCGTGGTTATTGGCTTTCTCAGGATCTAATGCAAAACCAGCCTTGATCATGTCATGTCTCAGAGGACCTTCATTTTCAGCCATGTACTCTTTCAGATTGAAAGAAAAGCTAAGATATATGGTGACTAAGTCTCTGGCAGAAACGTCCACTCTGTGTGTAGCTGATTCCTTGTGTATGTTTGAATATTGCAGAATTTTGTTGCAGGTAAGCTCACGTTGCCAGTCAATTGTTTTATCTAAGCAAGAATGTCCTTCCTAACCAGGCTCATCATCCTCACATGCTGCCCAGCATGGTAGTTGGGACATTTGATTGACCAAGAAGTCTAAAGTTGCAACATACATGGGAATCTTTAGTAAAAAGTTGTAGTTGTCGCCGCAGCACTGTTGAAATATTAATCTGATGGTGTGGTCTTGGCAGGAGTTAGGTGGAGGTTTGCTGCAAAATGTTGCCAAAATTGTTCTTCCACACAGATACCCTATGCAGTGGGATGGATCTGGAGTAATTTGTTAACAAACCATTTGCGGATGTCAATATACCAGGCTTTGTTTGGCACAAATTGATGTATGGCCAGAAATATAAAACCACCAACGTCATGACGCCAAGTTTCCATGGTGTTTTTCTCCACACTGTCCTGTATAAACTGTTTGTCCACACCCCCATTCTTCTGGGCAACTGCTACAGCTATATGCAGATCTGTAGCCGATCCTTTGGTGGGCTTGGAAACTTTGATAGAACCATCAGACTCTTTTTTCCAGTACCAAAGGAAGAATGATCTTTAATTGTTAATCATTGTGAGTTGAATAGTATATTTTTTTACTATTATTCACGCAAAACTGAAGCTGGACAAGGAAAAATATGTTTTTATAGAGTGATCTATGATGTCATCTGCTATTATTCGCAATAAACACAGTTAATGGTCAAGACTGGTGCCAAAGGTTGCAAATTCAAGTCTTGCTCGTTCTGAATATAAAATATTTGTTATGTTATACCAACTTTGAACTCTGTCTTGATTTAAAACAATTCAACTTTTCTATGCTTTCTACAAAATGAGCCATTCCAAGAAGGTCATAGTATATCCATGTTCAAATCTTTAAGGCATGTATACTGCTACCCAATGTTCTCCTTCCTGTGTTGATGGTGGTGTATTTATAATGTACAACATCCCACATTGTGATGATCTGGGAGCTTGTCACTGGTAAACACGCCAGCAAATCGAGATCTTTTTGCCTACTCTTGTATGTTCAAGATGTCTGTGATAGTGTGGGTGTCCATGTTAGAAGTCTGTGATTATACTCCTTGCTTTGTCAATCTCTATCATATTGTCATATTCTGCATAGATAATCATAAACAGTGCTTCAGAGTATTCGCGAATGCCACATCCAAATCTACACTTGTCTTCTTCACCAGCTAATAGTGATCCCAGTTGCTGGGAAGGTCAGGTGTCAAATCGAAGGCAAAGAGAGTAAAACCCATCGCAAACGTTGTTGGTCTTATGTCATTTCCAAAATCTTCCTTCAGCTTTCCAATGCCTGAATACAGGCTGAGGAATTATATCATGTAGATGCCTCCAGCAAAGTCGGGTCTGAATGGTGCCAGTGTGTCTCCTCCAACTTTCAGTGACAGATTTGTCCAATCATAGTGCTTGAAATGATTAGTATGACTTCCCATTGCAATAAGCATGGATCGTCGAGGCCTCGACGATCTATGCAATAAGCTAACTCCCTGGGCAGCTTGAACACTATGACGTAACCAAGTGAAACGTAATGGTCCCAGCATGGAGGAGGACAAAAATTATGTCTTATTCATAGATATTCTAAAATAACTTAACCATACACATAAAATTTTCCGTTTTAGGCTTCAAGAATGTTCAAAGACATTTTTTATTGTGAAACGCAACATTTCCTATTTTATGTTTATTTTCATACTATACAGCAACAGAGAATAAAGGGGCACGACGGTGTCTCACTGCTACCAAATAATTAACACAAGTGGCTTCAGTAATCCTTTGTCTGATCAAATTTTTCATGGCATGCTGGCCGCTTAGTGTTCGTGAAGAATCTGCACAGTATACATTTCTGATAACCCCTTCTGCAGGAATGCTTTACAACGTTTATGTTGATTATTGCCTGCGTGAGTCGGAAATTAGTGGAATAAATTTATGAACAAAGTCCATATTTTTGGTCTCTGCATATTATGAAGTACAGACGTACTAGCAGAGTAATACATTGGAAGCATAGGAAGATTTACAAAGGAACCCATGAAAAAAAAAACAGAATCTGTATATCTTGTGACAAGAAAAGTATGAAGGACAAACGTTAAAAAGCAACTGTTTCTAATTCAAAATGCAAGGGACCTACTATTTTATTGGCTGACACCGTGTTGCTCCTGATCACAGGTTGTTTGTAGGCTGTATGTCTAATGATATTGAGCTTCTTTACACTGGATAACATGTTCAGTCAGACTCAAAGACAGCTCTTCCACAGGGTCCAGTAGGCAGATTTTAATCCGAACTTATTATAGGAGGAAACCGGAGTACCAGGAGAAAACCTGCGGTGCTCAGCAGGTGTTCGGGAACGTCTTGTCACAGGGAACCCCCGAGCCAACAGGAAATTCTAACACTCTGAAGAATCGGACTCCACACGACCGGAGAGGAGCTTCCCGAGATGACAAATACGTCCCATCAGGGGGAAGGGAGTCTCAGAGGGCCACTGAGCTCCCCAATGAAGAAAATGTGGGCTAAGCGTCAAGTCTCCAACGTGTATATTTGCACATATTGGTGATTTGAGCGCTTAGCCTACATTTCTTCTGTAAATGTTCCATGCTTTCCATACAATACCATGGAAATATCGTCAATGAAAATGGCACGAGTGTTTGAACAAATTCCTTGGAAACACTGAAATTAGTGTGGACATTTTCCAGCCGATTTCCATACATCACGTTCGAATCTTCTGATTTGTTCCCATATGCAGGTTGGACATTTTTATACTGGTTTTATTTTTATGATCTTTAATATACAGTTATCAAATTCTGACATATGTTTGAAACGGTCGTTCGGCTATATGAAAATCGGGGGATAAAATACCGTATTCATCCCAATAGTAGCACACCGTGCCAATGAAAAGATTTGCCAGATCTTGCAGTGTTTTCGCGGGACTATGAAATAAGTACTTTTCTTGATTGAAGGTTTTGAAGGCTGTACAGTTAGTTCATTTAGGTGTTAGATGAACATTAATATACAGCAGTGACATTTAATTTTTCATTTGGAAGTATCATCTTTGCTAAATTACAGGAAAAATCTTGATTTTGAATCTAGACCACTTGGATTGAAAGTGGGGGCGTGCTTCTATTAGGGCCGGTGATACTATTAGGATGAATATGGTATTCAATTTGTAAGCAATCTTGGGTCTTCAGACTTTATGAACGTTAAGTGTGTGTAACTGAGACTTGGCTTCATTGTAATTGTTCATTGGTTATTTTATCCGTCAAGACAGTGGCTCTATCTGGTGTCATACTTCTTGCGCGGACAGGGAAGATAATGAAAAATGACAGCACTGGTGTCTGTTCTTTTTCATGACAACATTAAAAAATGATATTAACTGCACATTTTGAAAATCGTGCGTAGATGGATTAATGGATGGTAAGAAGGCACAAACACAAAAATATGGGAGAAAAGGAGAAACAAAGCAATTTTGTAGCTTCATGCCACTTTATACCTCCAATACAGCTCGCTCATTGCGATCTTCTGATGGCCAATCCGACCAGAAATATGGTTATTTTTGGCACTTTCGATTTATAAATTTTTGCTTTTTAACCTTACGACCCTATTTCTAGGAACAGACCTGGCGGTTTTATGATAAATCAGTAAACGTGACTAACGTTTACATTTTACGTCTATATATATTTTCATATTAGTCTCGCTCGTCCCGAACATAAAAAAAAAAATGTGTTTTTGGTATTTCGTTAATGTTGGTGGATTCCAGTCCCTGATTCCTGGGTAGAAATGCCGACTCAGTAAATATATTGCATCACCGTGTTGATATGGCACACGTACCTAACTACCTCCATTGAACCATTCTTTTAAAAGAATGGGGATTTGGTCGAGTGGATATGTGGGTTTCCCATTTCAGCTAGGCGACTGGTGCGAAAGGTTGCAAGTTCGAGTCTCGCTCGTTCCGAACATAAAAAAATATATTCTTAGCATTTCCTTAATGCTGGTGGATTCAAGTCCCCGATGCAGGAAATAAATGCTGACTCAATAAATACATTGCATAACCGTGTTGATATTGCACTCGCACATAACTACCTCCATTGAACCATTCTTTTTTTCAGAATGGGGATTTGGTCGAGTGAATATGTGCGTTTCCCATTTTAGCAAAGCGACTGGTGCCAAAGGTTGCAAGTTCGAGTCTCGCTCGTTCCGAACATCAGAAAAATGGCGTTACGTTGCTTACATTGTGTCCAACATTGTATGTATGCACACCAATCACATTGACCCTCGGCTACGAGAACACCAAAAATATTGTGATAATCCATCTTACCACAGCTATTGTTGAAAGCAGTGGAAACCTATGGTAAGATCATAGCCGGTGAGCAAACGGTTTGAATGGGTGCCACAAAGGCAAAGCCCAGTGCGTATAGGAATGAATTTTGTTCTTCCCTTACTTCCAATGCCTGGGTTGAGAACTTATAATGACCACAGTGGGCATGTGCCCACGTCTCAATACACTTAGGAGAAGACCAACCTTCAAGAATAGACCCTTGGCTACGGAAATCTACAATTACCAAAATCACTCAGGCCGCCCCTGAAGGTGTGGAGGAATACTGTCCAAGAAAACTTTTCAAGTGTTTTTTTTTCGGTGCGTTCTGGTTCATCAAACTTTTCTGTTTTTCTAGGAATTCTTTCTTTCTTTCTTTCTTTCTTTCTTTACAGGCAAGTTTGTCCGACATTTCATTTGAAAAGTATCACATGTAGAAACCCCAAACTTGGCACAATTATACTTCTATGGATAAAGTCTGGCCTTTTTATAATGAGAGGTCATGCTTTTCAAAATTATGTAAATGAGGGCTAATTAAAATTTTAAATCTTCAATATCTTATATACTATAGTAGATGTGGTTCTGAGTGTATAGGAGTTCGATCATAGCAAGGCAAAGGTCATCTCAAATGTCAAGTCATGTCAAGGTCAAAGGTCAATTTTAAGCCAAAATGTCATTTTTTGAAGTCAAATTCATTTCAGGTACAGGTCATCTCAAGGTCAAAGGTCATTTCAAGGTCAAAGGCCACTTTCGATGGTGGCTTTCTTCTAGCCATAACTTGGTCAATTTTCATCTAATTTTGGTCATGTTGGGCTCACACTGTAGCTATTGTAACCCTGCACATTTTTTAATTTACATGTGACCTCTAAAGTTCAAAGGTCAAGGTCACATGGACCTTTGAAAGTTTTATCCAGTCATAACTTGGCCAATTACCATCCAATTGTAATCATGTTGGACTCAAATTGTAGGTATTGCTACCCTGAACATTTTTATAAGAACATGTAACCTCAAAAAGGCAAAGGTCAAAGTCAATTGGCCGTTTGAAAGTTTCATCTTGCCATAACTTGGTCAATTTTACTCCGATTTAGTTCATGTCCGGCTTAAATTGTGGGTATTGTAACACTGTGATATTTACATGTGACCTGTAAAGGTGAAAGGTCAAGGTCATTTGGACTTTGAAATTTGCATGCAGCCATAAGCTTAATGGAATGTGAAGTACCAAAGGCTAAAAGTTGTAGCATTTTATATTTACAACCTTTGAAGGCACACAGACAGATTTGCTTTCAAGCAAATCTTCTTTTCCAGTTTCTTTCTTCTTTCTTCTATACCAGCAAATTTGTCCGACACTTTTCTCAGACAAAATTTACATAGAACTCCAAACGTGGCATGACTGTACCTCCACACAAGGAGTTTGACTGTTTTATACACAGAAATGAAGATGTTTAAAATTATGCAAATTAGAGGCATTTGAAATTTTCAATCTTGAATATCTTCAACACTATAATAGATAGAGATGCCATTCCAACTTCTACTAGGGGGTTGTTGACCATTGCGCACCTAATGAATTAAAAATAAAAGTTGTAGCAATTTAAATTATGCTAAATAGCACCATTAGAAATTTTAAATCTTGAATAACTTCAAAGCTATAACAGATAGAGATCCTATTCCAACTTCTACTCCTGTGTTATGGCATAGTTGTACATTGCCATACCAATATGCTTTGAAGACACACACACTGATTTGCAATGTAGCAAATCATCTTTCCTAGTTTAGAATCTATTTTAGCCAGATCTGCATATATCATATCGAACTATTTATTTTCAACATGACAATTTTAACTGTTCATTAAACTCGACCTTTGTGTGTGTGGGGGGGGGGGCTTAAAGCTTAAAGGTTCTCTTGATTGACCATATTCAAATTGGATACATGGGTGACTCATGGGTTGTTCTTACCATACGGTCACTTTAAAGAATTCGGATGTGAAAATAATACTTTTAATCACGCGAAAGGTTAGTGACGTCACAAAAGCAACACCTCTGGCTGATAGGGAAGTCTCCGACAATGCTAGCCAGCTATCGCTGTCAAGTGTCACTTGATTTAAACATATTTTATTGATGCTTCATCAACAAGATTAAAAATGCATGTAGAAATATTTATTTCCGTCCCTGTTCCCGCCCAGGATGGGTCGGTGTGTTGGGCCATGATCGGAGAAAATTCCCGCGCTTTCATGTAGCAGATCTGGCTCACTTTTGGAGATAAAAAAACATTATTCGAAAATGAACTTTAACATTTTGGTTTTCAGATATTATTTCTAACCACCCTGAACATCAACTTTCTATTTTGTGGTACCCATTCAATCCAGATGACATTTAAACATAATAACCCTCATCGTGGAGAATTTTCCTGGTTTAAAAAGCAATCTATAATTCAATCTTTACACTTAGGAAAAAAGTTCATCTATGCATGTAAGTGCAAGAAAGTACAACCCTGTATTACTGATTTTGTTATCTTAATAAAAAAAGATTAAGTTTATTGAATATTGCATTGCAAACAATAGAGGCAAAGTGACTGAACATGATGAAAATGGTGTGGATTTAATTTAGAATAATTGATTGTGAATCCTAAACGAGACTATTTAGTTTATGGTATTTTAATGTAATGCTGCATTAATGTAATAGCTCCAGGTTTCGACTTGGGTATAGCATGATTACAACACACACTTTTCTGTTTTTCCTCGAGTTCTTTCTTTCTTTCTTCTTTCTTCTTTACCAGCAAATTTGTCCGACACTTTTCTCGGACACTAGTATACGTATAAACTCCAAACTTGGCATGATTGTACCTTCAATCAGGGAGTTTGACCGTTTTGTACAGAGGAATGAAGATGTTTAAAATTATGCAAATTAGGGGCATTTGAAATTTTAAATCTTCAATATCTTCAAAAGTATGATAGATAGAGATGTCATTCCAAGTTCTACTAGGGAGTTATTGACCAGTGCGCATCTAATGAATTTGAAACAAAAGTTGTAGCCATTTAAATTATGCTAATTAGCAACATTGGAAATTTTAAAACTTGAATATCTCCAAAACTGTTATAGATAGAGATGTTATTTTAACTTCTACTAGAGGGTTATTGACCATTGCGCATCTAATGAATCTAAAGCAAAAGTTGCAGCCATTCAAATTACGCTAATTAGCAGCATTTGAAATTTTAAAACTTGAGTATCTTCAAAACTATTATAGATAGAGATGTCATTTCAACTTCCACTAGGGGGTTGTTGACCTTTGTGCATGTAAAGAATCAAAAACAAAAGTTGTGGCAATTTAAATTATGCTAATTAGCAGTATTCAAAATTTTCAATCTTGAATATCGTCAACACTATAATAGATAGAGATGCCATTCCAACTTCTACTCCTGTGTCATGGAATAGTTGTACATTGCCATACCAATATGCTTTGAAGACACACACACTAATTTGCTATGCAGCAAATCATCTTTCATAGTTTATTACTTTTGCCTGTAATGTGTGTGTACATATACCTCTTGGATGGCAATAAAAAAATTGGTGGAGAATTTTCAACTTCTAACCTGATGTCAATCACTAGACGTAGACCCAAAAGCTAAACTTACCCTTTTTGGCCGCACATATCCGTATAGCTCAACATATATATATATATTGTCATACACAAACGTTAATTTTCACGAGTATATCATATAAACAGTAAACTTGCCAACACAAGTTCCTTTATAATATGCCATGCCCCAAAATGATGCTTCCTGGGAGACTCTACGGTCACGTAATCCGTTACAAATCTGTAAATGCTTAAGCATTTTACCTTGGACGGGCAATGATATGAACAGTGGGCAATGTTGTTTTAATAAATTATTATTTTGAAACAATTTGGTTGTTCATTTTATTACCAATAATTTTTCTACCTTCCTGTATGTACCCTGCATGTGGTCTTTGATGACATATGGTGTGTGCATTCATTTGTCGTCTCTTATGCAGGTTTACAATAAAGTAATTTTATATCATCATACACAAACGTTCATGATAATGATAACTTCGGGCTTTCTATTTACGTCAATCGAATGTTTATTTAATGCGTCATTTCCTAAAAAATATTACACCATCCTAATTCCCATTCAGAAATTGCATAGACCTGTATAACATTTAAACGTTTTACACGCCCTATCGACGTAAATAGCGTCTTGCCTGTGTAAAATAAAGTTCTGCCCATGCCTGTATGATTGTAAATTTCATTATCGTATACATATATATATATATATATATATATATATATATATATATATATATATATATATATATATATATATATATATATATATATATATATATATATATATATATATATATATATATATATATATATATATATATATATATATATATATATGTACATGCGCCACAGATCATATTGCCTTACATTCTGTCTCGTTAGAAACTTATCGTGAACAATTTTCAGGAAACTTGTGTTATATTAAAAGTAAGTCTTGGCACAGTATTTCATCGAGACTCTGTACGTGTAAGGTGATTTATCCTGTCTAGCTCTATGCCAGTGAGCCACATTCCTGATGCGGCAAAAGCCCACATCAAGAATGAAACCAGATAAAAGAAATTTATGAAATACACACGCTACCACATTTTGAATGTAACAGACGTGGTGAATGATTCACAGAACCAGTGTTAACATTGCAATCTCATGAGACTGTTTTACATGGACTTACTCTCAGGGTATTATTGGGCAGTGAGAATGACTCGTGCACCCTGATGATGGTTCTTATAAGAAGGCAATATTAACCAGGGAAATTGGCATTCAAAGAAAACAATAAAGCTGCAACAAAGTAACCCCACAGGTAACCCTAAAAATTTTAGTCTTGAAAGAATACACAGCATCATTTAACATGCAGCAAAGGTAGCATCAGTCGGATCAGTTTTATGTGTTATTGCTCCCTGCTGAAAATAAAGATAGTATTGTGACGTTTTCGTGTCTTATTTCCCAATCCCAATCATACACAAGAGCAAGGTCAAACAGATATTCATGACAAATGACTGCACACCTACAGGTACACCTGTCAATTAGCTTGCCCTGAAAAAAGTTACGATCAGTGATGACCTTCCTCGAGGAGAGTTCAATGCCAGAATAATCTTGATCATATTGATTATAAGATTACATGCCATACTTTTTCAAAATCTGATGTGTGCATATTGTTCCAATTTTGTGTAAACAAAACTATACAAGACGCATTTGGGTACGAGTAGACCAATTTTTACACATATTTATTCCATTTAACTTTCACCAGTTCATTGCAACCTACTCATCAAGGCGTGTATGTGACACTCATTGGTCCTTATATTTCCAAGTAAAAGAATCCTGTAATGTTCTCCAAACTCCACAACAGCATTGCATTGCATGTGTAACAAGAAGCAGTCACAACCTCAAGTCTCAGAATCAAACATTTTATCAATCATATAATGTAGATGTGGCATTGGTTGCCTTGAGCCTAGTCAAAGCGGTCTTCCAGTTTAAGTATTGACATAGGCCTTACGCATGAAGGATACATGAATTGGTGATCAATGGTCATTACCGTGAAGTTCTGGCCCATATTGAATACAAATGGGGAATGGCCATCATGAAAGTTCTCTTTTCATATGCTGATGCACTGGTCAGTGATTCTACTCATGTATCTGTGAAGATACTCGCATGGGGTTTCACATAATTGTCAGCATACGAAATTGGTTATAATGTTCCACCCACCATGCTTATCCTACCCACTAAAAATAATGCATAGTTATAGTCAAAATGTTGAAAGTTAAAAGGACTCATTTCAGAATTACCATTGTAAGCTGAAAAATCCAGGAGTCCCACAGTGACTGTCAGTGAGTTCTTTGAAATACATCTCCACAGTAACATCAAATTGACAAAATGGCACGGTTAATGTTTTAATGTATATGAATGAGTCGTATAGTACAGTACAGGGTTTAAACTCCAAGGCACAAGTGTGATCCATACCCAGTGAATTCTGCGCCATGCAATTTACAATATTTGTCCCCTGTGGTTTGAAACCTGCAAATGGATGAAGAAGTCGGGAGATATCAGAAGGAAAGGGTTTGATTTAGTATATATCTTGAGTTCAAAAGGTATCCCATCCAAAATATAATAATAATAATAATTGAATATATTTATTCTGGGAATCCGATTCAGCAGAAATGCTGTTTTTCAATCGGGCCCAGTAAAATCATGTACAAAAGTATAATATAATATATTGATCTTCCAGGCACGTATCAATGAATATGGGATCTTCCATATACCAACCACATTGTTTTTTGGAAAAAATGCAGCCCACACTGCCACACCACCATCTGTGCCAACTACTGGGCTGCTGCTGCTGCTTTTCTATTTATGGTCGTGTCATTGTGGAGCAGTTGGACCAGTAATTGTTTGCTTTTTGTCTCATGGTCAAGGGTGCCTATCAAGACCTTGCATCAGTTACTCTTGCTCAATGATAAAATCACTTGTCCCTGTATATTCTGGCATGCCTGACTGAAAAATGAAGCCAAGAAATTAGTGATGGCGGGGAGAGGGGGGGGGGGGGGGCAGACCCGCCTGTTACTGTCTCGGGTATGTTTTGCGTGCAATGGTCATGACGCCAATGTCGACCATCCCCTTGCAGATCTCGTGAGATCCATGTACATAGAACTTGGTGGTATGTTAAATTCACTTGTCGGTCAGTTGATTGGCAGGCCTGTTTTAAATCCATGGGACCTTCCTGATGTCCAATTTTTGTGATAGATGTCCGAACAGAGTCAAATACAGGTTTTTGTTTGTTTGTTTGTTTGTTTGTTTGTTTGTTTGTTTTATGGCTTTGGTGGTCTTTCTCATCCTTCTCTTAGAATTATTAACTTGGCAATCTTAAGGTTTGTCCGATTTTGCCCTGTATTTTTACATTTTACATCTTCCAAGTTGACCTTAGGTCACTCCACATGATGATTTAGGGGGGATGGCCAACTTACGGCTGTTTTGTTTGGATCACTTTTTCTGTAATTTTATTCTGGATCCATTTCTACAATTCTACAATACAGTAGTCACCTGAAGAGGTAGAAACTTTTTTCTTTCGGTCAGTACCTTGAACACCACCCATTTGCACCAGACACTCTGCTGCTTGGTGATCTGTAATGGCATTAAGCAATGCATAGCATGTAAAGTACGGTGAAAAGATCTCAATAACTCTGAAATGAACAGGATGGAGCTCTGGATCCGTGAGATATAATCTACAATTTATGTACTATGTTTTGCAAGATTTTAAAGTGAGGCTGTACAAATGGTGCATTCTTGGAATTCTGTTGAACTTTGGAAAGGCAGAATAGTGCCTATGGCAACTGTGTCTGTGATTTAACTCAAACCGAACGATTTATAAGCTGTTGAGACCCACATGTTTTAAATTAAATTTTGATCAGCGCACAATGCCAACTTGCTTCAAATCGATCATGCCTGACAGTTAATGTTTATGGTGAATCCATCGGAAGCGTTGCCTGTTTTTTTGTTTTTTTTTGTTTTTGTTTTGTTTTGTTTTTTTGTTTTTTTTTTTGTGTTTTGTTTTGTTTTGTTTTTTGTTTGTTTGTTTGTTTGGTTGGTTGGTTTTGGTTTTGTTTTCTGTTTTTTTTTTTGTTTGTTTTTGTTTTGTTTATGGTGAATCCATTGGAAGCGTTCCCTGGAGTGTTTTGTTTTTGTTTGTTTGTTCGTTTGTTTGTTTTTGTTTTTTGTTTTTTTTGTTTTTTTTTTGTTTTTTTTCTTTTTTGTTTGTTTGTTTGTTTGTCTTTTGTTTGTTTTTTCTTTTTTTTCAACTTGCTAAACATGGGTAAAAATATGTGGCCCATTTGTATACTAAAAAAGTTTTAACAGTTTTCTACTTTCACATTTATATATGATCTGCTGTTGTCCAGCAGTTGAATTTTCATGTTGCCATTTGGCGGAAACCTCTCCTTACTTATTCCTGGTTCATGTCTGCGATACAATTTCCACAGCGAACAGCATGTTCTGTGTGGCATCAACAGGTTGTGATTCTTTTTAACAAAAGTACCTTTAACGCCCTCTGCATTTCAGTTTGGACGTTTGCAGATGATCTCTATGTATGGATGTGTTATTTTAAACACTTTTCTGATTAACCTATGCAGCAATAATCATTGGTATGTTGTTTTGATATGAAAATGAATACCGTGTTGCCCATTCTGAATCTAAAATTCAGTCTCTTTTTGTCTCTATCACTTCAGAAAAGAAGATTCTCATTTATCCCTGTTTTCATTTGCTTCCCCGGGGCTCTGGGTCTTCCCTTACCCCAGTGTTTTGTATGACTATTAGCTGTCAGTAGAACTTGAAGAACTTATGTGTATGTACATGAATCATTTACCTGAAAACTTTACTCTTGGTCGTTTTCAAAGCCCTTTATGTATAATTTACTTTGGACAGGTTATTGGTTGGTAACAGGTGTGTCCGATATCATTTTCGTTACTCTTTATGGATTGAAAACTCAAAAGTGTACCAGTGATTGGTCAACTATTTATATCGGGTATTGGGGCATTGGGCAGATCAGGACCTTTTTAGCTCAGCTGACTTGTCAGTGGCTGACCTTATCTTATGGTCCTTCGTCCGTTGTCGTCCGTCGTCGTCCGTCGTCAACAATCGACTTCTTCTCCAAACCCGTAAGTCAGATTCACTTCAGACTCGGTGGCAATGTACCTTGGGTGGGTCTCTACCTCACGCTCAAGTGATTTTTGGATTTTTCATTTATTTATTTTTTCTTGGGGGGGGGGGGCAAATCTTAAAAAATCTTCTTCTCTGAAACCGCTCTCCAATTGCTTTGATATCAAACAGGAACACTCTTAGGGACTCCTAGTGCTGAATTTGTTCACCAGGTGACGCTGCAATTTTTTTTCTAATTTTTTAATGATTTTTTGTGTATTATTGTTATTTTCGACTTCTCCAGAACCGTCACTCAGTTTAAGCTAAAATTTGGCGGAAAGGCTCTTTGTGGATGGGTCAAACAATATTTTCACAAGGTGGCAATGCTGTGGATTCCTCATTTTTCACGACTTTTTCAATTCGTGCTTACGGGTAAATGCACCTTCCTATTGATTACTATGTAAGTCAATGGGCATTCTACTGCTAATTCACACTTTTGTCTTCTTCTCCAAAACCGTCAGTTGGATTGACCTCAAAGTTGGTGGCAATGTACCTTGGGTGGGACTCTAGCAGATTTGTTCAAATAGTCACGCTTTATCGCTTTTTATGATTTTTTTGGTCTTTTGGGGGGGCAAGTCTTGAAAATTTTTCTTCTCTGAAACCACTGACCCGATTGCTTTGATATCAAACAGGAACACTCCTAGTGACCCCTTAGTCTGAATTTGTTCACCAGGTGGCGCTGCGATTTTTTCTATTTTTTATAATTTTTTGTGTATTGTTGCTATTTTCGACTTCTTCTCCAGACCCTTGCTCAGATTAAGCTGAGACTTGGTGGATATGTTCTTTGTGGAAGGTTCAAATAAAATGTTCACTAGGTGGCAATGCTGCGGATTCCTGATTTTTCAAGATTTATTTTCAATTCGGGTACTCATCGGGTAAATGCACCTTCCTATTGATTACTATGTAAGTCAATGGGCAGTCCAATGCTAATTCACAGTTTTGACTTCTTCCACGAAACCGTCAGTTAGGTTGACTTTGAACTTGGTGGCAATGAACCTTGGGTAGGTCTCCAGCAGATTGTTCAAATGGATAAGCTCCACTGATTTTTGGATTTTTCTTATGAATTTCTTTGTTCCTTTTGGGGAAAATCTTAAAAAATCGCAAGGGTATATGTACATTTCAGCTGAGCACAGGACTGTCACAGTCCTCTTGTTTCAATATTTGACTGAAAGTAATCCAATACCTATATAATGGATTTCAGTTACGTGGGCTTACCTGTGGAAAATATGGAAATATAAAAAGTTCTCTTAAGATACAATGAATCCACTGAAAGATTTTTTTTTTTTTTGGTTTGGGGTATAATATCTTCATATGGAATTGTCAAACGTGTTGTGTGATCTTCAAAAATTTATGTAATGTATATGTTTCACGTTGCTGACAGTATTTTGTCTATCTCTTAACTTCATGTCCAGCCTGGAAAAGTGACTTCACTTTAATGCCAAATATCACAAAGACATGAATCCTAAAATGTCAAACTGAATAAAAAAATATTCAACATCGTATCGGCAGTCATTACTTTACACTTTATATTAGTATCGGGTATTCATATTGGTATTGGGTGAAAAATTCCACATTGGCCTTTCCTGCTCTGTACCTTTGTCCACTCTCAACAGGTATTTAGATTGTCTGACCTCTTTAAAGAGCTCTGGTAGAGCCACTTCTGGATTTTTAGTCCTCAAGGTGCACACCCACACCCAAAAGCCAACCCCCCCCCCCCCCACACACACACGTGTAGCAGCAAAGAATATTGGTGGCCGACAAGATGAAACGTACGTTTTTATTTGGCCAAACTTTGCATTTCGCTGAGTAAAAATTGGCCGAATTTCATATGTAGTCATTTGCAGTTTCTTACAGGTATTCATATGCCTTTTCTTACTCCGTATTTTCAAAATAATTTCACATGTAACGTCAGTTTTACTAACTTCCGTGTCAGGAGTTTGTACCATATTTTCTGAGTTCCTTCTGTATGATGATGATGATGATGATGATGATGATGATGATGATGATGATGATGATGATGATGATGATGATGATGATGATGATGATGATGATGATGATGATGATGATGATGATGATGTGGCTCTCCGCTTATGCGCCGCGGTCCTGTGTGACACAGGTGGCCTAGGAAAAAGGAAAGGAAAGAAAAGAAAAATAGATGAGGTGAAGGAAACTATGGTTATCCTAATTAGCTCGTGCTACCATGTTTTCCAGGGCCAGAGCCGAGGCAAAGGGTCCACCACACCCTCGCACAGCTGTAGTGGGCCACTGGCCCTGGATGTATCCCCCAACACTCATCGCTTGTAGTCTCCCTCCCCCCCACCCACCCCATTTAAAAAAAAAAAAAAAAACCTTCCCTCATACACCCTATCCCCGCTTCTGAGGCTCAGGCATTACCCATGGGGGACCCCACGGGAGCCCTTATAAGGGCTATACCACCATTCCCTCTCCTCCCTGCACAGTGAAATTCTAATTTACCCTGTCGCTATCAAGCCCTATCAATTCATTTCTTTTCTCCCAGCACCCTACCAGGTGGTCCTGTACACTTTTAGTGTCTTTCCTGTCTCCCAGAAAGCCACCCTTCAAACCTAAAACCCATGCTACACGTTCCTCTTCCTCTAAACCCTGAACCGCTTCTAGACCCTTGTTATTATAGTCTTCCTTGTGCCACTGTCTGAAAAATTCTTCACTTATCTCTCTCTATATGCATGACACCACAACAGCCAATGATCCACTCTCTCATCTGCCTCTTGTCTACATTTCGTGTTATTCGTTTTGTTACCATGGTATATCGTCCGAATTTTTCCATACACCTATCTCCCATAAACTACACCATACATCCGCCTACCGCCCTGTTATAATGCACATCCAAACTGGTAAAGATGATTTGCTGCATAGCAAATCAGTGTGCGTGTCTTCAAAGCATATTGGTATGCCAATGTCGTCTATTCCATAACAGAGGAGCAGAAGTTGGAATGGCATCTCGATCCATTATAGCTTTGAAGTTATTCAAGATTTAGAATTTCTAATGGTGCTTCTAGCATAATTTAAATTGCTACTACTTTTATTTTTAATTCACTAGGTATACGCAATGGTCAACAACCCCCTAGTAGAAGTTGGAATAACATCTTTATCTATTATAGTGTTGAAGATATTCAAGCTTTAAAATTTCAAATGCTGATAATTAGCATAATTTAAATTTGCTAAACTTTTGTTTTAGATTCATTATATGCGCAATGCTCAACAAGTCCCCAGTAGAAGTTGAAATGACATCTCTTTCTAAAATAGTTTTGAAGATATTCAAGCTTTAACATTTCCAATGCTGCTAATTAGCATAATTTAAATTGCTACAACTTTTGTTTTAAATTCAAGAGATGCGCACTGGTCAATAGCCCTCTAGTAGAAGTTGGAATGACATCTCTATCAAAGTAGGTAAAAAGGTTCCTCAGAATTGTGAAAAAAAAATGAAAGTATGCAGGAAATAAGAGAACAACTTCATGCTAAGGCAATTTTTACTGGTAAAGGTGATGACTGGGCCAAATACCGGAAAATTAAAAACAAAGTCACTCTGATGGTTAGAAAAGCAAAGACTGAATATTATAAAATATCGCTCCTGTTGATTACCTCAAAAATTGTTCCAGCATAATTTAAATTGCTACTACTTTTATTTTTAATTCACTAGGTATACGCAATGGTCAACAACCCCCTAGTAGAAGTTGGAATAACATCTTTATCTATTATAGTGTTGAAGATATTCAAGCTTTAAAATTTCAAATGCTGATAATTAGCATAATTTAAATTTGCTAAACTTTTGTTTTAGATTCATTATATGCGCAATGCTCAACAAGTCCCCAGTAGAAGTTGAAATGACATCTCTTTCTAAAATAGTTTTGAAGATATTCAAGCTTTAACATTTCCAATGCTGCTAATTAGCATAATTTAAATTGCTACAACTTTTGTTTTAAATTCAAGAGATGCGCACTGGTCAATAGCCCTCTAGTAGAAGTTGGAATGACATCTCTATCAAAGTAGGTAAAAAGGTTCCTCAGAATTGTGAAAAAAAAAATGAAAGTATGCAGGAAATAAGAGAACAACTTCATGCTAAGGCAATTTTTACTGGTAAAGGTGATGACTGGGCCAAATACCGGAAAATTAAAAACAAAGTCACTCTGATGGTTAGAAAAGCAAAGACTGAATATCATAAAATATCGCTCCTGTTGATTACCTCAAAAATGGTTCCCACATTGCCCAGGCGGATTCAAAGTTACATCAATACCTTTATTTGATGTATCCAAACTGCTTGCTAAAATGCCAAAGGTCAAAGCCACGGGTCTTGACAATACACAATCAAGACTATTAAAATAGCCTCCCCAGCTATCTCTGAGAGCTTGGCCTTTATTTTTAACAAATCTTTAGAAGTTGGCTCTTTTCCAAATGCATGGAAGATGGCTCGTATATCTGCAGTCCATAAAAAAGGAACAAAAACAGACCCAAGTGATTACAGACCTATATCAATTTTACCCATTGTTTCCAAACTCCTGGAACGCATAGTCCACAATCAAGTTTATGAATATCTGTCTAAGCACAAAATTCTAGTGCCTCATCAATCAGGCTTCAGACCTGAACATTCGACATAGACTTCCCTTCACGATTTCACTGAATTTGCGTTCTGTGAAATTGCGAAGGGAAACTGTGTGGGATTAGTGGCTCTTGATCTGCGTAAAGCCTTTGACACAGATGACCATGTCATTCTCTTTGACAAACTCAAATGCTATGGATTTAGAAATTCTGAGTTTGAATGGTTTAGGAGTTACGGCACCAACAGAAAACAGGCTACATGTGTCAATGGTAATCTCTCTGATTCCACGTCCATAACTACAGGTGTCCCCCCCCCCGGCTCAATTCTTGGACTGCTTCTCTCTTTACTTTATATGAATGACATTGGTGCTTGCTTCAAATATTCTTACTTGAATCTATATGCAGATGACACCCTTTTCTATTATTGTGGTCAAAATGTTGACACCATATCTCATGTCCTACGGGAAGACCTTTCCCTAGTAGCTACATGGCTCAAAACGAAAAAGCTCAGCTTGCACCTTGACAAAACTAATAGTATGCTTATTAGCAATAAAACCAAAAATTTTACTCTTGACTTGACACTGAATTCTGAACCTGTCACACAGTGTGACTCTTGCAAGTACCTTGGAGTACAAATTTACTCCAGACTTAAATTCAATGATCAATTTGAAACAGTCTTGAATAAGGTGAAAAGGGCAATAGGTGTTTTCTCCAGGGCAGCCAGATACATACCACCTAACACTAGAGTCACCTTGTATAACACACTCATACTGCCCCATATTGACTACTGTGGTACAGTCTGGAGCAATAGTATCCGAAAACAGGATCTGGTTAAACTTCAACAGATTCAAAACAGGGCAATGAGGATAATTCTAGAGTGTTCCCAGAGAACTCATATCACGGATATGCTGGACACCATCAAATGGATGAGTATCAAGCAAAGATTCTTCTACAATCACCGCATATTGATGTGGAAGATCACCAACAACAAAACTCCAGATTACCTCACCACTTTCTTTCCTCGTACCTCTTCTATCCATTCTTACAATACCCTATCAGCTGATGCTGGCAATTTCTTTATCCGAAAACCCCATCCAAACTCATTCCATACCACTGGTGCTAAAAGCTGGAATGCTCTCCCCCAGCATATCCGTGATACGCAATCACTGTACAGTTTTAAGAAAAGGGTGGTAAATTATGTTTTTAGCAACATTGAGCCTTTTTAGGCACTCACTACTTCTATTTTGCCAAGTATCTAAATGCTTTTACTGATTTATAAATTGTCTGAAATATTTTTCACTGCAATTGTACCATGTATCTCAATGTTTTTACTTTATTTTATAAACTGGTCTCTTTACTGTTTTAATGTGTATATATATATTGTTATGAGACTCCATGCCTCAACAGAATATATTTTCTGAATATGGATTGCGAATAAAACTTGTAAACTTGTAAACTATCTATTATACTTTTGAAGATCTTCAAGATTTAAAATTTCAAATTCCCGTAATTTGCATAATTTTAAACATCTTCATTCCTCTGTATAAAACGGTCCAACTCCTTGTATGGTGGTACAATCATGCCAAGTTTGGAGTTTCTATGTATAATAATGCCGAGAAAAGTGTCGGACAAATTTACTGGTAAAGGAGAAAGAAAGAATTTTAGGAAAAACAGAAAAGTGTGTGTTGACACACACACACTTTAATAAGATCAAGCAGGTTTTCTGAGCATTCGGTGGTTCTTGTAGGTTCCTGTATAAGCTGATAGAGGTTATGTTGAAGAACCAGGTTGAAGAACGCTAAGCCAAGGTCACTATCCTGATGTGGTGAATTCCAGCCTTAGCATGTATCGTTAAAATCGTCAGTGATAAGGAGAGAGTGTGGGTTACTTTCAAGCGCTATAGAGATTTGAGGTGTCTAAAGCCTCAAGAAAGGCATGCCGTATTTCAGTAGGCTGACCAGGAGGTCGTAAATAATTTCCGATGAATAAAACCCCATGTTTTGTTGTAATCTTAATCCAGATGCACTCTGAGTTAAGATCCTCTAGATCAGTGCGCCTTCGACACGGTAGCGAAGCAGATACACATGAAAGGGTCTCTCCTCCTCGTCCTGTGGGACGGTCTCTTCTAAAAGGGGATTGAACGTTGTCAATGAAGAGAAGTTGATCAGAAAAATTCGTATCAAGCTAAGTTTCGGATAAAGTGATAACGTCAAAGTTTTCGGCTTGCGCTAATAATTGAAGTTCAACAAGTATACCTGTTGGAATGGCAAAGTTTTAAGTAAATTTTCGTAGAGGGGTCGTTTTGACCGGGATTTGGATGCACATCAATGCAGGACTGAAAAAAATCGCAAAATTGACACTATGTGTTGTAGACACGTGAAACCTGGCAGAATCACATTCATTCGAACTAAGGGCAAGAAACAGAAAGAAGGAATTTCCTCTTAATATATATGTGAGGAGGGGGGGAGGCTGTGTGTTCATGGACTCTATTTTGTGTCCAAAGAATATCAGATACTGTTGTCTGCTCATGCAGTTACATGAGAACTGTGTGCCAGCACTGAAATTGTGCAAGATATGTGTGATTAGTATCTTTGAGTATTTTTTATGATTAGGACCCACTTATTATAAACACAGTTTTATCATTACCTGAAAAAGTCATCAATCCATTTACATTACATCGAGCTGTCAAAATAGCTTGACCCAAACACGCCTTTTTTTTTAGGCTATTTACCCTTTTCTCAAAAACTTTGTAAGTCAATTTCATCCGGACATTTGAAGAAAAAAAAATAGTTCTGTCGGCTATGTTAACGCCATATGGCCGTTAAAGAAGCACATTTCTTTTTCTGTTCCATTGCTCCATGCACTCTCGCTCATTGTTATACCAAGAAACATGTAGAGATATACCACTATTAAGCGAAATGATACTCGTGTAGCAATGAGAGCACAGTTGTGGGGGACACTTTCACCAGGATCACATGTTATTAGAAAATTTAGTACGACAATCGACCTCATGTGTCCCATCACAAGAACTCATGGGTCAAAAGCGTCTGGTCAGCTGTATATAATTTATTTAGATGCAATATTCACATATCTTCTACTGCTTCATACTCATGAAATGTTGACACATGGATATGCTCATGAATATGATACGTATCTTAATTGCCTTCGTCATCAGTCTAAATAATGTCATAAAAATGAACTTAACTCAATAAATTCCCTAGCGTCTGCGAATTAACGTTGGTCCCAGCAACTGCACAACATTTGTTTGCAATTGAACTCGCGTAGGAATACTCCGACAGAGTCTTCAGCACACGATACATATAATGTTTTGGGTTTTTTCAAACTTTATATCCAATGATTTTATCTCCTTTCATTTCTGATGTTGGTTGTTAAAATTTTTAGCATTCCATCACAAATGCCTAAATATTGGGACACTCACCCTGTAATTATAATTTCTTTATTGTGCCAATTTTTATTTTTCCTATAGAGAGAATGTATTTGCATGTTATTTTTGGAAAGAAAATGTCTATTTATATCTTTAAAAGCATAACGTACAATTTGGCATGTATATTTCAAAATGAAGATGTTACTTTGAGACAATTCTTACCACGTGATATCACTTTGGGGGTTTTATCCTAATACCCAAACAACAACAACAACAACAACAACAACAACAACAACAACAACAAAATACTGATTGCCTCACAAACTGTATCACTGTTAGTTTGAAAAACTATGTTGAGGCGATGGAAAAGCGCCAGTAACGAACATCAACATGTACAACATATCGCTCAAAGAATCTGCACTTTGTGCAGCAAAAATTGAATGAATATTGCACGGAGTATGTGAAAAAGCTGAAGCAAACATTGCAAAATCATGTATATATTTTTGCAGTAACCACTGCCACAGCAAACTGTATATTCATCTTTTCTTTCTTTCTTTTTCTTTTTTTTTTTTTTAATAAATTCCTGCAGTCACAAGATTTATTATGGGTATGATGGATAATGCAGAGATATACTGCTTTGAACTGAAGTCACTGTGGCGCTGTTTACATTTGGGCACTTCAACTGGGGGTTCTCGTCACAGTCAGGTTATCTGTCATGTGGATTCTTCCATATAGTTATGTCACAAATTTTTGGCCAATCAGGTGCGTCGATTTTGCTCGGTCCGTATCGAGCTGTCATGGCCTTTGGAATCAGGGTCGAAGATTGACTGTGCAGAATCTGTCTCTTGGCTTGCGATCATCGAAGGCGTCACACGCAAGAAGCTTTTACTGTCATCATTTTGAAGTAAACAGTGATTAGCAACAAACCAAATCCAACATGACAGGCCGAAGCAAGGACGCAGAGCAACTCAATGAGTTCAAGAACAACCAAGGGGTAGGTGCTTTGGTCGAGTTGTCCTTGTGAGCGACTGTGACAGTCGTCTGCGCTGTCTGTGTCGTAACATCACAAGTTGTCAGTGAGTTTTCTTCTATCCAAATTTAGCTCATTTATTTTCAGCGCTTTTGGGTTGTAAATCACAACACAAGCTGTGAATTGGATATATATGAATGGGAATTTTCACGAACCTGACACTGTGCCCATGTCGAATCCAAAATGTACACTTTGCACTTACATAATTTGCTGAGTTTGGCAGGTCTGCTGAGCAGGCAACCGCTCCAATTACGCTCTTTGTCTTAGCATGGAGGTGGATGGTCTTAGTCTTACTAAGGAGGTCCAATTTAAGCTTAGCCAAGCTGGGTTGGTTGTGGTAGAGGTTTAGTAATTCATGAACAAATAAACAACTGAGATTATCATGCCAAACATTTGAGGCATGATTTAGGGGTGAATGTACCTACCCCCCCCCCCCCCCCGTTACATGTGAACCTCACAATATTTATAAAACGTCACAAATCTACCCTCTCCATGCCCCCTTCACTACCATCCCTTTGCCTCTCGCTACATGGTACCGCAACTATAGTCACTCCATTTTAATTTATGCAAATTAAGGGCTGTTGAACATTTTAAATCAAGATGCAAAGCATGTGAATACCGTATTCTATTAATTATTCAAATTTTAAAATCACCGAGGCGGGTTTGTAAATCTTGTTTTCTGGTTGTATTTATACATATTCACCACCAAAGGCTTACCAGATAAAAGGTAAACAAGTTACTGGCCGCACTGAGAAAGTGGGTTGGACCACATCATTCACATGGTTGGTGGAGCCTCTCAGTCTAGCCCGGTACTAAATAGTAGCCCTAGAGATGGAAAAAATAAATTATAGTATATGATTTAGGCCTTTTGGGGAGTATATGGCCCCTTAGAAGGCTCTGAATAAAATAAATTTTTTTCTCTGTGAACTCTACTTATGTCAGGAGTAAGAACTGATACAGTGTAAAGTACAATTAAGAGCTTTCCTTGGCCCAGGTTGTGCCAACTCACCAAGGAAAGCTATTTGCCCAGCATGTGCCATCATGAATGATTGATCTAACATATAAATCTCAGCACAAAAGTTTTCTGATAGCAAGGAATTTAAATAAAACCATTAAGGCAGCTGACAAATTACATCCAGGTGCCTTTGGGCTATTTGACTGGTAAAGGGTTAAAACCATTTCAAAACTAAAAAAAGATTTGCTTCACAGCAAATCTGTCTGGGTGCCTTGAAAATGAGAACAGTTTGAAATTACACACTTTGCCATCTTCAACATAATTAAAATTTCGTGTATTAGCCTAATTTTTATAAATTAAAATGCTCAGCTTTGGTTCTTGGTTCAAGGGATGTGGCCATGTCTCAATCTTATAAAGTGACGTTTGAATGAAACTACTATCCATAATAATTTTGAAGCTATTCAACATTTTAATTGTGTGCATTTTCCTACTTTGCATGAATTTTAAGCCTAGAAGAGCTTTGGTTTATTGTACATTGGATGGGGCAATGCCACAAACCCATAAATTGAAGTAGGAATGGCACCTCTATAATAGTTTTGAAGCAATTAAAGATTTACATTTTGCATATTCACCTAATTTGCATAAATTAGAATCCTAAAACTTTGGTTCATGGTTCATTGGATACAGCTTTGCCACAAACCTACAAATTGAAGTTGGAATGGCATCTCTATGTACAGTAGTTTAAGAGATATTCAACTTTTAAATTTTTCAGTGCCCCTTATTAGCATAATTTGAAATTAAACAACTATACTGTCCATTATAGTGGCAAGTGTCACAGAGGTGAATATGCACATTGAAATGTTGAGTCCATATGCAATAGTTTGAAAGATATGTCACTTTTAATAATTTTGTTACCTCTAAAAAATTGCATAATTTTAAACATCATGACTGTTTCAAATAAGATGCACAATTTCACTGGTTATGTCAGTCACCATGGCAAGTTTGGTGGTTTTCAGAAAAATAGTGTCTGAAAAAAACTCTCGACCAACTTGGTAAGAAAGAAAGAAAAAGAAAGAAAGAAAGACCACCTGTCCTATGTGACCACTTTTGTCTGGCATTGGGGTCGGTCTTAAATTGCAAGTACCACTGTGCAGTGAAATCTCTCTACATTGAGCACCCTCGCCACCAGAGAAAAATGCCCACTCCTGAGAGGGTCAGCCCTTCTGGGCTGTATTGATGAGTATATGTGCATGTACAGTGTACACATACTATGATTCAGAGGGATGTGTATACATGCAATACAAAACTGTCTTTCTTCCTTTATTGCATGAACAAACTTGAACAGAAGCTGTCAAGAAACTACATAAACATGTACCTGTGAACCAAGATAAAACCATACTGTCTCAGTATTGGCTATGAGGAACAGGCTTCGTTTCACTGGTTACAAGAAAACAAAGGCATGAAAGTGTTCACTGAGATGACACAAATTCTACTTGCCTTGGTGTGATGGACTCAGCTCTGTAGGTTGTCTCTTTTCACCAGAGGGTACAGTCAGGCTTGTTCTGCCTAGAAAACCTGGAGTGTGAATTCCCTTGGGACTGATAAGCTCCACAGGCTGACATTGCCTCTGGCAAAAACAGGCCAGCTAAGACACCAGTGGAAACAAAAGCCTGCCTGGTACATATGGCAGCATGGAGTCAATCTGTTCCTGCATGGACAGAAAGAGATACTCTGTATTTTATTGAGAGCCTCATCACACAGTTGTTGGGAGTCTCCCCCCACCAACCCACCCTCCAATTTGCTGCAAGACCTAAACCTTCCAAGGCATACAATTAGCATGCATGGACAGAGAGCTGTGAGATAGGTTCAAGCTAATTAATTATGAATGCAAAATGGTTGCCCGGCACCACGGATGTCAAGCAAAAGGTCAGAGAGCAAGCAGTTCTAGGCTTGTATGTGGATTGGGGAGAAATTTGGTGAATTTAGCATACTTTAAAATTCCCAAAGTTTTGCTTGTATGTTATTGGATTTGCCAGTTGTCTCAAACCTATATGTGTATGTTAGAACTTTGTGTCTATCTGCAATAGTTTAGAAGATATGGAGCTTTTAAAATTTTGAATGCCCATCATTTGCATACTATTAATCATCATGACTATTCAAAGTCAGGTGCCTAATTTCATTGGTAGGTCAGTCACCATGGCAAGTTTGGTGGTTTTCGGAAAAGTAGAGTCTGAGAAAAACTCCGGACAAATATGGTTGGAAAGAAAGAAAGAAAGAAAGAATTCTTGGAAAAACAAAATGTCTGGGTTGGCACGCAGACATAGTTATTCGAAAGATCAGCTGTAAAATGGAGTAAGCCAGGACACTTGTACCATAAGCCAAAGGCTAATATTTCATTAGTTTTGCTTGAAAAGTCTGAGAATGGCTAAAATGTTCTAAGATGAATTATTTAAGACACATGTTAATATCTTCATTAATAATATGGCTTAAATTCCCGGTTTTGGGTAAAAATTTGTAAAGCCTAGATGAGTCCCTGTAAGCAATATGCCACAACAGAAGGTTCCTGAAAAAAGTCTGAGATAAGTAGCAAAACTGGGATGGGATAATATATCATGTTAATAGTCTAGCTGTTGTACCATCATGATTAACTGGTAAAGAATTATTTGGAGCGATGATGCATTTGCATCGTGATATAACAAAATGAAGACTCGGCAAGTGGCAAGGAGGCGAATATGCCAATTTACAAATATATGTTGTTGCTCTATATATCTACATGAACTAGAGGTCTGTACACTGAGTGTTGAAGCACTCAACAGTCTCACCGGTTTCATCCTGAAACAGACTCTTTAGAGACTGGGTTATAATGGACATAAACACTGGTATTTATACCCTTACTTAACCAGCCATAGTGACCTATTGTTACGTTGTGGTGTTGCGCGGTTTTGTGTGTGAGTAACTCAGTGAGAGTTATAGCATGAAAGGAGACGATTATGGCTTTTAACTGTCGAGTGGCAAAGCCACGAGACAGTTGTAATAGCCATAATCGTGAGACAGTTGTAATAGCCATAATCGTCTCCTTTCATGTTATGACACATTTGTCATTGGCTGGTAGGAATGGTCATTTGTGTTTAGGTCGGATCAGTGATTTCATGATTGAAAGCGTATTATCTGTCAGTTACGTAATCATATTCTTACACACAAGTGTGACAGTGTCATTTCACTTCTGAGTCCCTTCATTCGTGATTTCGCTCAGGCGTTCAGGTAGTTCGTGAATCTGCTAGCTGCCACAAAATGGAAGATGACGTGCCCCTAATTGAACTTGATAATATTGCAACTCAGCAATTATTTTTCCAAAGAAGTGACCGCACTGGCAGTACTGGGAGGTATGTTGGTTTTTATTTGTAGTGTTTTTACAATTTCACAATCAAAGTTTGCTTTGCGTTCATGATATGCTACTGCATCAAGACTACTGACCCGGAGAAGTTTTGTGGCTGATGGTATAATGCGTGCTGGTACTTGAATGGAAAATTTTTATCATCGAAATTCAGGTAAATCATTTCAAATTTTATTGTTAGATATTGAAAGGGTTAATTCGGAAAGAGTGAGTTATAGGTTTTACTTAATTCACTCTTTTTGCGGGCCCTTTTTGCGATTATTGAGGGTGAAGGTCAGTCCAAAAAAGATGTATTATCAAGTTTCATAATCAATGGTTATGGGATATAATCAACACTTTTTGAGCCTTATGATTGGCTAATTCCTACCAGCCATATGACAAGTAACATTAGCTAACAGTTGGATCAACGCATCTGCCAGTGGCCCAGATATCACGTGTAATCTGTCAACAGAGAATTGCACGTAACCTTGGTGATGTCGTAATTCTTGCAGGAGAAGTCCATAAGATATATGGACATTATTGTGTGGATTATGTGTGATTGTTACATACAATTTGATGCAACAATTGATTGGAAAGAAGGATAGTCCCAATGAAAAGTGTGGTCCATGTACAGACAGATTTAAGTTAATCTGTAAAATATTTGTTAAACTATGTTGAGGGAAAGCAAGCTAGGGAACTGAGAAAAAAGAAATTGTTTCCAAATAAAAAACATCAACATTTTTGTTTACATAAATTGAACTTGAACTGACATGACATTTAAACAATCATATTAATCAATATGTGGGTGACATCAGCAGAATTTGCACAGCACCTACATGTACAATTTAATTTTTTTATGATGATTAACATGATAAAAGTGGTTGCTTTTCTATGTCTTTTGTAAGAGAAATATGCAGACAGCTTAAAACAAAACTGTCAGTACTTAATATGGAATCAAACATGCTAAGATTCTCAGCTGAGGTGGGATGTTCTGGACATTGCTTTCCAGGTGGAGGTCAAATATGACATCAGTACTACCTACGGATCATGTGTTGAGGACAGCAAGGTGGTCATTGGTAATGATAAAGTGAGAAAACAGGATTCTGTGTCACTGGACCATACAGCGTTAGTTGCGCTGGTACTTATGTAGTCAAGTGTGTCAGTATGTTTTGGCAAGGGGAATTGTTAAATTACTTTAAGAGGTCAAGATCATGGATACTTAAAAGAACATTATAATCTTTGTTTTTTCAACAAAAAGAAACCAAAATAGTATTATCTACATAAATATCCACATGAATACCAATAATTCAGACCAGGTTGATGGATCAAAATTGTCTGAGTGTAGGGAAAATGGCAAGGAAAGGGTGTTACTGAGGCAGCCACGTTGTTGTGACTGCTTTGACCTTGAAGAGGTACTGGATCTCACCATCTTGTGACAGTTATTTTGGTGATCACAGAGTAAATGAAAGTTTTGTTGACTTCAGGTCACTGGTCTTGTGATGGAAAATGTATTGACAGCAGGGCACAATTTAAATTACAGATATGTTGCATTGAGGTTATATTAAGCACATTCTGGTATTTTGGGTCTAGTCTTTTGTTTTGTTAGAACTTTTATCAAAATTGGGAGAAACTGTTCTTTAACTGTGGAGTCCGGAGAGGTGAAAGTGCTTTAATTTGCCAAATATCAGGTCTAAAACAGATTAGCCTTTTGTAAGGTGAATGGATTAATGCTTTTTAAGGGTAGTCTTGAGGGATATTTGCTTAACAATATGTGGGAATTAAAAGCCCTGCAGGACACATCAGAATTTTATTTTATTATGTCTCCCGGTGTAAGCCGGGGGACATACTGTTTTAGTGTCGGTTTCTTCTGCTTCTTCTGCTTGTTGTTGTTGTTGTTGTTGTTGTTCAGGTTCTTCAACACTTGGTTTCCGTGCGATAAGTCTTGAAGGACTTGACAGAATGTGATGAAACTTGGTAGGATTATGTATCTAGGCAATACCTAGGTTGGGATTCTATTTGGATGACCTTGAGCGAATTCTCAAGGTCACAGGGTCACTTATGTGAAATTGGTTTCCGTTCGATAAGTCATGAAGAACAGGATGGAATTTGATGAAACGTGGTAGGATTATGTATCAAGGTAAGACCAAGGTTGGGATTGTATTTGGATGACATTGAGCGAATTCTCATGGTCACAGGGTCACTTATGTGAAATTGGTTTCCGTGCGATAAGTCTTGAAGAACTTGATGAAAATTGCTAGAGTAATGTATCTAGGTGAGAGCTAAAATAGGATTGTAATTTTCAAGCAAACTTGGTCATTTGTTATTTGTTATCACCTGTAGCTTTTTCAGAGACGTAAGTGTTCCACCGGGAGACATTTGATTTTCTGTTGGAAAATCAGTCTGTTCTAGTTTAATTTTGTTTTCTTTTTAGCATTAAGAGGACCTCTCTGGAAAAAGGGCCTCTTCAATGCAGTCACCTGTTGACAGTGCTATTAGAACTGATACCTTATGAAGGTGACTCTGATTCAGACCTGCTGTAATAGGAGTTTTTGCTTTGGTTATATTTTCACTGATGGTACAAACTTTGAAATGCAATAACTTTTTTAACATGGCTTTTCCACAAATTAATTTGATTGTTAATAGGTAAGGTCAAGATCAGCTGGTTGATGTGGATTCTCAGTAGGGGGCTCTGTTGGCAGGCGGGTCACATGTATACATGCATGTACATGTATGTGTATTTCCGTTAGTTTCCAGTAAAACCTCTGTAAAGTGGGTACCCTTGGGACTGGAGCAAAATGCCCACTTTACACAGGGTCGGCCATTTTGGGTTGTATGGATGAGCAACAAAGATAAGGGAGAGGCTATACATATGGATACATACACATCTACATGTACATGTGTATCTATATATACATGTATCTTAAAATCCCACATATTACAGCTTGTACATAAACCCTCGTATAGAAAGCAGGTCCTCATTATCATACACATATTTCAGCATTGTTATTTGCACGTGTGTAACTATAAAACCACTGTACTTAGAAACACCACATACATGTATCTTGTGGTCAATTGTTGTATATATTTAAAATGCTCCTGTAAATTTGGTAACTTTTGCTGCAAAGCTATTCAATGAATTGAATGTTACATTAAGATATAATCTAATGGGAATACACACCTGTACCCCCACAAGAATGTTGTGTATTGGGTTGTAATTTCAACCAAAGACACACACAATTGCTAATTGTGACCTCTGCTATAGGGACAGGGTAAAATAATATAACTTGAAATCTTATAGTGATATACTTTAAATTGAATAACATTGAAAATCTGTACCAGTGGAAATAATTGCATCAAGAATGTTGTGTATTGGGTTGTATTTTCAGCCAATTGCACATACAATTGCTAATTGCGACTTCTACTATAGGGACAGGGTAAAAAAAATAATAACTTGAAAGCTTTAGTGATATACTTGAAATTGAAGAACAGTGAAAATTTATACCTGTGGAAATAATTGCATCCACTGCAACTTTGCTGGTCCATCTTGTATATTGAGTGTTCTGAATAAAAAGATTATTCAGTGTTGTGACATATTAAGTTTATTAAAACTTTTATTATTATTTCTCTACAAATGTTTGCAATTTGATGTGTATGAAAATGCATGGAGAATTTTTCAAGTTTTTGTTGAGGTGCACATGCATTCTTTAGTAAAACCTGTCAAGGCCAAACACACTTGGGACCCAGCCAAATTGTTCGGGTATCAGAGGTGTTCGGCTAATAGAGGGTCAGGGGCATGGCCTTGTGGCTACATCCTGTATATGTAAACTTTGAATTCACCTGTACATGCACATGCATTGGGGAATTTACCAGCTCCAATATGTTTATAAATATAAAGTAGAAAAAACTTGAAGGAAAAATAAAGGCTAAGATGGAAAAGAACTTCATGCTACATTAGTATTGTTACTGGTACTTGCATATGTACATGTACTGAAGTATGTGCATCTGTCCTACCTGTGACAGTGCATTTACTTGTGCATAATTTGATGACATAAAACATCAATTTGTTGTCCAACATTGATACACAATATGTGTATGGCACTTTATCATACTGCTGAACTTCAGAATGTACTTACTAGTTTAACAAGCTTAAACCAGTTTATTGTACTTGCAGCTGGAGAAGGTCTCACCATGGAAGCTACACACTCTTGACACCCTTTGAATACCATAATGCCACAAATTTGATGAAAAAAGTAAATATAAAAAAATTGTGCAGTTTTTGCACAAATATCAATGAATTTCCCCCAAATTCCTGCTGGGGTGGGGTGGGGGGTGGGGGGGGTGCTCAGCCGTGGCAGGTTAAGTGTTGGTTTGGGACCCAAATCAAGTGTTCAGTGTTCAGGGATTGCAGGTTCCAACACTTGCCTGTCCTATTCAATTACATATAGAAAAAGAGTCTGGACCCGTAAAAAGTGTTCGGGTAACGCTGATGTTCAGCTGTTGGAGGCGTTTGGCTTGGCAGGTTTTACTGTACATGTATTGGTCTCAGTGTAAATGACTGTTGTAGCAAAGCCATCCCCTCCCCTCCCCTCCCCTCCCCCCCCCCCCGCCCCCATCTGTGTCTCTCTGTTTTAATTTGCCTGTCCAAAAAGACAAGCTTTTGTTGCAAAAGGGATGATCTGTCAAGATAGGGACTAAATTGTGTTGGCGGTTACCTACAAAATGCTCATGATGCTAAAATGGGTCACTTATGACAGGAAGTCTAATTACAGATAACATTGTAAAATTACGAAGAAAATTTTTTTTTTTTTTTTTTTCAATATTCTTTATTCATCAATTATACAATATAAGGTTGTCTATTACTTTGTCATGCATCCCAATACTCAAGTATAAACTTATACATTTTCCAGGCTGTTTGCAATGCTAGACCAGTTTCTGTTGTAGACATGCATTTTGTCATTGTTTGACATTATAACTCTAATAACTTGTGTTTTTCTTCTTAATACTTTTAAGAAGGCTGTAAAATTTAAATTATATTGTTCTCTATGTAACTGAACATGTATAAAATTTTTTGCTACTAAAATACAGAAGTTTAAAATATATGGAAAGGGTCTATCTGTATATCCAAATATCACATCATATCATCGAAGAAAATATGCTTCGTTGTCCACAAAAATGTGGCCACAAAAATGTGGTCACAAAAGTCAGGCAGCCTCTCACAGCAGTAGTCTTGCAGGTACCACTGTACAGTGCTGCCTCACTATAAAACTTATATTGAACCACACAGGGTAGACATTGAATAAGCAGCACTGTCATGTAGCAAGGAGTGCTTTTCTGTGGACCCCTATTATCTGTGACAGCTTTGTCTAATCAAAAGATTGTTCACAGCATTAGTCAGAGACAGCATACTGCTATCTGTACTGGTAATTTTTGAAAATGGTGTGCTAAATGAAACCAATAAAAGTGAAATTGATCACCATACAAAAAAAAACAGTGGCATGTACCCAGTATATTGGGAATGCCTTTATGTGGTAGTCTTAGCCTGTCCAAACACGGAACAAATCATGTTTCCCCAAGGCATGGATGTAAAGGTTGAGAAAATTTTAAGTTGCTGGAGGGTTTGAAGCCTATCCTAGCTGTAAACTTGGTTAATGAAGCAGTCAGATAAAAAATAATATTGAATTTTCATTACCAGTTAATACTACATATTTTCAGAGAACAACATTAAAATATATTACTGCTTGTCTGACAGCTGGTTTCATAAACATGCACGGCGGTAGTAGTTGGCACGAGTAATTGGTTTAAATCTTCATACAACTAATGCATTTTACCTGTCCAACTTTATAGTGTATGCCTAGTTTTCCCAGACAATATGACTTGCTTTGAATGTCTTGTCATGATCTGAGAAACCCTATCTGCTTTTACATTAAAAAGTATTTAAAAATAATACATTTAGATCCCTTTTCTCAAAGCTCTGTCAAAATTATACATTTTTTGTCTCACGTCTTATATGATTCAAGCATTTTATTTATACATATGTATATATATGTGTATATATATATATATATATATATATATTTATGATTGTACATATCATGGTTGGAATAATAAAAAGTCCTCATCATATGAATATGTAACTCAAATTTCTCCTTACGAAAGAATGGTAAAAGTGGGTCTAGATTATTTATCATGCTTTGTTTCATAAAATGTATCATGATGTGATAATGTCCTGTTTCCTGTTATCAACTTACATAAGCATGAATTATGATGTATGCATAAGCAGAAAAAATCATTTTAAAACCCACTCAAATTGTGGTCCCTCAAAATAGATGGGTTGTCATAAAGGTCCTTTGGGAGACCACCTGCCTTAATGTGACCACCTTTGGGCTTGCCCTAGTGGTGGCCTTTGAAGGAAGGACTACTTTAAAAAATATGAAAGATCCAGCAGCAAATTAATCTGGTTTGCAATCTTTGCAGACAGGTTAATCTCTTGACAGGAGTGGAATTTTGAAGATGTGGATCATTGTATGTCATACAATCACATGCAAGTTAATTGTAGTAGCAGATGTGGTATTTTACATGTTTCCATGGTTTTTGTTTTGAGTCAGTGTGGTATGAGACTGGGAAATTGATAAGGTGAGGGGGGCTCCCAGGACAGCGTGGACAAAGTTCTATTCATTATTAGATCTGAAGTGTTTGGGAACATAATTTAGCCAATAATTTGAAACAAATAGGTGCAAAGGCTACTCTAGATGTCTCATGACTTCCAAAATATCTGTTACATAAATTGCATATGTAAAACTTTTTACCCACAGATGAGACATTGCCTAATCACCACTTCACCTGTTCTAATCACTGCCTTTTCATGAGTGATTTGACCTTGTGCGGACTCTATGAGTGTACTTTGCCATGTACTACTTCACACAATGCTGCTGGCTAAAAAGGCAAGGGATACTTCATGGCAATGCTCTGTCATGTACCAGACATGTAGAAAATAATAAGAGTGGTACCATTTCAGCTCTGGTGACCATAGGTAGCACAGCTTATGGCATTACTCATGTTTGTCTATCCATCCTTTCATCTGTCTACATGTTCGATTTTGCTTGTGAGTGCCATACAGTTTACAGTTTTCCTGTTTAAAGTCCATATAATTTTCAGGGCTTCTGAAGGGTATAAAAATCTAGAATTTTAACATATTCTTTGATTCATTATTTCTTTCCCTCTTGGTTTGTTTTTCAGGACTTGTAAAGTATGTGAAAAGCTGGAAAGAGCTTTTTTTAGGGGACTCCACCTACAGTATTGTGTGTGTACGAGTCTGAATTTCAAAATCTTGGAACACTGTACCATCTTAATTTTTGGTGCAACATCATGAAATTTAGTGGGTTCATGGAAAAAGACAAAAACCCAATTGCTTGTGATACTGATGAGGTCTCATTATCCATTTGATCACATAAGATGCCCATCCATGCTCGTAAAATTTGTCTGTTTACATGACAGTAGTGCACTATGCCAGTGGGCCTCTTGTTCAATACATGCATGTAAACCCAGGGTAATGTGTAGTTTTTTCTGGAAAGTTTCTGTGTGGCTTTGCAAAGAGAAATTGTAGTCCAAAACAAAGCCAGTCGATATATAGGAAATTTGACCCAGTTAAATAATAATAATAATAATCTGGGAGTTTTCCAACCATATTAACAATAAGATCAAAGACTTTGGATCATGCTCTTTGAAAAAATATGTAGGCTATGACCTTAATGTTTGCAATGATACTTTTCAATCTGTGAGCCTTGTTAGGCATGCACAAGTTACCCAGAATGCCTTTGATTTATCTCCAATCTGTAACAAAGAAATATAAGCAAGCTTAAGAGCATTCAAAGAGAGGCTTTAAAAAGATGGGTGGTATCTCAAGAGGTGGTCTAAAAAGCAGACACCATTGTACTTTTCAGCATGAGGGTGAGAATACTTTTCAGAGATTTTTTTATGTGCAGTTGTCATGCAGTAATATGTAGGTGGCTGAGTTACATGGTAGAGCACCAAGGGGACATTTTTAAAAAATGCTTGTTTGTTGTAACTGTGACCCAATAAATTTATAAATAGTCTGCAGGATTTTTTTGGTTTTTTTGATGAAGTGGTCTTGTGTTCCATACTGATTTTTAAGTTATCTTGAATTTGTAGTAATGAAAAGAATTACTCAACAGGTACCAACAGAAACAAATAAATGCAAACCAACAATTGTTTCAGTATGATCTAATCTTCCATGGGCTTTCTTCAGGGCTCTAGCCATCATTTCAAAGCTGAACAGGCCTCATTAAAGCCGGGGGGGGGGGGGGGGGGTCTGCCTAGGCCCCCACCGGGGTCCAGGGGCACCACCACCACCATCCGCCCCGGAAGCTCTTGCATTTAAGAACCTAGGAGTGGCCTTACATGCAACCACATAGGGGTTTTTCTTTCAAGATTTCTTCTGGTGGGGAAAAATTGTAAGTTTTTTAAAGAATAAAAACAACAGGTGGAAGTTTCTCATAGAATCAAGGCCATTCAGACTGTACATAAAGGATGTAAAAAGTTGATGAACCACAACAAATAAAATCATGACCATCAAATTAACTTTAATGACATGCATGTTATATGTCATTAACCTACTTTTGTATCTTCCTCTAACTTATGCACTTTGACTCCACTCCAGGAATACTGATAGCAACACAACATGCAGATGTACTGTATTTACACTGTACTGTGACAGGACATTTGCCAAGTATTAAATGTTACAAATTGAAGATTAAGCTACATGAAAAAAGATGATAAGTAAAGAAAGTGAGTTTTTGATTTCACAACGACAGGGTGGGATTCTCTGTGTAGACTGATTTATGTCTTGAAAGTTCAGCCAAAGCTGTCAATCATTTTGCGTGGAAAAGGGGTTTTTTTATCAGAGTGTAGCTTAAACAGTATATCAACTTGATTACTGTGTCAGATGCCCAATTGATTCACTTTATTTTACTTAAATCCCAATTCTTGAAAAAAAAAATGTTCAATGGAGGTAGTTGTGTGCGAGTGCCATATCAACACGGCTATGCAGTACATGTATTGGGTCAGCATTTCTTTCCAGATAAATCCCAATTCTTGAAAAAAAAAATGGCTCAATGGAGGTAGTTGTGTGCGAGTGCCATATCAACACGGTTATGCAGTACATGTACTGAGTCAGCATTTACTTCCAGAATCGCGGACAGATGGTTCCTCTGGGTGTTCCAGTTCTTCTGGAAGCTTTTTCTCCTGTTTGCAATGATAGCAATGACTTGTTTGATGTGTTTCCACCAGCCATGTGTGTTGTCCAATCTTGATGGCGATGATGCATTTAATTGCCACGTCACTACCTACTCTAACCTCAATCCCATACCATTACAGGGCAGTGCAATGTTGGATCAGGAGGAGGAATCGCAACATATTCTCCACCTTTAAGTTAAAGGCAGCATGTTTTAAAGTACCGTGGTTCCCCTCTGATGAGGCCATCCCAAATGTAACCAAAAAGTGGCCACAATAGAGGGGTGACCTCTCTTGAGAGGTATAATGCATACCACTTTCATGGCACAGAAAAGTGGCCTTTATAGAGAGGGGGCTTGATTAAAAAGGGACCACGGTATCATATTAATATAACAGTACAATAACATCCATACATGTATTAGAAGAACTACATTGACACTAAAGACTGAAATCCAACAGGGCAGACAGGACATAACACTTTTCGGACTTGTTCACTATTTTCGTGCTGTGTGCTTGTGATATTTCCTGGGTATTAGGAGGATCGGGCCCCTAAAGTGCATAAAGTGAGCATAGATTCAAGTCCAGCCCATTTCAAACCTGGATCCATGTTTCTTACAAGTTGCTTTGATGATTGCTATCAGTTCCGTGAAAAGCACTACTTACACACCAGTATTAAGGTGGAGGAAGAAGATGTATACCAAAGATGTTTGTGGTGGTTCTGTCCAATCACCATTTTGTTATAACACCAGTTTATGACTTGAGTGTGCACATTTTGTTGATCTTCAGCTATTTTCAAGGTCACAGGACCCATGTATTTTGTGCAAAGGTGGACCCATCAGTCAATACTTTGAATTAAAGTGTCTCTTTTTTTCTTTTTCAAATTGACAAATGCATGGCTTCATTTTTTTTTTCTAAAGGTAAGAGAGAATGTTCAGATATGTCCATTTATCCAGGATCCTACATATTAATATTCATGTACTTATAGGTAACACTTTTGCTAATTTTAAAAATGGAAATTTAAGAAACACTGTTCAAATAATACAGGTTTCAGTTAAGTGTGCAAATACAAAGAAAACAGAAAGTCAAGCAATGTAGAGTACAGATGTACTTGCAGATAAATGGTTGTATAGAGAATCCGATATGGGTAGCCCATTGAGGATAACATTGGGATCACGAGTTGTTGAATTTTTATGTTTTTGCTCGGCACAGCCTTCTGAAAACAGAAAATCCAACAAGAAGTGATCCCAACATTATCCCCAATAGGCCACCCTTACTGGATTTTCTTTCTTCTATGTCCAAAAAGGAAAAAAACGCACCAAATCAAAGTTCTATCGGAGAAATTTATAGTTTGAAAATGACGCCATTTTGAACGTGGGAGGAATCAGTATTTTATTAAATGCACCATGGCCTCCCATTGTTTAACTACTGCTTGAAACCAATGAATGATACATCAAATTAAAGATTACAATGAATACCTTATCCTTCATACCCATTCAGGATAAACTTCTGACATAGGAAAAAGCTGTGTCCAACATGACAACAAGGTTGTGAGGAGTAGACTATTAAAAGCTTACCAAGAACTTACCATGAACTCTTTTTGTCTGGTTCCAGAGCCCTGCAGTGATGACAACTTCTAGTGGGGCCCCAGTGGGTAACAAGCTGGCTAGTCTGACAGCTGGACCTAGGGGGCCCCAGCTGATACAGGACTTTGTCTACACAGATGAAATGGCTCACTTCAACCAGGAGAGGATCCCTGAGAGAGTCGTGCATGCCAAGGGAGGTGGTAAGTACATACTGTTTGTATGTATGGTAGTGGTATTTCCCTATCCATTTGGAATGGCAAAACTTAGTTTACAATACATTTATCTTGTGAAAGTGATCTTCTTGGGATCAGTCTATGGAATTCTAGTGGACATTTTTGCATGAGTGTTGAACTTGCTCTGTCACCAAACACATCTGTGAGTTAACAGCTTTCTCTAGGGTGGGTCTTGTGCTAATGACCTTATTGTCCACAGTGAAAGATGTTGACTGAAATGTTGTTTACAATTTTTATTCAAATTATTTTCATAAGCACATGAACCAGAGCTTATATTTTATAGATGTTTTTAGCATTTTATAAGGGCAAGATGAGCATCAAAGATGGGTGACCTTAACCTAATTTCCAAGGTCACAAGCTGACTTTAGTAAATTTGGTTTCTGCATCCACTTCCCAAGGTCATGAGTGCCCCATTTAGTACCATCAACATGATAACAAGGGTGAACATAATGACAGTACGGGAGCATCTATGTTTTACAAACATGTCTTGTTTTATTTTATTTCAGGTGCCTTTGGACACTTTGAGGTCACCCATGATATCACACGCTTCACCAAGATAAAGATGTTTGAACACATTGGCAAGAAAACTCCCTTGGCATTAAGGTTCTCTACAGTGGGTGAGTCGTCTTTTCGGTCTGTTTTGTCTTGGGTTTGTTAACTTGAAGTGTTACCAAGCTTGCGACTTTAGTACAACATCTACTGTATATATGTACTACGTAAAAAAATCTCCAAAAAGCCCATTTCTGATTACATTTTTAAAATCCCTCCCTGAATCTTCATAATTTGAAGAAAAAAAAAAAAATGTCAAACAAAAATTGGAAATAAGGGTGAGTAAAGACTTAGATTTCAGGAAAATGCATTATTTGACCCCTTTTTTTCAAACTTTTTCTGAGCCAGGAGTGGGGATACCCCCTCCCTAACCCTTCCCTTTGCTCCCTCGAAAATTCTACTTACTTTTTGCCCCAAAGCTTGACAACACTGAACTTCTGCATTTGTGCTCCAATTTATAGACCAAAGTATCTGATGCAGCATCAGATCTATCGAGTTACAATGCACAGAGGGGGAAACATAGACCGGCTCCCAGTAAATAGTAAACATGAATATAAATGTTTACTCAGGGGTTGGACAGAACTCGCTAGTCTCAGGTGAGTCCAGCATAGGATGAAACCAACCAGGCAGTTTGGTACTGTGTCATTTCTCATCAACACTGATCTTCTCTTTTTGTTACTCAGAATTATATGTTCATGCTTCATAACTGACATTTTTTTTATATTGTTTTGCAATGTGTCTTGCAAAATACATGCTTAGGAATAAAGTATGAATAAAGTACCTTGTGTACATGTATTCTACTGTGTTAACAGTGAACATTTTCAAACTACATGTGCGTACACTTTGAGACACAGAATTAAATTTCACAGTTTATTTCTAATGTGGTCTTTCAGTTGCACATTGTATTTTAGAGTGTAGGCATAAATGTGAAATATTTTGATCGGCTGTATGTCCAAAGTAACTTAGAACTCAAATTCATTATCTTCTGACAAGATCAAAACTTGTCTAACCATTTGAACAGTTTTACATACATTATCTAAATTACCATATTTACAAGTGAGAAGTATTATGATTAGTGTACAGTAGACGATCCATTGTACAGGACAAAAGTGTGGTCATATAGGATGAAATGGATAGATGAAAAAGGTGAAGAGTGAAAAATGTCACAAAGGCAAGATGGTAGATCGCCTGAGTACATGTACCAAGTGTTGCTGTATTATGTGCAAGTTTGTCCTCACAGGTGGAGAGAGTGGATCTGCCGATACAGCCAGGGACCCTCGAGGATTTGCACTCAAGTTTTACACAGAGGAGGGTAACTGGGATCTTGTAGGAAACAACACTCCCATCTTCTTCATCAGAGACCCACTTCTGGTATGTGGAAAGTCACTTCATGTGCTAAAACATGTTCTTTGGATATGTAGGTCACCGACTAAAATAAATAAGTCACAGTGAAAGAAGTAGGCCAACTTCGTCTCTCAAAAAGTAGATGCACAGCTTCAAACGTGCTTTTCTTCACCAGAAGGCATTTGTGAAGTGCCAAATGGTCTCTGATATACTGCATTTGGAAGATTGTGCAATCAATTTTTCACATTTTTGAACTGCCTTATGACCTTCAACATTAAGAAGTCAGTTCAGGGTTCAATATGAAAAAATGTCACATGGCACTAGCTATCCAAAGAACTGTAATTCATCATGTTTTGATGATAATTGGTCAAAGTTCTGAGCAAAAATGTGTATGATTTTTCCAATAAATAGGTCAATGCCATTTACAAAATATGAAGCACTTGCATAATTTCAGCATAGCTCACAATTCTGACAAAAGCTCATCTTGAAGGTAAAGCGGTCACAGGGAATTTGTTTTTATCAATCCAAGCACTCCTAAAGATGGACAGAAGAAAGGAAAATAGAATTAATATGAAGAAAAAAATGTCATTGAGATGGATTTGTAGCTCAGGGGTCCCACCAAACTAAAAAAAAAAAAAAAATAAATAATTAATTAATTTGAGGCAACCAATTGTAGAAAGCATAAATTCCAGTAACTCTCCTCCTATCAAGGGAGGCTTGAGGTAATGTCCAACCTGACCAAGTGAGACCACTTCTGGGCCAAATATCACAGAAATACACATTCTTTTATAATAAACTTATGCACTTAATTGACCTCAAAGCTTTTGCAGAATCTGCTTGCACTAAAGATAGAACTCTACATTTAAAATTGTTGTATAAACACAAGTGTTTTTTGGTAAAAATATGATTTTATATACAGTGGAACTTCATTTATCTAAACACCTTTGTACCCCAGTGAACTGTTCAGATTAATGAGACATACGAATTAATGAGGTCTGTGTAAATGACACTCCACTGTAATTTTGGATATTTTTTGAAAAATATCTGTGATAAATTGGTCAAACTTGTGCTATTATGATTTCAATACATGTATCTACAAAAATGTATCAGCAATTTATCGTAACTGCATCTCTTTTTTACAATGGTGATACAAAAATTGCAAAATGGCTGACGCTTCATTTTTGACACACATTTAAAAAAGAACTGTTCATTTTTTTTTTTATGTGCTTTTGCTCCAAAGAACTTCTAGAGTAAATCAGTTTTTTGTTTGATCAAAATCAGATAATTAGTTTTAGAGAAATATCTGCCTTTACATAACATTTTGGTACAAATACCTATTGTCTGTTATCAAGATTCAAAGGTTAACATTGTCCATTGATTGCCATTGTAGCATTAAAAGTATTTTCCTATTTTCTTGATTGTATTGGGACTACAAGCACCAAATGTGGACAACTGATATATATGTCTAACAAAATGTCCCAAAATCTCAGTCTCAACAAAATTAGCCAAAATTGGTTGAATGTTACCTTAATGATGTTTCTTGGGTATTGTTTGCTTGATAATATCTAGATTAACATGATTGGTTGACTGATCATGTAATGTGTGTATTGCAGTTCCCCAGCTTTATTCACACACAGAAGAGGAACCCCAAGACACATCTGAAGGTGAGTCATGTGTTATTTTTAGTGGGAGTTTACTGGCCATACACAATTCTATTGACACTCTGTCCACAGTGTCCTGTGCAAGTCAAAACATGGAATGATGAAAGGATGTGTTCATGCTGTGGAGTCGTTTGGGCAGTGGGAAGAGGAAATAAGTGTTTTTAATAAAACAAAACAAAAGGTACACTAAGGAAAAGGGCAGAAATGTTGATCAAATTTACTATACAATGCAAGACAAAACAATGGGCCCAGTGACTGTCATAGCCACACACTCTGAAATCAAATTACAGCATGTTTAAGCTGACTGTACAGGTACATTATACATGTATATACTTGATACTCATGACTCTATTTTTGTGTACTAACCAGGATCCTGACATGTTCTGGGACTTCATCACCCTACGTCCAGAATCTACACACCAGGTGTCATTCCTGTTCTCAAGCAGAGGTACTCCTGACGGTTTCCGCCACATGAATGGGTATGGCAGCCATACCTTCAAACTGGTCAATGCCAAGGGAGAGGCTGTTTACTGTAAATTCCACCATAAGGTATGAGTAAAAATTGTACCAGTTATAGTGTGGAGTATCGAGTGTATTGCAAAATCAACATCAGCTGCTCAGATTGATTGTAATAAGTAAATTTTTAAACTTTGTTCATTTAATCTGCATACTGCATATTAATTTCCGCCACAAAGCACTGGTTTGAGGCCTGGCGATCACGGGGGACGTGCGGGTCGCATCACTGTCACAGTAAGCTATAGGCTCATTGCTCCCAAAATTAGCATCTTTTGAGAAATTTAAGTTTACAAATGCCAAACTGGTATTCTTCTAGTAATTCCCGGGCCATATATACGAAAAATTTCCATATGCCTTTAATAAGTATGCTGTATTTCTAGAGTATTAAAAATATCCCACTTGTCCCCACAGATACTGACCTGTATCTCACCATATCTCGCCAAGCGAGACTAGGCAATCAGGTATGCAGTTGGGACGGGAACTTAATATATATATCTTCTATTGAAGTGTCTGGGCTGCAATTGGGTTTTTGTGGTCCTCCAGGGCAAGAAATTTGTTTATGTTCCATTTCTCACCATGACAAGTGAAAGTGATTGATAACTTGTCCCAGATAGTGTTACTTGTCCAGATAATGGCCCAGTACTATAGATCTGCAAAACACATGGAACTCATCATATACTCAATGCAAGTCATGCAACTTGTAGCAAAAACCAGAAACTGTCTCACTAAAATTAAAGCTGACTAAATTTGGAAGGTTAATTTTGGTTTGTTCACAGGACAAATGAACCCTGAAAATCGTGCACTCACATAAAGATTCCATTTATCATGGACAATAGAATCATACAAATTTTTTTTTGCCCTGTCTTTTGCAAAAAAATTGTTTACAGGGATATGCAACACAATAACAGGTCTTTGTAACTACTCTTGATCTTGTTTGTTATACATGGACTGGAACAAGGACACTTGTCAGCTATAAATAGATAAATGTGGGATATACAGCCTTGCATGAATCATGCTATTCTGATAGTGACAGTCGATGGCTTGCACTGGTAGACAACCGGTGGTCACAACTTACGTGGCAGTTTACTGCCACATGGACAATACCTGATTTACTACATGGTAAACATGCTGATCACTGTTGTCTACAGCCACACTTTAACCCATCCTTTTGCCCAGCCAAACTAGTGTTTGCTGTTGCTGTTTTCTTCAATTGATATTACGAGCAAGAGGTCTTTTTTACCTCAGCTGACTTGTCAGTCAGCTGAGGTTTTGTGAGGGTCCGTCGTCCGTCTGTCCACAATTCACATTTTCGACTTCTTCTCAAAAACTGTCAGCCAGATCCACTTCAAACTTGGTGGAGATGTGCCTTGGGTGGGTTTCTACCAAGTTTGTTCAAATGGTCATGGTCCAGTGATTTTTGGAATTTCAATGAATTTTTTTGTTCTTTTGTGGGCAAATCTTAAAAAATCTTTTTCTCCGAAACCACTCACCCAATTGCTTTGATATCACACAGGAACACTTCCTCGGACTCTTAGTTCTTAATTTGTTCACTAGGTGGCACTGCAATTTTTTTCTAATTTTTAATGAATTTTTGTGTGTTATTGCTATTTTCGACTTCTTCTCCAGAACCGTCACTCAGATTAAGCTGAAACATGGTGGATATGTTCCTTGTAGAAGGGTCAAACAAAGTTGTTCACTATGTGGGAATGCAGCAGATTCCTGATTTTTAACGATTTTTTTCAATTCGGGTACTTATCGGTCAATGCAGCTTTCCTGTTGATTACTATGGAAGTCAATGGGCATTGTAATGCTAATTTACATTTTTGAATTCTTCTCCAAAACCGTCATCCAGATTTACTTCAAACTTGGTGGCAATGTGCCTTGGGTGGGTGTCTACCAGGTTTGTTCCAATTGTCATGGTTTAAAGAATTTTGGATTTTTTTATGACTTTTTTTCAAAAATCTCTACAAAAGTTTTAATAGGAAAGTTTAACATGAAAACTTCTTGTAATTGTCGTAACTTAAGTAATATTGGCCAAATTTACTTCAAACTTGGTGGGGATGTGCCTTGGGTGGATTTCTACCAAGTTTGGTCTAATGGTCAAGGTCTATTGATTTTTGGATTTTTTATGAATTTTTTTGTTCCTTTTTGGGGCAAACCTTCAAAATTCTTCTCCTCTGAAACCACTCACCCAATTGCTTTGATATCGTACATAGACACTAGGGGGGACACCTAGTTCCCAATTTGTTCACCAGGTGCACTGCAATTTTTTATGAATTTTTTGTATGGTTTTGCTGTTTTTCGCTTGTTCTCAGAACCGTCCCTCAGATTAAGCTGAAATATGATGGATATGTTGTTGTGGAAGGGTCAAACAGTTGTTTACTAGGTGGCACTGCTTTGGATTCCTGATTCTAAAGGATTTTCAATTCGGGTACTTATCTTTCAATGCAGCTTTCCTATTGATTACTATGTAAGTCAATAGGCGGGCTATCGTTAATTTATAGGACAACTGACACGAAATTTACTGTTTACTTGATAACTTGAGATGTGTTTTGAGTTAGCTGCACATGTTAATTATTCTGTATGAAGGTTATGCTGAGACAGTACATGAATGACCTTGACCTCGTTTGTGAAGTCACAGTGCAACATACATGAATTTTACTCTTCATCATAACTTGAGAACTACTTGAACTTTGATGTTGCACATGTAAGTGTTCTTCTATAAAGGTCAGACTTACTCAGAACATGGTGTCCTTGATCCTTTCCCAAGTTCATAGAGCTGCAAGTGTGATGAATGTCAAGATCAGCTGAGGCACGGGCTGTTCACACAGCCCTCTTGTTTGTTTTTGTTTTTGTTTTTTTTTTCATGGTGTATTAACTTCTTTTCAAAAATTTACCTGTTTTTCCACTTTGGCAGCAAAGTCAAAGCCCTGGATATAAAATGAAGTTAACACTTTTTTCCTTTTTGCATAATGGTTTTGTTTTGCTTTAAATGAATAATAAAACTAAGATAGATAAGTAGAGTTGGGATTTACTTTATACCAGACATAGGGTTATTTAAGAAATGAGGGTCAATTTTGTTTGTGTTATGGCATAATGACGTGGTTGATTGAAGCTGGCATCGTGGGCATGGTGTATGCCAGTGCGCCTCACCTGATGCCAGCTTCAATCAGCCACATCAGTATGCCGTAAAACACACAAAAGCCACCCTCATTGTTTACATTTGCATTTTTCCTTTATTTTTTTGCTTGATTACACGGAATTTAGTACATAGAATTGAGAGAAACAACAAGAAACTAATTTGTCCTGAATGTCCAAGTGTTGAGTTTCGGAAACCCAGGTGGGGAGTGGCTTATTAGAATGTGGGCGGGACACATGTGTTATGGTCCAATAACACCCAAGGCTCATGTGTTATGGTCTCATAACACACCAGGCTCTCTCCTGTACTTGCAATGTTAAAAGTTAGATTGGATGTTAATATTTGTCTTTAAATTAGTTTCATTGCACAGCTACTTTTTCTGTCCTTTCTTTGCCAAAAAATTGTTGCCCATTATTCACATCTCCAGCATGTTTATGTTTGGTAATAATTTTTATGAACTTCAAAAGTATGCCTAGTCCTGACTTTTTTTAAACTTTGATACATGTAAATATTTGTATGTATAAAAAACTACAAATTTTGTACATAACTTTACTTGGCAAATGGTAGGGTTAGATGCTGTTCAACTGCAAGACAAGATCTGGTTCCATCAGAGCACCAAAGACTAGAAGTGTACTGCGATGCCACTCATGTTAGATGCTGACAATTTTATGCATATCTTTTTCAAGACTGACCAGGGAATTAAAAATCTGGAGGCAGACAAAGCAGCAGAGCTTGGCGGTAGTGATCCTGACTATGCCATCCGTGACCTTTACAATGCCATCGCTGCTGGAAACTTCCCATCGTGGACAACATACATCCAAGTTATGACCTTTGAGGAAGCAGAGAAGTTCAGATGGAACCCGTTTGACCTGACCAAGGTCAGTATTGTGTAATGAACTTCAGTAGCATGTACTCACTAGCACACACCGATAACAGTGCTTTACTCTCAAAATACATCTGCATTAATGTGGACTTCCCTCATTCATTTCAGTTATAATTTGAGATTACACAGCAACTTATGTGACATTTTCTGGTTGTATTGCATGCCATTAAACATTTGAAGTGTCAGTGCTGTATATTGTTCGATTACGGTAGCTTGCATGGGCAAACCGCTTGGGGTCACAGGTACCTTGCTGTGTCAAAGTAGCTAATAATCTGTTGCCAAAAAGGAATGACAGCTAAAGTACGAGAATTCCCAATGTTACATGAACTTCATTCTGTTCATGCTGGGATTATCAAGATAGAATTTGGGCACAAGCATCACTCTCAGAGATGTCACTTTTCAGGATTTTACCTGAATACAGGTAATTTTTGCTGAAATTTGGTTTCAAAAATGATCTCCATTTTGTCCAAGCAATTTAAATCTGATGAAAAAATAGGTGTGGGGTATAGCTTTCAGGTAATTTTGGAATAGTTCAGGTATTTTTTACCAAAGTCAATGGCATCTCTGACACTGAAGCCTCTAGGGATAATGATGTTTTTAGGTAACAAGAATAATTGTTTAACCAAAACAAGTCTTTCAAGTCTTAATAAATGCAGTTTATCTGTGCAGATATATTCTGAAACATACTTTCAAGTAAATACATTTATTTTGCCATGAGAGTAAAAAAAAGGTGCAATTGGTAAAGAAAAATATCACTGACATTTTCAGTGTCAGGTGGGCATGGCTTTTGGGTCCTCCCTTTTAGGCCACCAACTTGTTGCTGGGACCAGTGTATTATATTTGTGTCTTTTTGTCCAGAACCACTTCCTAGTAGTCATTAGCCTATTCCGCAGTCCGAACTCTTTACTCACTATAAGCTAACCTGTCCCTGTCTAACCTATATACATATGGAATTACTGTTGTCCATATTGCACACGTTCCTCTGTAAAATTTTGACATAGGCTGTATCAGCCCAAATAAATTAAAGGTAAATAAAATATTTACTAGTCCAGATTATTTTTATTTTGACCATCCATTCTTTCTACTGAGTTTCACAGCACTTCATAATAATAATAATTATATATATATATATATATATATATATATATATATATGTATATATATATATTGCAAGTCAACTTTGAATACATTCACACTAGTTATCCCTAAATTTACCGAGAGGTGATATAAAATCTTATTTTTGCATTGTGTGGTAAAGGCCAAACTCTACAATGTTTTGAAATACTGCAAAATTTAACTACTGATTTGATGTCTCCAGGTCTGGCCACAAGGGGAATTCCCCCTCATTCCAGTTGGGCGCATTACCCTCAACCGTAACCCGAAGAATTACTTCGCAGAGGTGGAACAGATTGCATTTTCTCCAGCTCATATGGTTCCTGGAGTTGAGGCCAGCCCTGACAAAATGCTGCAGGTAAGTTTTTTCACTCCTGTGGAGCATGGGTGACATCTAAGTATCCTTTTGATCAATTTTTTATGATGGATATGCTGAAAACAGTAGTATGTCTTCAAGAATAGTAAAGACATGTAAATTAAAAATCAGGTGAATTTTATTATTGGCTTTAATAATAAGTCAAGTACTGTTTGGTTAAGGACTTTGATATCATGAGTAGTTAATTCACTTTGCTTGTGAACAACATTGGCTTCTAACCTGGCAAACACTGGGTTGATGATCAGTGTTTGATGTAGGCCTGGTGTTTGTATATGCTAATTGATCAGATTAGATGAATTAACACCATGGGTAGCTGCCAATCACTTTGCTCATATGTAAAAAGAGAAAACGCACTCTCTGGACATGTCATGGTCTGATAGGCCCCTTGTGAGTAAATCATGTGTTACAGTGGTTCCCCCTTTTATAAGGCCACCCCAAATGCACCAGAATTGTGGCCTTATAAAAGGGGTGACCTCCCTTTTTACCTCAGCTGACTTGTCAGTCAGCTGAGGTTTTTTGAGGGTCCGTCGTCCGTCGTCCGTCCGTCGTCCACAATTCACATTTTCGACTTCTTCTCCAAAACCGTCAGCCAGATTCACTTCAAAGTTGGTGGAAATGTGCCTTGGGTGGGTCTCTACCAGGTTTGTTCAAATGGTCACGGTCCAGTGATTTTGGGATTTTTAATGAATTTTTTTGTTCTTTTTTGGGTAAATCTTAAAAAATCTTCTTCTCCGAAACCGCTCACCCAATTGCTTTGATATCACACAGGAACACTCCCTGGGACTCCTAGTTCTGAATTTGTTCACCAGGTGGCGCTGCAATTTTTTCCTAATTTTTTATGAATTTTTGTGTGTTATAGCTATTTTCGACTTCTTCTCCAGAACCGTCACTCAGATTAAGCTGAAACATGGTGGATATGTTCCTTGTAGAAGGGTCAAACAAAGGTGTTCACTATAGGGGAATGCTGCAGATTCCTGATTTTTAACGATTTTTTCAATTCGGGTACTTATCGGTCAATGAAGCTTCCCTATTGCTTACTGTGGAAGTCAATGAGCATTCTAATGCTAATTCACATTTTCTACTTCTTCTCCAAAACCATCATCCAGATTTACTTCAAACTTGGTGGCAATGTGCCTTGGGTGGGTCTCTACCAGGTTTGTTCAAATGGTCGCGGTCCAGTGATTTTTGGATTTTTAATGAATTTTTTTTTTTTTTTTTTTAGGACAAATCTTAAAAAATCTTCTGCTCCGAAACTGCGTACCCAATTGCTTTGATATCGTACATAGACACCCCTGGGGACACCTAGTTCCCAATTTGTTCACCAGGTGGCGCTGCAATTTTTTAAGGAATTTTTTGTATGCTTTTGCAATTTTTCACTTGTCAGAACAGTCCCTCAGATTAAGCTGAAATGTGATGGATGTGTTGTTGTGGAAGGGTCAAACAGTTGTTTACTAGGTGGCACTGCTTTGGATTCCTGATTTTTAAGGATTTTCAATTCAGGTACTTATCGTTTGATGCAGCTTTCCTATTGATTACTATGTAAGTCAATAGGCATTCTAATGCTAATTCACAGGACAACTGACACGAAATTTACTGTTTACTTGATAACTTGAGATCTGTTTTGAGTTCGCTACACATGTTAATTATTGTGTATGAAGGTCATGCTGAGACAGTACATGAATGACCTTGACCTCGTTTGTGGGGTCACAGTGCAACATACATGAATTTTACTCTTCATTATAACTTGAGAACTACTTGAACTTTGATGTTGCACATGTAAGTGTTCTTCTATAAAGTTCAGACTTACTCAGAACATGGTGTCCTTGATCCTTTTCCAAGTTCATAGAGCTGCAAGTGTGATGAATGTCAAGATCAGCTGAGGCACGGGCTGTTCACACAGCCCTCTTGTTAAATATAATGAAAGTGCCATCACTATTGCATGGACAAGTATCCATATGATATGCTAATTTTATAAACAGTGATACAATGGTCCCCCTCTTGTAAGGCCCCCTCTGAAGAGAGGCCACTCTCTCTAGCATCCATTGATCATGTCTGCCCTGTAGTATACGTTTGGAAGAATTTTGAAAAATACAAAATGGAGGCTATGTGTACCGGGGGGTACCCGTACAGACATATATGGGGAGTACTCTCCCCCAGATGTACGTATTACATGTACTATAATTTTGCAGCAGGAGAAGGGATGAAAGTTTCATGGTGGTCTTTCTGGATAACGTTTCAGTCATTCATCATAACATTCATACAATGTTTGGGGGGTGGGGGTGGGGTGGGGGGGAAAGTTCCTGCCCATGATAAAATCCCATAATTATATTGTAATAATTGAATGAGGATGTGTGCTGGCCAGTCTTTTGATACTTATAGTACAGAGTCACCATTATAAATGTTTTCTTATGCAGGGTCGCCTGTTCTCATACTCTGACACACACCGCCACCGCCTGGGTACCAACTATCAGCAGATACCAGTTAACTGTCCATATAATACCAAGCCCCTCAACTATCAGAGGGATGGCCCAGCATGTGTCAATGATAATCAAGGTAAGAAGATCAGTTTTTAAATGCCCCAGGAAGCAAGTCTGGGGAGGTGTACGATTTTTTAATTTGTCCAACTATGTCAGCAGAATATCTCTGAACTGACTGGCTGCATCAAACTCCAAGTGACTCAGTTGTGTCTTTATGCTGTTTCTTCCAGCTTACATCTTGGTGAATGTGACCTCATCTTCAAGGTCACATGACCCATATGTGTATGTGAAGCTGGGGTATCAAGTCTGTTGGTGCTAAATGTTGCAGCTTTGCATGGAAAATCTGCTCTTTGTACATGTATTTTTGCCCTTGACATTTTGTAAAGGTGAGCAGACATTAGTTAAATGGGAAGAAAGTTCGCCACAATGGCATATAGTTCAATAGATGCAAATTTGTTTACAGGTGGTGCACCAAACTACTATCCTAACAGTTTCAGTGGACCTCAGGACAATCTCAAGTACAAGGAGAGCCCATTTGCTATAGTAGGAAATGTGGACCGCTACAATACTGCTGATGATGATAACTTCACGCAAGTTGGCACATTTTGGCGCAAGGTATGGATAGTATATAAATTTGTCACTCCAAAAAATCCTATATCAACGCCTATGTATAAATATTATATTTGGTATAATAGTGCTGAAAAGAATGATCCATTGCAGAAAACTAATGAACTGCTTCTCATGACTATTTTGTTAAGTGACTGAAATCACTGGAAGGCTAGATACACACAAATAGAATTAGAATGCAAAAATTTTGTGCTGTGCAATCAAATTGTGGACTGTTATCAAAAATTATGATGCAGGGTAAAAAGTTTTGATTCAATATGGCCCCAGGTACTGTCACCAGAGGAACGCACGAAGCTGGTAAACAACATCGCTGGACATTTGAAAGATGCCCAGGAGTTCATCCAGAAGCGAGCTGTCAGAAACTTTGGTTCATGTGATGCAGAGTGGGGGCGCCGTTTACAGGAGGCCTTGGACAGATACAGAAGCTCTGTTCCGGTAGGTCATCCAAATATAATCCTACTAGATTCCTAGAAGAGGTGATATACGTGCAATTTCAGCAAATTTGCACAAACTATATTCTGCCAACTATGGCATGGATGAGAAAGGTATTTTTCAAGCATGTGAGTTCACTTCCTGTTATACCAGGTGAATTGCTAAAATTTTTATATCAAACTCATCCCCACTTAAAACTTAGTACATTTATTGCCACCATAGTGTACAATAATAAATAAAAACACTGGGATTAAAATACTTTTATCACAGCAGTACAAATACACATTTTTTCAGCCATTGCCTGTGGTAGGGTATCAGGTGCAAAAGCACACAATTTACCTGGTATAACAGTTCCATTTTTAGTACTGGTTGACCCAAAACCAGTGTGTTCACTTTCCAAATGTGGGAAGTAAACATTTCAAACATCAGTTTCAGATTTTGAGCCACTTGTTAACGAAACTGAAATTATGCCTTTCGCTGCAATTGCCCATGTGGCCCTGGATGTGCTAGCATAGCAACGTAACTGTTGCCCCTCGGTATAAAAATAAAAGATTTTTCAAATCCCTGCCAGTGCCTGATGAGACCCAGTTGGGGTCGAAAAGCATTGCACAGTTTTCCGCCTCATCATAGCTACTTGCATTGTGTGTAGCTTATATTGTTCAAGCAAGCAGCAGAAAAATAATTGTTCATGTGTGTGGCAGATATATCATTTATTTAGTAACTACAAGACATTCTTCCAGATTAAATGCTTTGCTTCAATCTCTGTTTTGCCAAACAGGATCAGACATTGTGACATTTTTGCCACCTCACAGGAACAAACTGTAATTTATATTTCAACACTGTAAGCTCTGGGGTAGGCCTCTTACCAAGCCATCAAAATATTGTATTGTGATTCTTCCAATTTCTATACAATAGGGAAAAACAAACAATGTCATCTCAAAAACCAGCTTGTCCCATGCTTTTTCCACATTTATTAATCGCTGTTGGTCAGAATAAATGGAGCAGACAGTCTCATTCTATTTAATTCCTATTTAATCCCAATACAAAGATCTTATTATTACCTTGGATGTGTCTTGCACTCTATTTGAAGTGAGTGCCCTGAAAATTGTTGACACAGGTTTGAGTAAACTGAAATAGTTTGCAACAAAATTCATCATTTATGGAAGTCAAAAAAAAAAAGAATTACGTAATTTCTAGTTTATAATATTAAAGTGGACACACATGGAGCTACAGTCATATCACTTTGAAGTAGCCAAGATGCAAAGGAAATAGAGAATCTTACAAGGCTGAGACAGAGTTGCTATGTTTCTATCACAGGGTATCATTGTTGGTCATGAAAATAGAAATCACTCTCTAGCAATGTGAGATTTTGTTTATCTTATGTTTAATGGAGTATTATACCTTGAATTGGATCTTACGCTGGAGTGATGCCACCATTTTGAAACAGGAGACTTGTTACTTTAAAATGAAGACTTGGGTACTCATGTACTATGAGGTGTTAGCACAATACATAAAATTAGACAGGACAGCTCTTCCCATTAGCCAATTATCCAGATGCTAATGTTTCTTACATTTGGCTTAAGAAATTTGAAAATTACTAAAATATTTAAAAAGGAATTATGAACGGACCAAGATGAAATTACTGTAAATTATGCCTGTATTGCTAATTTTGGCTTCAGATTTTTATGGTCTCGATCTGTCCTTGATTGGACTTAAGCTAGATGTGCACATTTGGAGTGTTGATGATAGAATGGGATGTTAAAAATTGCAATACAAATGACATTATTTTCATTTGACATTTATAATCAAATGAAATCAAATCAATATCATAGAGATTCAGACCACAGAGCAGACATGAACCAAAGATACAGCTAGAGGTTAAACATCTGTCACCAAAGGTGGAAATACAAATGTGTAGGCATAACTTATACAGATTATGTTGTGGCCCTTTAATAAATCATCTCAAAATATTTTTCCACAAACTACAAGTAGATTTATTGCTAAACACAGACAACAATATTAATGGAAGAAAAAGTAGTTTTGAGAAAGAAATTAAGTGATTGTTCAATAGTCAATAGGAAAGACTTGTGATACACAATGGATTACCGTACTGGACGCCATAATAGTCGCAGCTGGAGGGGTAAAATAATTTTTTCAAAGCCATACCTGCGACTATTATGCCGACTACAGTCTAAACTTCCCGGGGACTTAGCCTGGGAGGAAGTTTTCTTGACGATGGAAAAGACCGGTGGCCATGTTTGTTTACATTGCCGGTGTACATACATTGTGATCGTCGTCAAAAAGTCTCAATAATGCAATAAAATGTATAACTATAGGCTTACCCTTACTATAATCTGCGTATTCTTGTTCATAGTTTAATATGCAGACAGAAAAACGGGGGAAATACGCTCGATCAGTGTTCATAAGACAAGCATGCATGTTTGCCATGTGTTAGTCACATGACACAGTTGTGTTTATGCAATCTCGCGAGAGTCTCGAAAACGAGATTAGTCATGGCGGCACCCTTATGGAAACGCATGTGGATCATCCACGATGTTTTTGCAGCGAGATTTAAGAAATTTAAATGACACAATTTTAAAACAAATACCAAAGTTTGATAACTCATAATGTTTTTAAGTAGCTGTATGATAGCATTTACCCGCTGATAGCGAGAATCTGACACAAAATGACAGTTTCAACATGAAAGTGAGGAGCGAGATTCTAGTTCACTTTTCACATACCGAGACAAAATAAAAAGGCAACACAGGTGGATGTTTTTAAGTTTATTTACCTTCATTTTAGCTTTATTCACCAGCTTTAAATCATAGATTTTTGTTCATTCCTTGTCATGAGCAGCCTGGTTATACTTCTTCATGGTGATATCAGGGAGACCGTTTTTTTTAATTTTTTGGGGTGCGACTATTGTGCCGCACATACCTTGAGGTGTCTTATTCCCCCTCCACAGTTGGGGGTGCGACTTTTGTGCGGGTGCGACTATTATGGCGTCCAGTACGGTACCATTTTCAGATTTCATTATAAAAATTGGTAATTCACAGCATGACATGGAAAATATTTACTGAAAATGAGCACCAATGGGAAACTTACTATGTTTGGAACATTATCGCTCAATAATAACTAATATATGATGCTAAAATGGGCAGTAATGAGCCTTTTTAGAATCAGAAAATAGGGATTGGACACTTAACAGGGTTTCTATAGTAAATGCAATGAATGTATTAACTGACAAGTTATGCTCAGGCTGCCCTTTTAGCAACTGGGGTATGGCTGCCAGGCACATTAACTCTTTCAGTGCCAATCATGTCTAAAGTCCATCTACTAAAGTGAAACTAGTCTGAATTATCATTAGGATCTCGGATTCATATTCCTCGTAAAAATACCTTTCTTTCAAGTAGTGGCATGCCTCTAGTTCCAGAGAAAAGCTGTTCACTCAGTCCAAATTTGGCACTTAATGAGTTCAAAATGCTGACCTTAGACCAGGTATGTTGGTACTGACCTCTTTTATTACCAATTTTGACAAAAGTCAACATGTACTAAATTCTCACAATAATACTAGGTTCATGTTCTAAGTGGACCATTCATTCAGGTACTGGCATGATTACAGCTGGAGAGACCCTCAGAGTGGTATAGCTCAACAGCTTTCCTTTGGGGGCTTGGGGTGGAAGCTGTTGATTCAGTAAATACTTGGCACTAACAGAGTAAAATGGAAACTTCTTTGCATTAGTTTAAAAATATGCTCTTTCTTTCAACTCTTTCAGCGCCAATCACATCTTAAGTCGATCTACTTAAGTTAAACTAGTCTGAATTATCATTAGGATTCCAGATTCGTATTCCTCATAAAAAGACCTTTCATTCAAGTACCAGTATGTCTATAGTTCCAGAGAAAAGCTGTTGACTCAGTCCAAAATTTGGCACTGAAAGGGTTAATTTTCAAGTTTTTCATGAAAATGAATCCCTAGCATGGAGTGATGATATTGAGGTAAGGTTTGTGTAGGAGGCAGGGATGTGCCTATCCAGAGACATCAGTGTTTATAATTTATGGTTTTGAACAATGTGTGGTGGCAGAAAAAGCTGGAAGAAAGTTCAAAAATTTCTGGCTATTAATAGTCAGATACTGATTGATGGATTGAAAAATGATTTTTTTTTCAGCTTTAACTTGCTGTTTCTGTGTAATGTTAGGTATGTAGCATCTCATCAGTGTCCATGTAGCTCATGCTTGCACATGGCATTAAGAGTGCACTCATGGTATTCGATTGCTAATACTTATGCAGGACAACCACAGGATCTAGAGCTTTGTGGTAAGGTAAGATAAGAGACCAGCATGTGTACTTGTACATGTAACCCTTTCCTGCTGAAACAGACCAATAATGACCCTCCGTGTCCTGTCACCAGCTTAACTCTTTCAGTGCCAATCACGTCTAACTCCGATCTAGTGAAGTCATACAAGTCTGAATTATCATTAGGATCCCAGATTCATATTCCTCATAAAAAAAAAAAAAGCTTTCATTCAAGTACCAGTAGGCTTATAGTTCCAGAGAGAAAATCCCAGGTCAACGGCTTTTCTCGTTGCATATTGGGCACATTGAGCCCAATGCAGGCCAAGAAAAGCTGTTGACTCAGTCCAAAATTTGGCACTGAAAGGGTTAAGTGCTTTTACTTAAGGGACCATTTGGAAACTGGTTTGAATGAGAAGTATTTATGAGATGTGTCAGAAGTGCAGGATCCAGGTCAACACCTGCGCTTAGGAAAATTGTTGACTTAGCAACATTTTAGTCTGGCCTGTTCAATATGTAGATCTTTGTGTTGTCTCCACTTCAGTACAGTCTTGTCAGGTGCATTGGAGACAATACAGAGCTTACTGCTAAATGTACCAATCTCTGTATTTTCTCCACTATATTACAGCCCTGAGGCAGACCAATTGTAGTAGGAAAAAAAAATAATAAACAAAGCTTGGTCTGCCATGGATGCAAATTCTTACCGTGAAAGAGAAAAATACTGAGTATGGCCATATTCATACATAATCTCCATACTCATCAAATGAATATGAGACATGCATATTAATTCCCACCACAACTGCATACCTGATGACCTAATCTCTCTTGATGAGATGTGGATTGGTACCTGTGGGGACAAGCGGTATATTACTAATATTTTGGAAATAAAGAGTGCATATTAAAGGCAGATGGAAAGTTTTCTTATATGTGGCTCGGGAAGTACTAGATGAATTCCAGTTTGGCATTTGTGAACTCAATCTTCTCAAAAAATGCTAATTTTGTGAGAAATGAGCATATAGCCCTGTCTGTGACAGTGCTGTGGACCGCATTGCCCCCCATGATTGCCAGTCGTCAAACCTGTGCTTTGTGGTGGGAAATTAGTATGCATGCGGCATATTGTATTATGCCTGTGTGTGACCATAAGGGACCCAATGCTGATGTATCCTCATGAAAATTTTTACAGTTGAAAATGACCAGCAAATATCTGATGTCATAAATGTCACCTGGTTCTTTTTTAAGAAGAATATCCAGTGAGAAACTTTCTTAGACACAGTCTGGGTGCATTAGACCCAGAGCTCACTAAGGAAAGCTGTAGGCTTTCTCTCCAGGGGGTCAAGGCATGAAAAGTACTGGGCAGGTTTTACTGCACTTCAGTCTGTTAAGGGCTGCTCTTTGTACTAAATGATTATATGTACATATTTTATCAATATGGGTCAACAGTTGATAACTTGCCCTTTTTATTTATGTCCAGTCTCTTATCAAAATTGTTGGGTAATAAACGGACACAGACATTAAACTGGTGGATATTTCTAGAAGCATTTGATATGAACTGAGAGACAGATTATGTTGAAGCACATGCATTTAGTTTGATGTGAAGGTACAGAAATCAAGAGTTAGACGTACATTGTGTAGAATACAGAAGTAAGTGGTTAATTAAAAAAAAAAGGTTTTACACAACATGACAACGGGAGTACAGAATGAAAGTATAACAAGCTAACAATAATTTTTGGCACAGAATTGGGTGATTTCCAGTTCTCTCAGGGGGAAAAAAAAGTTGTTTTTCAAAAAGAGGGAAAGCTTCATCAGAGATACTGTCAAAAAGGTTGCTGATCTGAGTGCAGATCCTGATTGATCACCACAACAATATTGTTGCCAGCAGTGTTTGACTGGCAGGAAAGTTGAATGTATAAAAACAGTGAAGTAGATTATGATAAAGACCTCTGGCCATCTGTGACTGTAGACTAACAAACAACTCGTGATGTTTGCACCACAGTAGGCACAAAGCTTGCCACAGGAAAAAAATATGAAGTTGCCATTTTGTGTATGCCATTGCATTTAAGAAGACAGTTCATTGAAAATAGAATTGGTAAAATTTTCAGGAAGAGAACTACAATAGCAATATTTATAGCCAGATACATGTAGGTTTTCAACCAGTTTTTCTGATCTCTGTATATTTTACTTTGGTATGTTTTCTTATCTATATATACATATAAAATATAAAAATATACATTGAAAGAGAGGATCTGTTAAAATCAACATCAACAGAAAATCCCAATGACCAGGACAAACTATTCCTGATCACACGCTACAATCCATCACTACCCCCTATTAGGGACATTGTCCAAAATAATTGGAAAATCCTGGAGGCCTCATGTAATGCAGCCTCATTGGTGGATAAGGAAGTAGTGATGGGCTTCAAACGTGCACAAAATCTAAAGGATGTACTGACCAATTCTAGGATCAGATACCAGGAAAATCCTTCTCCGCATCCGGGAGTGTCCGGCACTAAGCAGAGAAATTCTTGTCACCGTAACAACTGCAGATACTGCACACACCTGAACAAGAGCGGTCGTGCAAAGAGCACACAAACTGGCAGGACCTATGTTGTTCCTGACCAAATTTGCTGTGAGAGTTCAAACTTAGTTTACCTCCTCACTTGCAATGTTTGTAACAAACAGTATGTCGGCCAAACACTACGCCAACTTAGAGAAAGATTAAGAGAACATTTTCGTTACATTGAGAACAAAATGGACTCGCAACCCTTGGGCAGACATTTTGCCCTTCCAAACCATGATGGACTTGACCTACAAGTGCAGGTGTTGGAATTCATCCAAACACCTCCCCTCCTTGAGCGCACAAAACTTCTGCGCTTGGAGAGGGAGAGACATTGGATTCATCAATTGCGTTCCATAGAGCCTTTCGGCCTCAACTTCATGGGGAGATGAGCTCACTCGCTCTGTCTAATGCTAAAATTTTGTATCGAGCTCATCCCAACATGCATTTAAGTGCCTTTATTCTCACATCGGTGTTAATAAAATCAATAGGGATTTAAAGTTTTTTACCACAGCAGGACAAAGAATTTTCCTGCCAGCCCCTGTGATAGGGCATCAGGTGCAAAAGTACGCAGTTCACCTGGTAAACAGCTCCATACTTTTACACTGGTTGACCTTTAACCAGTATGTTCAGTTTCCAAATTAGGAATTTGAACAGTTCAAACATTTGTTTGAAATTACGAGTTACGTGGTAACGAGAATGAAACTAGGCCTTTGGCCTAGAATACGCATGTGCATAGACGTGCACAACGTAGCAACGTAATTGTTACCCCTCACCATAAATATGGAAGCATTTTCAAATCCCAACCAGTGCCTGATGAGACCTATCTAAGGTCGAAACGCGTCGCACAGCTGTTACTGCCTTGGCTACTTGCCTTGTCACATTTGCTTATCTATATATACATGCAAAGTCCTCTGCAAACCTTAGTTGCAATGGTCTTGTCCACTGCTAATATGTAAATAGCTGACTGCTTTCTGCAAATCAAAGTTCTGTCGCCAGGATATTTGAGTCACCATTAAAAATGCTGTCTTCTTCAACAATACTGGCTTGCTTCTGTAAGACAGATAAATGTCCATTGCTTTGCTTGCTTCAGGAAGAAAATAAGCACAAATATTACTGGCCCTTAGTTGAACATTCCATATTCTGCCGATGTTCATTACCCTGTGCTTAACTCATTCCACCCTGATGACGCTTTTTCCCGCTAATATCTAAATGTCGTCTGCTAATTGTATTTTACTAATTTAGGGATTATTTTTCAATATTTTGGATGAAACTTGCATGGAAGATCATTCCAAATTATATGCCCATGGTCAACAGCTTTCCTTGGCGCGCTCTGGGCGCATTGCGCCCAGAGCGCGCCAAGGAAAGCTGTTGACTCAGTCTTCTATCAGGGTGGAATGAGTTAAACCCACAATAAAGGTATAAAATGCTGACTTATGTACATGTCTCTTGCCCGTAGTTGTAAATGCTCTCACAATCCATCATTCATCCTGGAAATACCAGATAGACTTAGTTTAGCTGTCATCAGCTCATTGAATTTTTGTTGTTTTAAGTTGATATTCATTGCACATTTCTAGAAGATCTGACTTTTTTGTGTGTTTCTGAAACACTTATAAAACTGCACTTCTGAAATATGAGAAAATGAAGCATATGTTATTGAAAGTTGTACATATTTGTTCAAAAGAGAAAAATATCTTGCTTATAATCCACATAAACAAAAACGTAAGGGAGGAACAAAAAAATTGGGAAAAGTTTGCCCATCAAAGATGCACAAAGACAAGCTTGTCACTTGGTGTGACAAAGCTACAAAGACAGCCACAGCTGTCCATCAGGCATGACAATTATTGTGTCATGTATTGCATCTCAATTCAAAATTTTTAGTGTTGTTTTATAGGTGCACTTGGAAACAAGACAGTGGTGTATAATGTGGGTTTAGTTGTATTCTTATTTCCATACACAGAATATATACTAAAATAATCAGCAAAAAATACCTTTGCCAAACAAAAGTTATTTTGTGTCGTTGTTCCAACTCATGTGAACAAAAACTTTGTCTTCAATAATAATGTCACAATAGCCTGTACATTTTATGGCAGCCACTTCTGCGTTCAGGAAAAAATGATTCATGCACCCACATGCAAAGACTATATGGATTTGGTATTTGTTTTATGACACATCCTTAAGTTTATATATTTTGTATGATGAATGTATGAACTTGAAATTTTACAAGCAATTTCATTGTATGCTACAGAGGTTATGGGCTACAAAATGTGATAACCTACAATATCTGTGATGTTATATAGGAGACCAAAGTTCCTTTGTAGCCATTGTGTGAGGATAATTTTAGCTTCTTTTTTTCAGTGTCCTTGAAACCAGAAGTGTCCTACTTTGCAACTGGGTATTTATTATCACTTGACCGAAATAAAAACCCAGAAAGGAGAGAGAAATGATAAGGTTAACAGGCAGCAAATAAACACACAAAATACTTACTCTTGTTAGGTGGTTTGGTACTTGACACAGTACTCCACAATCATATCATTGTTCCACATACATATAGCCATAAATTTAACATTTTGGGGTTTGTTTGTTCAATTGCAGGTGTCATCATATGCCACAGCACAAGCCAGCTTATAATGACAGAAACTACATCACACAGTCAGTCTCGAATTAGACAGGCAGGAAGTGGCTTGATCAAGATATACTTACGGCTACTGTCATGGATCTCTGAGGAAGATCAATCATCATATCATGCTTTTGGAGAAAAGAACAGACAAAGAGTATCACAAGGAACTTGAAGCTAATTACCTTCACTGAGGACTTGTATTATCACATTATTCATGTACAAGATATAATTCTGTAGCCTGGCACTGTTTCCATATTTTAACAAACATGTTGAATACAGACTGACAGAGAGACAGAAAGTCTTGCCTCTAATAGTGTAGGTTAAGAGCAGATGGAGCCATATGTACACTTCCACCACATAACCAGCTAGTGCAGGTGGAGCCACCTGGGACATAAACAAAGCGGCTCCTGTCCATCACTGACAGGAAGTGGTATGTCACGCAATATATTCCCATGTACTGGTGGTGCCATCTGTTGATGGCATGTACTGTTATGTGTGTGTTTTCTTTGGAATATATATCTTCATCTAGATGAAATGTTAAGTTCTCTATTTTAGACAAGAATGAAGTAAAATTACAAAGGTTTTTATAACATTGACACAAAAGGGGTAATTACATTACACATACTGGTATGTGTAAGTGGTAAAGGTTTAGTTGACTTATTTACCAGTAAGGTGCATTTTATGTACATTTAAGAAAAAGAGTATGCATATAGGTGGATGGAGGAAGGTGGTGAATGGGGGTTTGAAAAAAAAAGCCAGAGGAAAAGTAATATGTGCATTAGACCCCCTGACGGATACAAGATACTTATCAGTCACACATGCTAGGGCATGGTTGTTATAACAAATAGTTTACATATTTTGTATATCATTTGAAGAAAAGTGTGACAGTTATCTACTCTACAATTTGTTAAAAAAAAACACATTTCAATGAAAAATTATGAAGGAGCTAGAATCAAGAATGTAAACTCATGAAAGATCAGGAAATTTTCAAAAAGTGAAATATCAAGTAAGTTTGTCTTGTGGACAGTGACAATACATGTATTAACTATGATTGTAATTTGGATCCAACATGATAAGGGAGCAGAAATTCAAATGGATAAATGCAAAATAAAAAGTATAACCCATTCAGCTTGCCTTGTTGTGTCTTTCATGTTAAGGAATGATATGGTATGTGGATACTAGCATGCATTGAACAACATTGGGCTACTAAAATATATAGCAACTGGAGAGTAATTTTTGAAGTGTCTGGCACTTACCAGGTGATACTTCGCTTGACATCATGATCCCAGGATGTTATTGTGGTGAAATCTCTCTGTAACAATACAAAGATACCTGACATATTCACTTAACAGCATAATTTTTCAAGGACTTAAAGTCTATTTTTTTTTTTTTTTTGCTATTTCTCTCACTTATATGACATATTCAAATATCTGATACATTTTTCAGGGAACAGATGATGTCATCATAACGAGATATCGCTGCAACTTAACCCTTGCCCCTTAAGTCTGGAGCCAACAGCTTTCCTTGGCTTGTGCTTGGTGTATTGCACCCAGTGAGTGCCAAGGAAAGCTGCTGACCTAGCACTTAAAGTGTGGCACTGTGTGCTTTTATTTTGTCAATTTTTTGACAAATGAAGCTGAGTTAAGACAAAAACATGTCCAAGCTGACAACTTTTGATGCATGAGGGTAGCCTTGGTCAGATTAAGGGGGGAATTTCCAGTTACACTGTAACAGTGCAAAAAACCGAATTTCAAGTTGGCTAGCTGATAGAAAACATCTGCATTCTGTGGGACCTCTGTGGTAAATTCAGTTTTATTGGACAAATAGTGAACATGACTGTTGACCTACTATACATCCTTTAATGACAGTTCTAAGAACCTTCCTGCACCCTGGTTACTGTATGAACATTATATACAGTGATCTCATTTTTACCCCTATGTATGTAGGTCATAACAAAAGCAAAAAAAAAAAAAAAGGCCACCACCAACATTTTTTATCAGCCCATGTAGCTCTGCAGACCAAAGGTCTCAGAGCCTATATAACCACTGATGTCTGTCTGTCATTCCATGCGTCCATAATTTTTTTGCTTGTGAGCATGATACAGTCCACAGTTTGTAAGATAGCTTCATATAACTTTCAGGACTTGCCAAGCATATACAAATCTAGGTCCAGTTTGATATTGGTGGGGCCACCTGTTGTATTATAATTATGGAAGATACGGGTCAAAATGTGAAAATCTTGTGACTGCCATTGCATCATAAATGTTTGATAGATCTTGATAAAATGTGGTGGGATTGTGGAGGATGTCAAAGTCTCATTTGCATATAATACTAGTGGCGCCACCTGTATTTTGATGGAAATTATGAGCTAAAATGTATTTAAAGATATAATATTCCATGTCTCGAAAAGTAATTGGATTAGACTTGCCAAATTTATAAGATATATGGTCCAGTACTAGCATGTTTTACAATATCAGTGACCTTGACCTATTTTGTTTGGGCTGCAGGCCTGTAAAGTTGAAAGAAGTGATTTTGTAACAGCAGAGTGTAGCTTGGACATCAATGGCAGAGAATTTATTCTCTAGAATAAAACTGCACTTGATTACATTGGACGTAAAACTCTACTTTGTGACCTACTTTTTGGGTCACTGTGATCCAATGATTATGGATTTTGGTGCTTGTCCAAGTTTATTGTTTCTCTTCCAATAACTCGTAAAGTTATTACCTGATTCTCTTGAACAAACAGGACATGTATGGAAAGCTGGATACAAGGTGGACATTTTTAACAATGACAATTTTTTAATCTGAGTTGAAGGTCAAGGACAAATGGTGAGTTGGAACATAGGGGTCATCTGGTGAATGCTCTTTTAGGACTTCTCAAGTGTATGAAAATCTATGTTGAAGTCAATGTTGGTGGCCCCGCCTATATTATTATGCAATATACTGGTCAGAATGGTAAAATCTTGTGACTATTTTGTATTATCCTTAATTTTTTATGGATCTTCATGAAGTTTAGTGAGATTGTAGAAGAGGCCAAAACCTTTGTTACTTATAATTTGATGGAAATTAAGAGTTAAAATGACTTGAAAGACAAAACTCCATATCTTGCAAAATGATTGAATTAGGCATGCCAAGTGTATAGAATATATAGATAATGTCCAATGCTACTATGTTGTGACACATCAGTGACCTTGACCTTTTTCTGAGAGGTCAGCAGACCTGGTAAGTCTGAAGAGGTGGTTTTGTAATGGTAGGGTGTAGTTTGAACATCAATGGCAAAGAGAATTGAGCCTCTAGATCAAAATTGCTCTCGAGTACCTTCTATTTAATATTCTACTTGGTGACCTACTTTTTGGGTCACCATGACCCAATGAATGTGTGACCTTGACATATTTTTAAAGGTCTTGAAGCACTTAAAAATTGACATTTAATTTAATATCTTATAAAGAATAAGGGGAATGATACCAAATGTACCACAAATGTGTATCGTGGAATTTTTGATATTGCATAATATGGATGACCTTGATTAATTTTTCAAGGTCATTTAGGAATACATTTCAGGAAATTATTTTTTGGTGATGGTGGTCAGCAGAACATGGGCTCATGGGCCTCCTGTTTGATGCATTTCATTTTGTCCACAAACCAGAGTGCCACATGTACTTGAAATGTCCAGATGACAGAAGATAAGATTATAACACATTTATGAAAAGTGATAAAGAGGATGGAAGTAAAAGAAATTTGAAGGTTGTAGGTTCCCCCCAAAACAGTATTATTTCTGGATGGCAAATCAAAGCAAGTTCAAATACATGCAGTATTGCCCTTTGATATTATTATCTTATTTACATATCTGTTTATCAATACAATACATGCAATGGCTGATTTATGGGGAAGAGTGCAACTGGTTGTGCTACCATCCACATGGTGTGTGCGTGTGTGTGTGGGGGGGGGGGGGGTTGATTGCAGACAATTTACTTTCCACAGCCTGTACTAAGTGTAGACTTGCAATTGAAAATTGTTGAATGCACCTGCTAACCAAGTGAATCTCCTTAGGAAAGCGTGTTTCCATAAAGCGGGGAGCCATGCAACACAAAAATTGTATAAATTAGAAAAGTACAATTGAAATATGTTACTACATAATGGCAGCACCACCAAATATCATCATTTTTGTGAATTTTTCAGTCACCCAAGGTATGTCGATTCATATGATAAGAACAAAAAAATCCAATCAGAAAATATTAAGACATGTACTAGTGACAAATGGGACCAGATGGCACCACAAATCAGTATCATCATGCCTGTGTATAAACACAGACATTGCTTTTCCCATTATTTATGTCTGGGTGTGAACCCAGACATTCTGTTTTTCCAAGATATCTTTCTGCTTTTCTTTGTTTCTTTCTCCCTCTTTTTCTTTACAACCAAATTTGTCCAGAGTTTTTCTCGGATACTGTTATTCCAAAAACCACCAAACTTGCTGTGGTGACTGACTGGCTACCAGTGAAATTGTGCATATTATTTGGAATAGTCATGATGTTTAAAATTATGCAAATTAGGGGCAATTAAAGATTTAAAAGCTCTATATCTTCAAAATTATTATAGATAGACACAAAGTTCTAACTTATTTATATGGGTTTGAGACAACTGTTAATGTAATGGACAGTGACCAAAAGTTGTAGAATTTTAAATTATGCTAATTAGAGGCACTTGAACAGTTTAAAAGTTTTATATCTTCGAAACTATTATAGATAGAGGTGCCATTCCAACTTTAATTTTGGTTTGTGACATAGCTGCATCAAATGCACCATGACTCAAAGTTCTAGCATTTTAATTTATGCAAATTAGGTGAATACATAAAATTTAAATCTCTGGTAGCTTTAAAACTGTTCTCATTTTGAAGTCACCCAGACAGATTTGCGGTGAAGCAAATCTTCTTTTGTAGTGGTTCTTTTCTTTTCTTTCTTGCCTATCTTTCCATTATTTTTGGGTTGGAGTAAACTCAGACACTGAGCCAGAAAAATCATATTTAGCATGGATATAGCTCATATGGTGAAGGTTTGCATATCATTCAGAGTAGTTCCCCCCCAGTTGAATATTATGCAAATGAGGGCCATTCGAAAATTGCGATCCTTTCTGGCTTCCAAAGTGTTCAACCTAGAGGCCCAAATGTTGGCTCTATTGATACATTTGTTGGGGCAGCACATCTATTGAACCAAGAAGCTCTACCCTCCTTGATTGAACACATTACAACAATTGTAGAATTGAAATTTATGTAAACTATGGGCACTTCAAAGTTGAATTTCTTCAAAGCTATTACAGATACAGGAGCCATTCCAACTTCAGTTTATAAGTTTGTGCTGTAGGTCTTGGACCAGTAACCTAGGCCTAATGCATTTACATGTTAAAATAGCGACATTCGCTGGCTTATTTCTCCTATTTGAAACGTAAAACTGCAACTTCCTTGGCATTCTGCTTCAAGTTTATACCAGTAGCAACAAGTTAAAACCAAGAAAATGGGGGGTCATGTGATTAGATTTTTTTTTACAGGTGCATTGGTGTACCTTACCTCCATGATCGACCGTTCCGCGCCAAATATGTCTCCAAAAATACACAAAGTTATCACATGATTTAAAATATTTCTAGAGTAGCAGTGCCTTTCTAAAACTCACAGTTGATAAGTATTTTCCAATCCAAAATGATGATGGGACTTAATTTGGGATGCTCTGCTCCTGTGATATTAACATCCAATAGACACAGCAACAGTATTCAGTACTCGATCAAAAGTTGTGGATCAGTTGACCCGACCTTGAGGGGTTACTGGTCCAAGACCTGTAGGTGCATCCGATGAACCACAAATAAAAATTGTAGAATTTTAATTTATGCTAATGAGAAGTACATGTACTTGAAAAGCTTAAATTTGGAGAAGTACATGTACTTGAAATGCTTAAACTGCTGATATGTGGCACAAACACTTTGGTAACTTGCTGACTAGTGTATCATGTACTAAGAACAAGGTATCGGTGTGTGAGGATGTGTCTTATGTTTTATTCTGTCATGAAACGCATGTTTCCAGAGAGGAAATTTTGGACTTTATCAAATATCTTACTCTAGGTAAAACTGCAGGACCTGATGATATCACAGCCGAGAGTCTTAAATATGCCAGCGATTTAATGTGTGATCTTCTTTCCATACTTTTGAGTGCTATTCTGGTGTACAGTATATACCATGTGATATTACTAAGGTTGCCGTGGTACTTCTTATAAAGAACAAGGCTGGTGATGTTACTGATAAGGACTAACTGTAGACCAATAAATAGCCCTTGCCGCCGTACTCTCTAAGCTGCTTGAAAAAAGTGTTGTTAAATCGATGCAAATACTTTCTAGATGCAGATGATAACCAGTTCGCCTTCAGAAAAAGTTATGGCTCTAACATGGTGCTAATAAGTCTGTCGCTTAAAGGTCTGAGGAATCTGGTCACGTTATGTGAAGCGTTTGCTAATGAGTATGACATCACATACAGCACCAAGAAGACAGAGTGTATGTTCTTTAAGCCACCAGCGTGCCCCTTTGCTTTGGAGCCTGCTGTCTTTTTATGTGGAGAAAAACTTGTCTTTGTTAAACAGTTTAAATACCTGGGGCACATACTCATCAATAACCTCTCAGATGATATGGACATTAAACGTCAATAGCGGTCCCTCTGCATCAGAGCAAACATGTTTCGGAGGAAGTTTTACATGTGCTGATACTGAGCTGACTTTGTTTAAATCATATTACATGTTGCTCTATACAGCTCAACTATGGTGTCAACACACTATAAATGGAATTGATAGACTGGTAGTCTGCTACAATAATTCATTTTGTTCTTTCTTGCGTTACCCTAAATACTGTAGAGCTAGTACTATGTTTGTCTCCAACACTGTAAAATCCTTTTCAGAGGTACACAGGGTATTAATTTACAGTTTTTTGTGCAGACTGACCAGATCCAACAATACAATAATACAACAGGTGCTAAAAAGTGATATCTGCTGGTGCTCATCATTGTGGCAGACATGGTCTAAAGCCTTACACGTGCTGTCTGAGTAGTTTTTACCTCAGCTGACTTGTTAGTCAGCTGAGGTTTTGTGAGGGTCCGTCGTCCATCTGTCCACAATTCACATTTTCGACTTCTTCTCCAAAACCGTCATCCAGATTAACTTCAAACTTTGTGGCAATGTACCTTGGGTGGGTTTCTACCAGTTTTGTTCAAATGTTCATGCTCCAGTGATTTTTGGATTTTTAAGGAATTTTGGGGGGGGGGGGGGTTTGGACAAATCTTAAAAAATCTTCTTCTCCGAAACTGCTCACCCAATTGCTTTGATATCACACAGGAAGACACCTAGGGACTCCTTGTTTTTAATTTGTTCACCACGTGGGGATGCAGTTTTTTCTAATTTTTTATGAATTTTATGTGTTATAGCTATTTTCAACTTCTTCTCCAGAACCGTCACTCAGATAAAGCTTACATGTGGTGGATATGTTCCTTATGGAAGGGCCAAACAAAGTTGTTCACTGTGGGAATGCTGCGGATTGCTGATTTTTAATGATTTTTTTTTCAATTCAGCTCCTTTGCGGTAAATGTACCTTTCCTATTGATTACCATGTAAGTCAATGGGCATTCTAATGCTAATTTACATTTTCGGCTTCTTCTCCAAAACCGTCATCCAGATTTACTTCAAACTTGGTGGGGATGTACCTTGGGTGGGTGTCTACCAGGTTTGTTCCAATGGTCATATTCCAATGAATTTTGGACTTTTTTATGATTTTTTTTCAAAAATCTCTACAAAAGTTTTAATAGGAAAGTTTAACATGGGAATTTCTTGTAATGGTCATAACTTAAATAATATTGGCAAGATTTACTTCAAACTTGGTGGGGATGTGCCTTGGGTGGATCTGTACCAAGTTTGTTCAAATGGTCACGCTCTGTTGATTTTTTTTGATTTTTTATGAATTTTTTGTTCTTTTTTGGGAGGCAAACCTCAAAAAATCTTCTCCTCTGAAACCGCTCACCCAATTGCTTTGATATCCTACATAGACACTCCCAGGGACACCTAGTTCCCTATTTGTTCACCAGGTGGCACTGCAATTTTTTTAATGAATTTTTTGTATGGTTTTGCTATTTTTCACTTGTTCTCAGAACCGTCCCTCAGATTCAGCTGAAATGAATTTATGTTGTTGTGGAAGGGTCAAACAGTCGTTTACTAGGTGGCACTGCTTTGGATTCCTGATTTTTAAGGATTTTCAATTCAGGTACCTATCGTTCAATGCAGTTTTCCTATTGATTACAACGTAAGTCAATGGGCATTCTAATGCTAATTCACAGGACAACTGACACAAAATTTACTGTTTACTTGATAACTTGTGCTCTGTTTTGAGTTAGCTGCACATGTTAATTTTTTATGTATGAAGGTCATGTTTAGACAGTACATGAATGATCTTGACCTTGTTTGTGGGGTCACAGTGTGACATACATGAATTTTACTCTTCATTATAACTTGAGAACTACTTGAACTTGGATGTTGCACATGAAGGTGTTCTTCTGTAAAGGTCAGACTTACTCAGAACATGGTGTCCTTGATCCTTTCCCAAGTTCATAGAGCTGGGTGATGAATGTCAAGATCAGCTGAGGCATGGGCTGTTCACACAGCCCTCTTGTTGTTTTTTTTTTTTTTTTTTTTTTTTGTTTGTTTTTTTTTTTTTTTTGTTTTTTTTTTGTTTTGTTTTTAGCTGCCATGTCTAACTCCAGCTTTTGTTTGGTTTTTTTAGCTACCCTGCACAAAGTATATTACATATTTATGCATTTTATGATTCACTCTATAATTTTATTCAAACGTGTATACTATGAACCAGCTTTTTAGTGTCTGAAATAAAGCTTATCTTATCCTTTCTCTTAAATGTTGAATATCTTCAAAACTATTATGGGTAGAGGTGCCATTCCAACTTCAATTTATAGGTTTGTGCCCTAAGATGCACCCAATGAACCACAAACAAAAGTTGTAAAATTTTAGTTTATGCTAATTAGGGGCACTTGAAAAGTTGAAATGTTAAATATTTTCAAAGCTTTTGTAGGTAGAGGTGCCATTCCCAATTTAACTCACAGGTTTGTACAAATGTTATGGCATCACACCCAGAAGACATTTTGGCAATAGCATTTAAGGAATATAACAGAACACCTTATGACCAAACTTTTTCATCGTATCAGTATAAACAATGATACATACATACATACATACATACATACATACATACATACATACATACATACATACATACATACAGACACACACACATACATACATACATACATACATACAACACACTCGTTGTCCGTGTTCTGAACAAAGTTGTGGCGAAACCTCCACTAACTTGAAGCTGGCGAGTGCGCCTGTCAGCACTGCCATCTGGTGACACGAATGCACGGGGCTTTCATATATTTGGCCGGTCACTCTTGTCACCCAACCGTCTGTAGCAGACACCAGCAACATGGAGAGTCTGCTGGAGGCAGAGAACGAACAACAATTTTACGAGCACTTATTGTTGCAGGTAAATTTATAGTACTGAAAAAGAGTGACAGATTGCCATGTTTATATTTGTGTCACCGAAAACTGATCTATTTCTATGATTAGCGTAGGTAACATAGATATATTGAACAACATGTCCTGACCTGTCCAGCATTTCTTTCGACTGACACTGAGAGTGTTGTGTGGAAAAGTGACTTCGGAACTGTAGTGTGGAGGACTTTCTGGTATGGTACTAGGAGAAAAGAAATTGAATTTTAGAATTAGAAAAGAACAGAGTTAACCAGAGTAATAGGTTTTGGGGAAGGAAACTAGGAAAAGGTGGTAGCCCTTGTCAGGGCTTCCATGACACTGACTGTGTGCACAGGAGACGGGAAATGCCTAGCCCCAAGGGACCTCCCCGCGCTCCGAAAGCTTGCAGAGCGTGGGGAGGCCCCTTTGGGGCTAGGAAATGCCTGGATTGTAGCAAAACCCCCACGACCCACAACCAGATAATATTTAAAGCAACATAACATTAGAAGTTTTATCAACAAATGAGCAAATGTCATTTGAGTGTCCCGGTTTTATCAACAAAGCACAAATGTCATTTGAACGTCCCGCCAGTATAAGATGCAGGGATCAACAATTTTACTTTTTAGCAAATTCAAAGTGTCTGCATGCGCCTCTGCTGAATGGGTAGGACTATTATGTTCCTGTCAAGAATACACTTAACCGAAACCTAACCCAGGAGAAAAATTGTGTCCCAATAACAAACATGTATTAGTCAAGTGACTTTTTCTCTTAACTCACAAAATATAAATATTATCCATGCATAAATCTGCTACAAAAGAATGGCCCCACTTGGCTAATAACTGCAGAGGTAAATTATTTATGTCATAAAAATGAGATACATTCTGGTTTATAATTGCTTACTGAAATAATAGCCAAATTTGTATAGTGAGTATTCATTGTTTTCAAAACCAGTACAATTTGCATGTGTTTGGCACATCCTTTTCCTGGATAATAATTAATATCACAACAGAGAGCCACACGTGCTTGTGACAGAACATCTAGGACTAGGTCTGTGATTTTTGGGCAAGTAATGGATTAAATTCCTGTTAGGTTCAACATTTTTACAAGTCCTGCCTGAAAATTTATTTGTCCTGGACAAGCTTCCCTTAAGGTAAGCCCTGTAAAATACAGTATTTTTCTTATGTCCATGAATATTATTCTGCAAGTACAATGACTGTCCTCTTTAGTTATTGTTTCATAAAGACAGTATCTGCAACATCAGGGTTCAGGAATTTGCGTGTCTGCTAGCCACAGACAAGTGAAATTTCAATCAGGTCAAGCTAAAATTTCAAAGTACTTGCCCTGGGGGAAATTATACAGTGTATATTAAATTTTCTAAATAGTATGAATGGGCAAGTAAGTTGGAACAGTGTGCCAGTAAAATGTCAACAGTACTATCCTGTGGACTGCAGCAAAAAATAGAATTGTAGAGTCCTGAACATACATATTCATATGTTTGAAAACATAGACCCAGGTTTCTCTTTTCATTTATCTCCCTAACAAGTTGCTGCTTGTGACAAGCAATGACAGCAACAATAAATTATGATAATGAGCCAGCTAGAATAAGCAATTTAGTGGTCTATACACCAAGGTAGTTTGTAAATTGGATAGGTGATATATGTCATTCCTGTTTGACATGGATTGCTCACTCTGTAATGTAATTGATGTGTATTCATACTCACTTGGAAAAGGTCATGAATTATGAAGGCCAAATAGAAAAATAATTTGTTTCTCATGTCCACACATAAAAATTTTCTGCCACATGGCTTTTTTTTTTTTTTTTTTTTTTTTTTTTTTTTTGTCATTTTGCCTGATTGTCATTTCCTACTGCCAGCCTGGTGACCAATGACCTGGAACGTCACAGTCAATATTAATCCATCAGTCATTGCTGATACATCATGTACACTGTACATGGCGTGTTGCCATCCTATGACATAAGAAATTTACTGTCTCCCCTAAATATATGTTAAACATGCATAACAAAACCAGACAATTTCTGCTGATGATGGAATGCTAACTACAGTGAACATAAAAGGACACCACTGTTGGTGCCCCCCCCCCCCCATGCTGAACAATTTCTAACCTGTGTGGATTAGTCTTGAACAGTACTAAACTTCTCTCTATCATTAGCTGGATCAACAAGTATCATCATCTCATCAAGTGCATAAACACTCATGGCAGCACACAGCACTGGAGTCCCTACCAGTCTGCCCCAGTAACAACTTGTTCATACTAAAAGTATGTGACAGAGGTCACGTCACCGAGGATCTATCAGCGCATCAGGCAAATGGCTAGGTGTTTAAAAGCCAGAGTTAGAAATAAATATCCATGTGGTTATCTTGATAAAGTATATCAAGATAACCACAGGGCATAAATTTTCCCCAAGAGGATGAAAATACCAAGTTGCACATATTATCTGCCATACACATGTACATGTATGCACCCATGAATGCAGTTGGTGACTAATAACTTCATACATGGTAAGAGACTGATTAAATGCCACCATACAATACAAAAGTCTTCCTTCCATGGTACTTTTTTTTTTTTCAAATTAGATTTCAGTAGATTTTAGATTACAGAAACACACACTTCACAGTACATGTATTTATTTTTTAAACAACCTTCACTGTTAGAACATATGAAGGTTTGAAACTAAGTGCAAGTGGTAATTTGAAAATGGGCTGCAGTTACAATTGATTTCTCAATTTGTATTGCGGCCATTGCGTATTAGTAGAGGGGATTCTCATGAAAACTCCAAGCAATAGAAAACTGAGAAATTCAGCATTTCTCAAATATAAACATAAATATTAAAAAACAAAATTATATAAGTAGGAATATTTACGTTATACAGTGGGTTATTACAGTGGTACCTGCTCTAAAGACCACCTCCAATTTAAGACCACATGTCTTTTTAAGACCACTCTTTAAAGACCCTCTGCTGTATTAATATGTTAAATATACCTTCAATTTAAGACCACCTGCAGTATGAGACCACTTTTTGTTGGCTGCAGGGGTGGTCTTAAATAGCAGGTACCACTGTATAGGAATTTGGATGCTCAGACATGAGTAGGTCCCAATTATCTGCCTCATGATGTAACTGATTATAATTGATTATTAGTTGCTCTTGGCCATCCAATCAGTGACTATGACATCACAATTGATTCCCAAACACTACATGTCCCAATGTAATGATACTCCCAAATTTTGATTCAATGCAGTGGGATTGTGTCAGTTGTAAAGCAGAGCTCAGTGTGTATTTAAAAATCTCAGTTCCTGATGAGCCTCTCAAAAAGGCCAATCCAGTGAAACTAAGGGTATGAGCATTAAGTCGATGTCATTTCCTTGCTTTGTTCGGCAATTTAATTTTAAAATTTATCCTTTGGTGCTTTCTTTTGTGCAGGCTGCACAATCAACAGGACTGCAGCAACCAGATTTACCACAAGGCAAGACTGTTATACCAAAACCAGGTTTGTGTCAGTAATTTTGTGATGTAACTGGAGAAACAAGCTTAACACTAACTAATATCTCAACTACAGAATAAAACCCACAGGGGGTAGGGGGTGGGGTGGCTTGCAGCTGCTATTGGTCATACAGGCTTTGCCACAAGGAAGTGACAGGCGGTATTCTGCTTGTTGCTGTTTGTTACCCTCAATTTGTTTGTAGTGAGTTTCATATCGATCTCTCATAAACCTCTTCTTGTACAGGTTGATAAACACAAAGCCTACATAAAATGTATCAAGTCTGTGTGGGTAAATACTTTGGTGATCAGTGCCTTACATGACAAGGTCTGAGTGAGTAACCAAAAATGTATACTGATCCAGCGAATTGTTATACCACATGGTAGTCTTTTTTTTGGTGGGGTGGGGGAGCAATATTTTGTTGGGGTTTTTTTGTTTTTGTTTTTGTTTTTTTTCTGAAAATTGAAAGAGTCATCTCCTTATGATAAAAGGAAATACAAGAAGCCACTATTGTAAAATTTATGCTTATGAAAATGATCTTCACTTTAAATAGCTTTATGAGAATATTGTGATCAACCTAATTCTTGATATTTTCACAACTAAATTCAAACATACAATCTGATCTGAAAATTGAAATGGGATAGCAATACATTGTGAGTGTCCTGGTTTTTGTTTTTTGAAACAGAACAACTACAGTGGTCCCCCTGAAGAGAGGCCACACTCTCTACAAAGGCCACTGCTCCATGCCACAGAAGTGGTATTCCCATTGTATTGTCCTCCACGAGAGTGGCTACCCCTCCAATATGGCCACTTTTTGGCTGTATTTGGGGTGGCCTTATCAGAAGGGTACCACTGCACAGTATTGCCAACATGTCAACAATTTCAAGTTGTATAAATCATATAAGCTGTATTACTTGCTGTCTAAACTTCTTTAAGTGTACAGCACTGATAATAGGATGTTTACATACAATTCACATTTTATGATGAATAAATGTCACTACTGAAGAGGAAGATTTCATAGGTTGGAAGAAGACCAGTCTCTGAACATTTTATATATACATGTGAGATTTAACCTTTGAAAGCTCTTCGTTTTGTGGTGATTCACTTTTTTTCAGGCTTCTGCCTCAAGACCAAAACAGGTGACAATAAGAAAGTTTTTATCAACATATGCAAGTCAGAAAATGTAAGTAAAAAAATATTAATTGTCAAGTGGGAATATTATGAATTATCCAGCATGATTATCATATCAAGATGAGGTATCAATTATTGAACATGAACCATATAAAACAATTAAGAGATTGTCATTCATAATGAAGCTGCCATCAATAATTTGTACATCTTGAACAATCTTGTTCAATGTATGATGCACCCTCAGTTTACAGGTTTTTTCTGCAAGGGAGGGGGGATTTGTCTATTTCTGATAGTACCTAGTTATGTCTGCACATGGAACTGTGAGTAAACGCACTGTTTCAAGGTCACTTATGTCAGTTTTGTGTTTGTGTGATGAGCCCTGAAAACCTTAACATTGTTTGATAAAACTTGGTACCTGGTGATACCTAGGTTGGGATTGTATGTGGTTCATCTTGACCAAATTTTCAAGGTCACGGTGTTATTTGTAAACATCAATTTAATTTACTTTGGATAATTGTTGAATAACCTGAAATATATCTATGTCAGGAATGTACTTTTAAGCACCTTGGCATAGTTATCATTGCGGAAGAAATCAAATGCAAAGTAATGAAAGCACAGATGTATTGGCTGCCTTCCTGGCTGTACATGTACTCTTCACTTCTCATAACAATTTCAATAAAAGAAATACAAAACAAAAAGCTGACTTGTGTATATGTTTGTTGCTTAACTTCTGGAGGATTGATACTGACAATATGCATTGACTTGCTATTTTCATCCACATCTCCAAGCAACATTGCTTTGGATCCCACTAGGAGATTTTCATGTTACATGTATTATCCATGGAGAGACATTTGATTGTGTCCAGCAAAATCCATAAATTCCTGTTCCAGATAGGTTTGCGTATTCATGTGCACAATAGTGTATTCATCATTTCCAGCTTCCTGTGCCTAAAGATGTATCAGATGAAGATCTCGTAAAACTCCTAGATTCTGAGGATCCTTCAAGCTTCAGGATACCCATGAGCCTTGGGGAGCCACATGCAGAACTTGATAAAAGTAAGTCAATATGACATGCTTCAGAACTGTAGACTTGCTTAGTGTGCAGATCTATCCTAGACAACACTGAAATTTTAGGACACCAGTTGGCAGCACTTCAAGGTGTTCTTTTCTTTTCTTTTTTTTTTTCTCACAATAAAGCTTCAAAGGGATTTATCATTGTGCATGTGATTAAACTGTGCAAGTAACACTGTCAAGTGCTGCCTTCTGGAGTCCTAAGGGGTTCATTTTCTTGAGCAGTGCTATGATACCAAGTTAAACTGAATGAGTATGGGATGATAAGTTGCAGTATATGTACATGTATATTGGTTATGGAGTGTTGTACACAAAACTTATAAAATACAATTGTGGGAAATTCATCTGAAAGTTTTTCTTTTTAAAATGTAGGAAATAAACAGATTGTATAGTACCCTTTATATTCAATACTTTAAGCAGAAGTACAAGTCCAGCCAAATTGAAAACATGGATATCTAACAGACACATGTGGGCTTACCTGTACTCTGAGTTACCCAGGCAAGCAGAAAAAATAAAAAAAGCATGATTTGTGTGGAATATGATATACTAAGAAATCCACCATACTTTGTGCAAGAGCTCATTTTCATATCTGGTGTATGGAATCCAAGGTAACAAACACCACTTAAGGAAGATTTTCTGGTGAATTTGAGATTTCATATTCTGTTGCAATTTGCAGGTGGAAAGGGCTGTACTGCCTATGATGTAGTTATCAACAACACATTCTATGAGAGAGTCCAAACAAGTAAGGTTCTCCTGGGATTTTTTCTGACAGTGGTACTTGAGGGCTTAGAAAACAAGTACGGCATGGAGTTAGACAGAAGTAAGTATAAAAAATGTCTTGTTTATTTGTATTATGCTACAAGAGAGGCATGAGAAACATTAAAAAAATAAAAAACTTATTTTGATAAAAGTTATAAACTGGTGATTGAAAGATGGAAAAAGCATTCAAAATACATATATATATGTGCGTTTGGTAGCGTTCTACTAAAAACGAGCACAATGAAAGTGAGTGCTGTTTCTGATTGATAAGCAAGTAGTTCACGTTTAAAGTTTAATTTTTTTGTGTAACAAGAAATGAGCAAGGAAAAGTACATTGGTAGAAAACTTACGGTACATGTAGCATTCCTTATAAAATTAAATTGAAAATTTGACTCAAGAAAAATTTCTTGGCATCAAATCATTTTAAAAACAAATTTGTGAGTACAAGTATCTTTTTTTTCTTTGCCTACATGATTAAAATAACAAGAAATGTATCATAGTTTTTTACAGATCATGTATCTGATGCTGACTTCTCCGCATACCCAAAATACATTAAGGACAATACATTTCTCTTTTCAGATTGGGTGATGTTGAAAAATCGCAAATTCGTTGGATCCCTCCCAGAGCAAAATATCCGAACACAGTCAAAACCTTGGATTATGGAAATGGATAGGTATGTCCATATACACCCACAGCTGACTGATGACACTATGTCCATACACATCCACAGCTGATTGAAGACACTATGTCCATACAATCCACAGCTGACTGATGACACTATGTCCATTCACATCCACAGCTGACTGATGACACTATGTCCATACACATCCACAGCTGAATGATGACACTATGTCCATACACACCCACAGCTGACTGATGACACTATGTTTAGTTTCCCATGACTGAAGAAACTTTGCTCGAGATTTAAGCAAAAATGTGTACTTTGCGTCTCAGATGTAATGGTAATAAATCAACAAAACCTGTAAAAGTAAATGTTGTATTGCTAGTTCACTGAGGCTTGAAAGATACATACACTCTACTGATTTTGATCTTTCTTTATCAAATATGTAAACTTGTGTGCAGTTTCTCTCTGCTTGGTAAATAGAACCATCAGCATGTACTTACTATACATGTGTATGTTTGTCCTTGTTTTTCCTTTTTACAGTTCAGAGATGGGCAGTGAGCCTAAAAAACCATTGATATCAGAAATCAGTAGTACACAACAACCTCCGAAACCAAAGTAAGTGCACACACTGCTAACTGATGTTTCTTTACACATCATATAAATAACAGAAGCAGTGTGTGTGTGGTCCACTATCTTTATACATGTACTGGCAACATTCACTACGATGTTAGTTTCATGTTGCCAACAAGTGTACATGCTGCCAAGTGTGTTACAGTGTAATACTGAAGTTCTGAGTCATTCTTGGGAACAAAAGTGTCTTTGCTTTGTAATTATTATTATTTGCATTTACAAAGGTATTATGTGCCGATTATGCCCGAGTATTAAAAGATGACATCATATCTTTGTGGTATTCCTTTTAGTACTTATTGATTTTCTCACATGGATTGTGGACTTTTACTTTTTTTAGTTTTTTTTTCTTTTTTTTTTTTTTCAATTGAATATGTAGTAGATTTAACGTACTGACACAACTGTATGCATGTGCACCCAAAATTTATTTTGCACATGACTTCATCACTATTAGCATCTTTATTGTCCTCGTGACAACAACAATTTGACACATAAACAAAAAACGGCCTGAAGTGCCAATGTGGTTGTAATCAGCATCATCTGTATCATGAAATTATTACATATCATATGCACATTGATGAGCTTGTATTTGATTTTGGGGTCAAAATTTCTGTTGTCTAGGTGGAAGAAATTGGTATGATGTTTGATGGTGATTAATTAGATCCAAACCTTGCCACAAATCCTTCTGTGCATATGATGCAAAACTGGGAGTTTGTAATCTAAGAGTAAAAGAACACCAATGTCTTGTCTTCACATCACCACCCCTGGGGGCTATGGAATATGGTAATTTGTGACTGGGTGTTTTAGTCAGTATCATACATTGAGGTTTTAGTTTGTTTTACCTGTCTAATATGTTCCATACATGTACATCTGTGTGACCCATATAAAGTTTCACTTGCTGCTGGAAGTATTTACTTGCCCCCATAACCCTGTCTAAAAAAGTTTGTTCAGGTTGATTCCCAGAAATTCAAACAGCTACAGGCGTCTGTAGTTATCTTCAATAGCTGATAAATCAGGTATTACAGATGTACAGTAGGCTTTTCCCCAGAACTTAAAGTTGAAATGTGGTAAACATAACATTATCTTATTTTTCTTGTTTTGGTAAAAAGTTCTATCAAACAATGCAAAAATATGTATTTTAATGAAAAAAGGTGGAAGGTGGTAAAAAGATCAAAGGTGATAAGGAAAAGATGAAAGGTGGGCCACCTTTGAACTTATAATGTAAGGGAAAACCTTGGTATAGCAGCACTGTTTGAAGACCAGGGAATATGGCCACCATTGTTAGCAAGGTCTAACAATTTGTCAGTGCTAGTATTATGTTTTGTTTCTAAACATATGAGAACAAATATATGACTCGCTGGTTACTTGCAGAGGTAGTCAACCCCCACTGACCATACTTCAGGAACCCCCTGAGGGACATCCAGAGTTTCTTGTAGCTGAAATCCACATGCCTAAAGTGGTGAGAGATTAGTTTCTGTACATATGATCAGACTCCATCTTCTTCACCATTATGAAAGTCTTATTAACAGTGTGATTGAGAGCCCCCAGTCAAATACCCGTGGGAGATATTTGTAATACTTTGTTGGTGGACAATTGAATTTAAATTGGACAGCATCTATGACATCACAGTGTATGCTTTGTAAGCTAATATGACAAAGCAGTAAATTTTGATGACAACAAATACCAAATGTTGCATAATTTGGACCAGCATCTGTCACTGTCTCCAGTGGTGAACAGTTGAAGTGTCTTTCAGACATACTGAGACATATTAGTTACAGCACGTACACATGTTAATATGCTGTATTTGCAAGGTTAGTGCATGGATAATAGACATTTTGTCAGGTCACGTTACCCGAGTCCCAAAAGCAGGGAGTCCTTATTTTATAGCTTTACTTCAGATACATGCTTTGGTGAGTTGAGAAATCTGACCCAATAAAATAATCATTAATTAGTTGGTTAAAAAAAAGCATAGTTTGCCAACATCACAATGTTCTTTTTTTTTTTCTCAGAAATCAGCCGCAACAATGACTCTGGACGTCGGAGAAGACAGGATTTTATTAGAAACCAGATCTGGCATATACCATCTAGATATCTACTTACCATATAACATAGTGCAGGAAGAAACTGGGGCACAGTTCAATAGGAAAACGAAGGCAAGTGACAAGTGTCCTTTAAATATCAAATGTGCACCACTGATATGTTAAAAAAGGAAAAAATCAAATTATGGTTCAGGAAATGAAATAAGGTTTAGGCTGTTCAATATTTTTTTTTTTTTTTTCAATGAACTTTTATGTTTTCAGGCTATTTTTTACTTTTCCTCCAGAACGGCTGAGCAGAATTGCTTAAAATTTTATCAGAATATAATTTGACTTCAGACAATAAAAGTTTGTGAAAATGATATGGATATATGTTCATTTTTGACGAAGTTGTGGGAAATCAAACTTTGCGACCATAGGACTGGTAGGTGTTACCAATGTATTGTAAAGATGCCTATTGTATTTACATTTTCAACTTCTCAAAAACCGGTGCTTGGAATATCGGAATGTTTTGATTTTGCATTGGATGTTCCCCAGGTGGACCTCTAGCAAGATTGCAAAGGAGATGATGATGCAATAATTTTTCTATTTTTTGTAAAAATTTTTATTATTTTTTTTTTTTAACCAAAAAAAAAAAATCTTCGTCTCAAGAACTGCTTAGCCAATTGCTTTGATATTGCACATAGGGTCACCTGGGGTCACCTAGTTCTTATTTTGGCTACCAGGTGGCACTGCAATTTTTTGGCAACATTACTCTGGATGAGTACAACAGTGCTTCATCCTATAAACTGTGTGTGTCATTTAACTTTGTGTTCTTCATTTTTGCATTATTTTGAAAAAATTCCCATTTAACACTGCATAGAAATAGTTCTCTCATTTGAAACACTAAATTGATATCAGATGGAGCATTAACTTTTCTTTGATGAGATAGGTGTACAGCAAACTGCATAGACAATGTACCTTTTATGTTTTGTGGGCAAAACATTAGATTATGCATGTACTTTAATGACTGTAAGATTTCTTCTTGTATTTTACAGATTCTTACCCTCACAATGCCTGTACAACCAAGCTGATACAGAAATGATTGATGATAGGACGCAAAAATATGTCAATTCATTCTTTACAAGTTCACTTTTTTTACCACAAGGCAGAGCTTCAAGAAACAGACACGTGGACTTCTATGCTAACAGTGCTTTGTGGAATTAACTGGAGATTCAGTAATTTGTGATGCTGTTCTTCGGAAAACAAAGAAAATGATATGCTGGGACTGCTGGTACCAGTAGCCAAATGCTAATGTTTCATTCATTTGGCTAAAGTAATTTGCAAATGGCTAATCTATTTTAACATGAATTATAAAAGAGTCAGGTTGAATTCTGCAGTAATTACTGTTTTATTTCTCAGTTTGGTGACATAACAAATGTAAAAGCCTAGATCTGTCCCTGAATATGAGGTTCACAAGAGTTATATATCCGTGAATGGAAATAATGCATTTGAGAGTCATGTTAAAAAGTATTCTGTCTGCAGTGTTCACCAGTCTTCTGTTAAAACAAATCGACATAGTACTGTGCCAAAAAAGTTCTGGTTGAAATGTACACGTATATCACTGCAACTTTCTTCATCAACATAGTATTCATATCACAAGGGTCCTGGGAATCCTTTAATTGTATATGTTTATGAGCACAAACAGTATGGATATGGCTGTACAGTAGTCCATCTGTTAAAAGGCCAGTCGAGTGAGAGACCACCTTCCTTCGCAACCACATATTCCTGAATGCTACTCCCCCCCCCCCCCCCCCCCCCCCCCCGGTCTATCAAGGGAAGGACTTCTGTTTCTTGAAATTCTACAAAAGAAATGTTGCAAGAAAGATCTAAGTTTGTATGTGGAGACAGTGGGCCTGACAATGAAACAGGAGCCCAGTCTTGGTTGCTGTGGAGCTATCCTCGGTGCATATTAGTTGAAAAATTGCAGTGTGGGGGATGCCTATTGAAATATTTAAAAAAAAATTTAATGTACATTTCCAGTGTTGTAATTTATAATTAACTCAGCTGACCGACAGCTTATTGCAACGGTTGGCATCTGTTGTTTCACTGTCCCTCCATCCACAATTGCATTTTCCACTTTTCCTAAACCATTTGCTCCATCATATTCAAACTTGATGGGGCATGTTTAATACAAAGAGAAACTTGAGAAACCTAATTCTGTAAGCCCATGTACCGTTTGAACACTATCAAGCCTGATATTCTAAGAGCAAAGTCCTATTCCGTACCATTCACTGAAAAACTGTATTATTCTAAATCATAATAGCAAATTAATTTATGAAAGGAATAAATCATATTCATAAATTTGAAATTTAGAAGAAAGTTTTAGGCATTATTAGCCTTTAAAAAATCGGGTCATCAGCGGGGAACCAGCGCAAGACTTGTTTCGGTGCCATTAATCCCCGGACAAGTCATTCTGCTAACTGGTGGCACCATGTTTGCATTTCCAATACAAACATCCCGAGCTGATGTATTACGGAATAAAGCGAATATGATGTTCCTTAGTTAATAGGCCTACTTAAAAACGTAGCCCACATGACATAAATATGATAAAACTACACCTAACACTCATGATTAGGCCTAGCAAAAATGAATAATAAAATAATAAACCATCCCACACTTACCTACAGCGCCTGGTCTTACCACTGACCCGAAGAGGCCTACTTAACGGACTGATCAGATCAAACTGATTAAAGCAGCCTTTCAACTTCAAAGTTCAAGTTAAACGCAAATATAATGACGTGACGTAAAGGAGTCACGCTATTAATTGCGTCACACCTGAAAACTGGTCAGATCTTCGTTGTCCCGTTTCAGCAATAAAAATAGGCCTATTGATTATAAACTCGCTGTATTTCACAGCCAATGAAATCACTACTAATGGGTAGATCTGTATTAGTAACGAATCAATTACATAAGATTTAATGTAAATTTTTTTTATATATATTTATCATGGATAAGTCCTTAAAATCTTCTTCAATGGATCTCATGTCAATGATTTTGACTTTTTAGCTCAGCAGAGCTTATGCCATCGCTCTTTGTCTGTGGTCCGTTATACATTCACAATTCACATTACCCGACTTCTACTCAAAAACCGTCTGCCAGATTAACTTCAGACTTGGTGGCAATGTACCTTTGGTGGATATCTATCTAGTTTGTTCAAATAGTCATGCTCCAGTGATTTTTGAATTTTTTATTAAATTTTTTTTGTTCTTTTGCCAGGCAAACCGTAAAAAATCTTCACCAAAACCGCTCATCCGATTGCTTTGATATCACACAGGAACACTTCTGGGGACTCCTAGTTCCTATTTGTGCCCCAGGTGGTGCTCCAATTTACTATTTTTTAATGATTTTTAGCTCAGCTGACTTGTCAGTAGCTGAGGTAATATGGTCCTTGGTCCGTCATCAACAATCAACTTCTCCAAAACCGTTTGCCAGATTCACTTCAAACTTGGTAACAATGTACTTTGGGTGGATCTCTACCAAGTTTGTTCAAATGGTCACACTCCACTGCTTTTGGATTTTTTTATGATTTTTTTTTTTTTTTTTTGGTTTGTTTCGGGGGCAAATGTTAAAAAAAAATCTCTGAAACCACTCACCCAATTCAGGAATACTCCCAAGGACTCCTAGTTTTTAAATTGCTCACCAGGTGGTGCTGCATTTTTTTTCTGAATTTTCCATTAATTTTTGTGTGTTATTGCTATTTTTGACCTCTCACCAGAACCATCACTCAGATTATTAAGCTGAAGCTTGGTGAATATGTTCCTCATGGAAAGGTCAAACAAAGTTTGCTGGGTGGCAACGCTATGGATTCTTGATTTTTAATGATTTTTTTTTTTTCAATTTGGGTACTTACGGGTTAGTGCACCTTTCCTATTGATTATGATGTAAGTCAATGGGCATTCTAATGCTAATTCACATTTTTGACTTCTCTAAAACTATTTGCCAGATTGACTTAAAACTTGGTGGCAATGTACCTTGGGTGGGTCTCTACTAAATTTGTTCAAATGGTCAGGCTCCAATGATTTTTGGATTTTTACTCTTGTCACAAAAAGTGCAGGAGGGTATTGTCGTCCCCTGCGTCGTCCTTCCATAACAGTGATTCAATCACGTAACTTATTAGTTACATAATGTTCCAGATTCATAGATATCACAAAAACTCACTTAACTTATTAGTTACATAATGTTCCAGATTCATAGATATCACAAAAACCATATAGGCCTACTTTCTACTTTTGCTAAAAACTCAGTTGACAAACTAGTCAGAAGAACCAAAAAAGTGACAGGCCTACCAATTCTCTTTTTATTTTTGGCAGAAGTGATAAAATTTGATTTTTTAGTGGTTGGGCCTTTATATATTGGAAACACTATAGTCTGTATTTAATGAATATTTCAAAGGTTGAGAGGACAGTTTAAAACCACCAGTTGCCTTTTGTAGGTGACTGCCTATCTCAAGTTAGGAGTGAAATTTGTTTCTTCACATTGGTATTGGGAGATGAATGTTGATGCTTTGGTAACTCTGGAATCTCTTTGCTGTCATTGTTGGGTCTGATATTTATGAATATGGGTCATGTTTTTCTACATAGGTGTATCATACTAGAGATGTCCATCCGTCTGTTGTCCGTCTCGTCAACATTACCGGGATATCTCAAAAAATATTCACTGTAGCTGTACCAAATTTTTGAGACAAAAGGACCTTATGATGGACCAGGTTCCTATTGAAAGCCAGCTTCCTCTGATTATTTTAAAACTTTTTATGAAACTTTTAATGTATGGCATCAACCCTGACGATGTTACCGCAATATCTCAAACAATATTGACCGCAACTTTACCAAATTTTTGTCAGAGATGTATTTCATAATGGACCAGGTAGTACCTCAGGTGGATTATCAAGTTTGTTCAAATGGTCATGCTTCAATAATTTTAGATTTTTTATGACTATTTTAAAAGATGTAATCAGAAACCACTTGGCCAATTGCTTTGAAATTTTATGGGCACACTTCTCGGCTGGGGTCCCTCATACTTTAATTAGTACAACAGGTGACGCTGCACTTTTTCTTTATATTTTTTACAAATTTTTGTGTGTTTTCCCCATTTTTGACTTCTTGTGCAAAACCATTACTCATATTGTTCTGAAACTTGTTCAATAAGTGGTGATACTCTGGATTGCTAATTTTTAATCAATTTCTCAATTTAGATACCTGTCAGTTCATGTAGGCGTTCCAATTGATTGCCATGTAAGTCAATAGGGATTGCAATGGAAACGCATTTCTTACTTCCTCTCGAACATCCACATTCCACAGACCAGAGTGGGACTTATAATGGGTTGAATGTCAAGGTCAGCTGAGGATTGACTGTTAATACAGCCCTTTTCTTTTGTTTTTTTTTTTTTTTTTTGTTTTGTTTTGTTTTTTTTTTTTTGGTTTTTGGTTTTTATTTTTTTTTTTTTTTTTGATCAATTTTGCTGAAACTTTGCATCTTAGAGCTATTTTCAACTTACAAATCTTCTCTGGAACAGCATTGTTTGAAATTTTATCAGAATATAATATGAGTAAAGGTAATGAAATTTTTACGAAAATGATGGGGAAATGATGATTTTTGATGCCATGGGATATCAAACTTTTGGATCCTGTGTCAGGTAAATACTATGACAGCACATGCATACTGTGGCAATATACTGCATGTATTGTGATATTGTCAAAGTGGGTTTGCATACAGTGACAACTGGCATCACACATTTGGCCCATCAGGTGGGTTTTTTTGTTTTTTTTTTAAAATTTAATATTTGAAGGGATAATGCCATTTTGGACTTCTGCAGAATGGAACATTAATATAGTTTAAAATTTTGTCAGGGTATCATATAGTGTGATTAAAGAGGATGAAGGTTTGTGAAAATGACAGAGATATTTTAATTGTTGGCAAAGTTATGGAATATAAATCTTTGGGACCATGTGTCAGTACATGCCACTACCATACAAGTATGTAGCAGCAAGACAGTGCATGCATGGCAACACTATGAAAACTTGTATAGAATGCTTTGCTTTTACACTCAGATGTTCCCCAGGCAGACTATAATCAGATTTGTGAAGGAGATGATGCGATAAGTATGTATCTTTTATCTTGTGGCAGGGGATGTTTAGATTGGTGAATGAATCATGAGTAAATAAACAGAAATAAGATTAATATTCAATACAGGGAGGGTATTTTTTTTATTTTGACATACAAGATTTCTTTCTGTGGCTTTGGGGGCCCAAGAAATGAAGGTTTGATTGAAGATTTTTTTTTTTTTCATAAGCAGTATGTAGGCCAGACTTCCCGTCCACTCTGATCAAGACCTAGAGAACACTTCTACCATATCCACAGGGGAGATATGAATCAACCATTGGGCAGACATTTTGCCTAACAGGATCACAGTAGACTCGACCTCAAAGTCCAAATCCTGTGCCACATCCCAACTCAAAACAAAAAACAAAACAAAAAAAACCCAGAAACTTTTCACCTGGCTAAAGAGCACCACTGGATCAACCAATTGTGCACCGTGTAACCTTTCGGCCTGAATGTCGAGGGGAAATATGCACCCTTGCTTTGTATTATTATTATTATTACCCGAGAATATACTAGGGTATTAAATATAAAGTTCCATTTGGGATAGGTTTTCCATTTTTTTTTGTATATTTTGAGCTCGTCTGACCAAAGGTCGCAGAGTTCATGTCTGTCCCTCCATCCGTCATTCCGTCTGTTAACTTTCTGCAATAGAGCATGATACAGTCCACAGTTTTCAAGATTGCTTTGTCTTGAAAGATACAAAATTCCATATCTCAAAAGATAATTTAATTGGACATGCCAAGTTTATAGGATATATTATATAGATAATGTCCAATGCTATGTTATATAAAATTCAAGATTTTGACCTATTTTTGTTAGGTCACTAGACCTGTTAAGTTGGAAGAGGTGGTTTTGTAATGGCAGGCTTTAGCTTGGACATCAATGGCAAAGAGAATTGAGCCTCCAAATCAAAATTGTACTCGAGAACATTTTTTATAAACTCTACTTGGTGACCTACTTTTTGGATCACCTTGACCCAATGATTGTGACCTTGACCTATTTTCAAGGTCATAAAAAACTTAAGAAAAGGACATTAATTTGATTCAATATCTTGATAAAGAAAAAGGCAAATGATACCAAATGTACCACAAATGTGTATCATATGGAAGTTTGACATTGCATAGTATTGATGACCTAGCTTGATTAATTTTTTAAGGTTGTGGAGGGAATACATTTCAGGAAATGATTTGTCTATGATGATGGTCAGCAGAGCATTAGGTCCATGTGCCTCTTGTTTTAAGTTATCCCCCAAAATCTCCCTCTACCATATGATCTTCACATAATGTCTTGACGTGTTTACATGCAGCATTTTGAGTCATGTTGACCAAAGGTCTAACACACAAATTTGACAGCTAATTTGTACAGTGAAACCTCATTATAAAGACACTCAGATATCCGACATATTCAATATAACAGCACAAATTTTTTTATGGGAAAAAGTTCACTGTCTTTGCTATTTGATTCATTTATCTGACATATTGAGTTATCTGACACTTTTTTAGGGAACAGATGGTGTCATTATAACAAGTTTTCACAGTATATGGAAATGGTTTATTATATTTGTGACAAGAATACAGGCAACAAACATTTTAGCTGACTGACAAGTCAGCTGAGCTTATGCTATGACTAGCCATCCATCATCCGTCCATTGGCCACAATTCACATTTTCGACTTCTCTAAAACTGTAAGCCAGATTCATTTCAAACTTGGTGGGGATGTGCCTTGGGTGGGTTTCTACCAAGTTTGTTCAAATGGTCATGCTCTCAGTGATCTTTGGATTTTTTATGATTTTTTTTTTTTTGTTCTTTTTGGGGGCAAATCTTAAAAATCTTCTTCTCCCAAACCTCTCACCCAATTGCTTTGATGTTGCACAGGAACACTTCCGGGGACTTCTACTACTAAGTTTGTTCACCAAGTCGCGCTGCAATTTTTACCTAATTTTTTATGATTTTTTGTGTATTTTTGTTATTTTTGGCTTCTTCTCTAGAACCGTCACTTAGATTAAACTGAAACTTGGTGGATATGCTCTTTGTGGAAGGGTCAAACAAAGTTGTTCACTATGCGGCACTGTTGTGGATTCCTGATTTTTAATGAATTTTTAAAATCGGGTACATACCAGTCAATGCAGCTTTCCTGTTGATTACTATGCAAGTCAATCGGCATTCTAATGCTAATTCACATTTTTACTTCTGCAAAACCATCATCCAGATTGACTTCAAACTCAGTGGTAATGTACTTTGGGTGAGTTTCTACCAGGTTTGTTCAAATGGTCACGCCCCAGTGATTTTTGGATTTTTAATGAATTTTTTTGTGTGGTTTTTTGGACTTTTACAAAATCTTCTTCTCTGAAACTGCTCACCTAGTCTTTCTTAAGACCCTTTCTTAAGTAATTCATTATAAAACAAAATTGCTAATGAATATTATAAAAATAAATGAAGGGGGCTGTCATAGCGTCGAGCTAGAACAAGCCAGGCCACGAAGCGGTCCTGGACAAGACTCGGGTCTTTTAATTTTCGCAGAGCTCCTATGGCATCCGTTTACCAGTGCTGCGGTGCTGGTCGAAAAACTCACCGGCAAGGCAACAGCCACCCAATACATGCAGGTACACTTTGATGACACGTGTTGCAGCAGGTCTGCGGCTGGGGCAACAGTGTCAGAGGACCATAAACTGCGCTGGCAGCTGTGGTACAGAAGTCTTGGCAACATCCAACAAATTCTCTGTCTTCTGGGTACGCCTTAAAGATGTCAGTTTCACTCTCAATGTGTGTTGTGCCTTGTATGGAAAAGCTGATGGGTGAATACAGGCACGGACATATACGGATAATTAAATGCACATTATACATCCATGATTTTTTTTTTAAATGGTAGAAAGATGGATGGAAATAATGCACACCTGCAGAACAGATGGGTGATCAATATGCCATGAAATTTATACTTGTTAATGAAAATAATAGAAATGGAAAAGCAACGAAGAACCCAAGTATCTGACTGTTTGGAGTCCCTTGACCTTGCTTGACTTGAGTGTGATGTATGGATGGCTGTGACCCAGTAAATGGTGTGAACATGGAGGTATTAACGGCATAATACCTCCATGCTGTGCGCAACCTCAGTCTCGCTTGTTTGTCACCTGGTTTATTTAACACTTTAATGAAGTGCTGGTTCAGTGCACTTGTGTGTCCCTGGCCAAAGTCATTCTCCCATGGAATTTTGTAAAAGGACAAAAATATAGTTTTATGGGTATGAAGATAGTATGAAATGTCAGTGTACGCTAACTGCAGAATGTTAGGCACCCCCAACCACCTAGCCTAACTCCATTTTAACATATAAGTACCTTGCATCAGTAGTGATTGTATCAAAAGCAGTAGATGTTGTGACATGTTTATCATGTGAATGTGTTTGTTTGTTGAACAGTAAAACTGGAATTTGATTTTGTTGGAGAAAACAAAATTTTTTGGTCCAGAAGAAAACTGTTCAGTTGGTTTTGACTCCCCTGTCCCTGTGTATGTGTTGTCAACTTTACTTAATGCTAATTGGTAAAAGTGGATGCCGCCAAACAATTAATTTGTTTCTCAGTAAAAGTTTTATTGGTTATAAAAGGTCAATGTTGACCAATACGTCATACAAAATAGGTCCAGGACACATACTAATTGCCAAGCTGGCCTACAAAATCACTGGAGCATTATGAATTGAAGACACTTGATAGAGACTCGTCCAAATGTTCATCCCCACAAAGTTTGAAGAGGATCTAATCCACAAATTTGCAGAAAACTATACATACATTTGTGTACAGTGGTATCCCTGTCACAATCTTATAGAACTTTTTCTCCTGTCGATTATGGCCCTGTTTAAAAAAATTACTACAAATCGGCAAGTAACAGTATTGCCACCTGGTGAACAGCCTTGGTGGAGATGGAGTCAAGCCACATGTCTACCATGTTTGAAAAGAATGCAGTGTTGGGTTCACGAGAAGTTGTTGAAAATTACAAAAATATGAAAAAAAAAATCATTAAAAAAATGAAGTGCCCCCTGTTGAAGAAATTATAAGGTCTTGGACTCTCCAACAGGGTCTGAATGCAATTTTCATCCAATTCGCTAACACCTTCCACACACTCCCCTTCTCCTCCTACCCCACTCCACCTTCCCTCCCCCCCCCCCTCTCCTTTCCCTCCCTCCACCACCACCACCACCCCAAAAAAAGAAAAAAACATTGGACCATGATGGGTTGAACAAACTTGTTAGAGCACCAACCAACATAATTCAACACCACATTTGAAATCTCTGTGGTCGACAGTTTTGGAGAAGTCTAAAGTGCTGTTGTAGTATGGAGGGACGATGGACCATCCTAGTCTAGATCTAGCTATGCTCTTAGTTGATGGAAAAGTCGCCTAAGGAATAAAGAAAAGTACAGTTTTTGCAGCACCACCAAGTTCATACTTCCTAATTGAAAATAAAATCACAGAAAGGGCACCTGGGCTAGACATGTACACTTAGTTCACTGTCATGTTTGTGATTTAAACCTTTTTCAAGTGCTTTTCAACATTTTGCCAAGTTTTGAGCACTTTAACGATGACAATACCCATTATGTAACCAACTGGCAGTTACTCGATTTGTGACATGAAAAATAATGGGAATTTTTTTTTTTTAATTGTGAGCCACTTTGTAGAAATTGGGCCCATTAACTTTTACAGATTGTACCCTATTCATACTTAAAGAAATGCTGTAAATCTTGTAATTGTTAGATCACAACGTTTCTTACATGTAATTTTGTTTTCCAAACGATTTCCTTTTAAATGCAGTTCGGGGGGGGGGGGAGGTCTTATTACCAGGATGGGTCAGAATTACTGTCACAGGCAGCCTTGCAGGGCTTCATGTCAGTCAAGTCTGGTTTGTTTTGGTTGCATGATTTGACAATAGACGGCGCATTTGTACACCACTTGTGAGACCAAGAACACAGATAATGGCATCGGGTCCTGGTCCTAGAAATGTTACTTGCGAAACGAAGATCTCTTACTTGCGATTTTCAATCTATAGTGCTATAGATCTCTTTGTTCGACCTGATTAATTAGGGACTACACTCAGATTGCCGGGGTCAAAACATGCCACGGCCCCCGCAGTCTGGCACAGACTGCCACAGTGCTGGGCGGTGGACCATGCACGCACATCAAAAGATTGGCCATGTTTCAGCAAATTCAGGCTTGTAAACATTGTTCGAAACTTTGTATTTTTCATTCTGTATAACGTCTGCTTTGTAACTAATAGACATCAATTGGATTGACAAAGATAGTGGATATAAAAGGGACACTACCACGAATTTCACAGCGCAGTGTCCAGGATGACTGCCATGGTAACGCAAACCGCTTTCATGGGCCAATCAAGGACAGCATCAACAAACTATGTGATCACGTACAACTCCATTCACACATCGCTGCTCATTGGCCTTGCCCTTCGCGCCATGCAAACCTGTTAGCTTTTATAATTTGGTACCACTGATCTGCTGAGACCGGTGCTTTATGTGGCTGTGATGTTTACAAGATCGGTTACTACTGATATATTTATCATACAAACAGGACAGGTGGTGCCACATTTTAAATCAGAACTATTTCACTTGGTTCAAATGCAAACAGGACCATGCATGATCAGTAATTGATGGGTTATTCTGTTTACCAAACAAACATCCGTTTCTAAGATGATAATGGAAAACTTTAAGTTAAAGGTTTACATTATCATCTTCGCATTAAGTAAATACGTGCAGCATCAAGATGGGAAGAATTTACGACGGTCGGTAACAACGCCTTTTTTAACTTGTCAAAAGAATCCGTCTCATATACATACAAAAATACATAAGTTATGCGCATTCACGTAAAATTGAAGGGAAAAAAATGTGTTCAAATTTCAGTTTAGGTGCAGAACATACAGGGTATCAGCTGTTCTATCATTTAAAACGTAAAGATTCAGACTTCTCTCTCGGAAAACAAAGTAGATTTAAATAATGTTATAGTTTGTCTTATTTGGTAAATTAGAAAACCTACATATTTTCCTGTTGAATAAACAAGCACCAGGGGGTAACGATACATGTTTTGACAGTTACATTGCTTATACGACATGCGAGACCAGACACAAGCATTACCATATTTCACTCTGTAAGATGGGAAACCTGTGGCATATTGTCATAATAACTGCGTGATAGTGGGACTGAAAGGGCCACCAAAGGCTATCATAATGATATTTACATAGGCTATACAGTAAATATGACGTACTACTACTAGTCGCCTTGTTTTATCGATAGCTGCGTGCACTAATTGTCTAAACTTGCATTTTATGAATATAGGCCTCGACGAGCTTTGTATCTTATTAGTGATACACTTGCCTGCAAAGCAGACCAAGTTCCGTGTTAATACGTAGCTTGGGTCTGCTTTGGAGGCAATTGATACACACTAGGCGTATATGATACTATATACCATGGCATGATTAGTGTATCTCAGGTCCCCCTTAAGTCAACAGCTTCCCTGGGAGTGTCACAAAAAAATGTAAAAATCACTGAGGCAGACATTTTAAGTGCAGCCAGTTTTGATCGAGCATTTTGGGGGAAAGGGTCATTTAATATTGATCATCAGTTTCATGTAGAGTTGCCTCCTCTTGTAATGAATACACGTGCTTGATCTTTGGATAACGATGAGCATCACTGACCTCAATGTTCACGAAATTTTGCCACGCAAGTATAGATTCAGGTACCTATATTGTACAATAGACCAGGCAGTGTGGATCCAAGAAGTGCGTCCCCTTACCCCCATGGCAGAGAAAGAAAGGACGACACTCTTCTTCGCCTTTAGAAATGCATAAAATCCATTAGCTTTTGGGGGCTTCAAACCCAGGACCCTGTTGGAGAACACCTAACCCCTGGCCTCCTTTTTCTAAACTCCATCCTACCTTTACCCCTCCCCCCCCCCCTCCCGCGCAACAAATCCTGGAGCCATCCCTGTAAGCGTATGTGAAGATTATGCGATATAGACATAACTTGAAAGTTTTGATGCTTTTGCACTGGCATTTGTTTGTACACTTAATGTCTATTTCACAGAAATTAGCATATATATGACTCAAAAAATGCAGTTTAACATTTATGGACGACTTAGATGTTGCAAGCTGGCCAAAGGATGCGTTCAATTTCAGTTCAAGTCCATGTATTTTTTGCACGGTTTTCAGTATATAGCCTACACTTCCACAGGTGCGCCATCCACATTATCTCCACTTCGCGGGGGCTGCCCCAGGAGTACAACATTTCATTTATAGTGAGGGTGATAAAAGTGCACAGTCACTTTTCTCTTGGGCTAATGAACCAACCAGAAAGTTGGTCATTATCACCTTGGTCATTGGCAGTATGCGTGTCATGTTGTACTGTAGCCTGTTGCCATGGTTTCAAAAAAATTGTCACTTTTTTATCGTCAAAACAAGGATCATTTACCCAAAGAGCAGACCAAGTGGAGTGGAGAAAACACGGAGATCGGTCTGTTTAGCTGACAATTTCCAGCAAAGTGTGCATTAATTTTTACAAGAACCAAAATTATAGGATACATGTGCATTTGTTAGCATGATCACTGTATGGCTTCATAGGGAAAATTCTCTGGCTGAAGACTTTATAGTTACTTGCAGTTAATTATAGCTGTAGCCTTGAAGTAGGTCTCTAAAAACATTGATTTACAGATCAAATTACTTTTTTTAATGTTGCACATTTGTCACTGGTTTTACTTAGTCTCGGGGAGGGGAGGTGCATCTATTATTTTTCTCCCCGCCTTTGCCTAAGTTATTCACTTCACATCATTGTTGTAGAATTCACTCACTTTAAGTATAAGCTATAATACCGTATAAAAGCTATATGCTTTCATGTAACCAAATATTAACTTTTGATCCCTTCGTAAAGATGTTATTTTTTTTCTAATTTCTTTGTTTTAAATTTGGATTGGTGAGGCGATGGGGGAGGTAGGTGAAACTTTTATATCATACTCTTTTAAAATGTTTAAAAAGTTTCTATCAAATCTCTCGGTTTCGCTGATCAGTTCGGGTAGGAATAACAAGTTTTTTATGTTTTTTGTTTTTTAACTTAGCACTTGCTCCATCTGCTTTGTACGTTTTGCAAAGAGTCTATCAACTTATTGGACAAGTTTTGCTTGTTTTGTTTGTGGGTTCCGAGTTGCAACCCTTGATACTCCGAGTTGCAACCCTTGATACCTCTGCGAAAAGGCAGGTATGTGTATTATGCTTTTATTTTGTAACAGCCAATCAAATGTGAGAGTCGTCAAACTGCGGAACTCGCATATCATCAGGCTGTGCTGACACTTGCATTGGAGAATTTTTCGATAGGTGTGACAAAAAGAACCCAATAATTTGAAAACATCTGAGGAAAAATATACAAGAAAGGAGTGTCACTAACCTAAGCCGCCTCACAGGCTCAGTTTGTGAATTTGTTTTTTCAAGATCGGAGACAGGTAAGCAAAAATTACACAATGAAGTGTTCCAATGGGTTCCAATGCTTGTTGTGTTGTCAAAATATGGCCGAGGACCGAGGTGATTTGGAATTGAATTTTATCTTGCAAGATTGTGAACAGCAAACAGGCCTAACGTTCTTGGTGCAGTGTTGGTGTTAATATTGGTGATTTTTTATTAGTTTTCATTAGATGCCTGTGTACGCATATTTACGGTGCGTACTGGTCAGTTATAAAAAATAAGGTCTGTTGCAACCCCGTTTTACCAGTTGTAACCACATGAACTTGCAAAGATGCATCCCACATCAGGTGGGATATGTCTATGCTATAGACTATAGTATCATCACTTGAGCTACCTTACTTTTATCATCGCCTGCATCTTGCGTATATCAGTGAAGTAGGCCACTGTGGACATGACCACGAAGGCTTGGAACCATCTCCACCCCCAAAGTCAAAGACCATGCAGTTGCCTACCATTGGCATTGCCCTAGATGATGATGATGTGGCTTGGCCCAACTTCGGGGATGGGATGTATGCCATCGATGGCAGAATCAACCCCCGGGTATCAACCTTCCGTGTCAGAAGTCAGAACGAGTAAAATATCATTTTGTTATTGGCCCATGGATACAGATTTATAAATATGCTGCATGTATCAATAATTTGCAATGCCAATGGATGTAGGCATTGGAAGTATTCAGGCAATTGTGTTAGAACGAGTCTTTCTGTTAGCTCTAAACTGTACACAAGTTGCATAGTGAAAGACCTGTGCATAGCCACGCAGATGTCAAGCCAGTGGAGCATATTTAATAACTATCAGTCATTCTGAATGTAAGGGCTTTTGCCTGCCTGGCTCAGGTAAGATCACACAGAGAACATGCTGCAAGTTAAGAGTTTGTATGGCCATTAGCATTAACCCATACACCCTCAGGTTATGTCTTATGACATTATGATCTGTATAACTAAATATTAACACAGCATTTGTTACAACACATGTAGACAGGTGCGTTTATGATACAGTGACTATACTGGCAAAAAGTATTTACTAGGATTAAGATTACCCCATGTTGATCAAATAACCCCAAATTGCTTCTTTTCTGCAGGTATGTGCAATGTTGTTACTGGATTATCAGTTTTTCAAATTTAAACTGATTGTATGAATTTTGCTCCCAATCCAAGATTTTTTTTAGTATGTTTTATTTCTACTGATGCCTAGTTTTCTTTCCTAAGTTAAACACCAGTCAATAAAAAAATCAGACATTTGGTGGGTTTTCTTCCTGTCACACCATTATGTCATTTCGACCAACCAAACCACACACTGAACATGAGAAACATATAATAATAGTACCATACTGTAAATTGATTTTATTTTGCTGTAAATTTTTTTTTTTTTTTTTTTTTTTTTTGCTTATTTTGCTTGATGGCACAAAACAGTGAAAACAAAAATACAATGAAGTAGTATTTTAACATTGATTTTGTAGGATTTATATTCAAAATAGTGACATAATATTTTCAGTGAAATGCAAAAACTGTGAAAATTTATTCATGCAAAAATAAGTACATTTACAACGTAGGAAGCAACAATAAAAAGACTTACAGTTGTTTTCACCATCATGACAGCATAATCTGGGTATAATTTGACATGTGCAGCATAACTGACTGAATGTGTAAAAATGTGTCGAGAAGTTGCACAGCTTTGATAAGATCTTTCACTCTCTTAGAATCTTTTCATCCTGCCCAAACTTTTTATAGGGGCATGGGCACTGTCATTGTGTTCAAACTTTACATGTCTCTATCAACAGGTGGCCTTTAAAATAGATAGTGGACAACTGATGTTCACAGCAGAAACAGAATACCCATGTAATATCCTAAGGCAGACTTTTGTAAGGTAAATTAAGATGCACTTCATCTCATTCAATATTTCTGTGTGAAAGAGTTGAAAATTATAATTTTGAAAACATTTTTTGTTTCATCAGGGAAAGAATATGTAACGATACATTAAAATAACAAGAATTACATTCAGAAGAAAGTAAGTTGACAGGTTTACACATTATGAATTTAGAATATGTACTGTCACCCTGTGTGCTTGTACATGCCATCATTTCCATGAACATTGTGGAAACTGGCAAATCTTGGCCAACCAGCTGTATCAAAAGCTCCATGCAGCCAATACGTACACATATATGTTATGCAAGCTTTTGACTTTTATGCAGACCAGGTAATTATGCATATGCTTATGCATTTAAAATAAATATGTGGAACTCTACAGTTGCCAATTAACCCTTTTAGAAACCTACATCCTGCCACTTCCAAATTTCTACATCAAAAAAACAAAAACAAATAAAATGAAAAAAAACTAATACAACCATGGCAAATATCCAACATCAGTACTTCATTTTTAAACATACCTAATGAGCTAAATATGGCTCACTTTGTGAGAGTGGTCAAGGAAAATGACATGTTTGTCAAACATAGCAAATTGGTAGATTTAATGAGCACAGTTAATTTTCCTGTCAGTTAGGGACAGTTTGCATGTGTGGTGTGTGTGAGAGAGTGAAAGCTCCTACAGAAATGAAGCAGAATCTCCCAAAGAACTGAGGTTCATTTCACTTTATCTAATTCTCAATAAACTTAAAGAGGAATAATCAGTCTGGTAGATGACCCATCAAACACACAAGTTTTACACACAAGAAAAGCTGCTACAAATAATTCATGAATGTTAGCATAACATTTACCTATGCTTGTTGCAACTAGGTTGCTGTTGCAACAATTTGTGATATGACAACTACAGATGTTTGTGTCACTTTGGTTAATGTTGTTAACAGGATCAGTCAATACCTGGTAACACTTAAAAAAAAAATACACATATGTGCAGCAGCAGTTTATTATCCAAAATGCTAATAGGAATAGAGCCCATATAACCTCAAATCTATAGTACAATGTAGTTTTGAAAGCCCCGGTTCAAATGGATCAGGTGTTGACTATATCAGTGGATGTAGCATGGGTGGGGGCCCCACCGATGCAAAATTCGCTGATATAGTGCACATCTGACCCATTCAAGAATGGGTATTTATTTAGGTAAATCATAAAAGTGCAATATTAGAATAGGAATGGATACTTTCTTTCATTATTTGCTGGTCAATTTAAGCTTGGCGCTTTGACTTATATGGCATCCCTCGGCAAAGGACCGGTATCATCTGATGATCATCCTTCCATATTTAGGGGGCGGAGAAGAACAGCATTGTGGGACAGCTTTCAAAGGGCACTTTCAAGGGCACAATGACAACCAAAAAGGGCACCCAAAAGTAGTGTTCCAAAAAGCAGGCGTTTTTTATTGTTTCCATGGACATAGTTCTGAACTTGTATCTTATACTTTTGGTCAGTTGATAGATTAATAAGTTATTTTCTCAATTAGTCTGAATTATACTGAATTTTTATGGCAAAAAGAAGGCGATTTGCCCAAATGTGGAAAAATGCAGCAGAAAAAGGCAGTGCAAAAATCCCTTCTGTTTTAAGCTGCAGACAACACTGAAGAAGAGAAGACATACAAGTTATATTTTAAGGTGACATTATTTGGAATCATTTTTAAATAGAATGGAACTGCAGTATACACATCCTAATGTCACTGCAGACACAGTAATTATCCTGGAGGCTGATTTTGGTCATGGTAGTGTGTATAATGTGAAACAATTGATATATGTTGCTCCTCGCACCAAACTAATTATGTACATTTGTTGTAATGTTGATTGCACCAGAAATTATGATAATTCCACTAGGATTTTAAAATTGTGAATATGTTAAACCTTTTCTTTCCAAATGGACCAGTTTCTCACTAAAGTGGAGAAAATCTGTAACTGTAATGGTATGAGTTGGCCTGCATGCCACCAGATCAGGCGTGTAATTATAGAGCCTTAAGGACATTAGTTAAGTCCATATAAATGTCTGGAACGAGCATGGTTCATGGTAAAACTGCAAAAATCAGTGATGCCTCAGGGCCCAGATTGTATGTAATAAGCAAATGCAGTCATCTGTGTAAACTATATTTATCTCAAACAATAAATATATAAATGAAAAATACAGTGTTGCATAGTAAATTGGATGTTCAATTATAGATGATAAGTAAAAAGTCTGATAAGTTTTTGGAACAAGTCAGTAGCGCAGATGTATTTTAACCCTTTTATGGTTCAAGTAAGACAGGTTCGACATGCCTCCTTGGCACATGGTGGGCGCAATGCACCTAATGTGTGTAAAGCACAGCCATTGACCCAGGGCAATGCTATCGTAACGGATCTTGTCTACAGTTCTCACCCAAACTAAATGTTTTCTGTTGACAAGAAGTTAATGGACAAAACATGGAGGCCAATGGCAATTTATGTCTGGGCAAAAAAAAAAAAAAATGGGGTAAAATTAGAGGGACAGGGTAAATCAAGGCTTCATCTGGTACATTGTGTGTACTGCAGGAAACAAAACTCAGTTTGTGAATTTCATTTTAAACACCGAAGTTTGGTCCGCTGAAATGACAAGTCAACAAGATTTCACTCAATAGGTTCAACAAATGCCTCTTACACACAGAAAATCAAAAGAAATTGTGTGTCTGTGGGTGTGCATGTATATTTCAACTTTTTAAATTTGCATGTGTATTTTTTTTTTTTTTTAGTTAACCAAAACGTATCTTTAAGTGGGTTTAATTTTTTTTTCTGCTTACTTTTTTTTTTCACCGTTCTCTTGAAGGTGACCCCTGGAATTATACAGGGAGTCAGAGCACCAGCATATTTTCAGTTTTTGGTTTTTTGTTGTTGTTGTTGTTGTTGTTGTTGTTGTTGTCATTGTGGGGAGGGGGGTTAAGTCAATGCATGTAGTATATAATAAAACAAGCACTGGACATTGTTGGAATGACAAATTAATACACAGAAAACAGTTCAAGTACGTGTAATAAGTGTTCACTCAGCAGATCGAGGGTTAAGTTGTACCTTGGGAAGTCAAAACATTTGAAGGCACAGAAATGTACAAGTAGATGAAGCCTGAACCCTTTCCTCCTTGGATTAAGACTTGGTAAACAGCTATCCTTAGCATAGGCTGGGCACAATGCACGCAACCCATGCCAAGGAAACCTGTTGACATGGGGCATCAAATCTTGATAGGTATCATCTCAATTTTTATTCCTTTTTTTTTTTTTTTTTTTTTTCAAATAGCTGCTGAAATGAGTGGAGAACATTGTAGCAGATGACGTTTGATCAGCTGCAGGTTTTGGCTAGTTTGAGGGACAAGGCAAAATAATGGTTTCCAAAGATTGCCTGGGTGCATAGGAACGTGTCGGCAGATGAAGGGTGTAATCAGGGTTTTAGATGGATCCTGGTCGCATACCATATGAGGCTATCTGTTAATATTTTTTTATGACTATCTTGTCCTTTCAGGCACAGTAGGGGACACTTTTTTACATTAAAGGTAGAAGACATTGAAGTTATGATACATGTAGTTAATGAAATATGTTCTCTTGGTGGATTCATCTGTCAGAAATTCAAAATACATGTACCTGATAGGTTTGTGGAGCATTTGGGCTACATATGCATTCATAGTGCATGCAAGGAAGCATTTTGTATGATGTAGATATCTTGAGAGGTTGTTGTGACAAGTTTTGTAATTCATTAAGAAACATTAGCACATGTACATAATGTATGCCTTTGGGCTTGTGACACTATGGACACTGTAGGGTTGACCCTTAACCCAAGGAATTAAGATCAAGTCAGTAGCTTTCCTTGGCATGGGACATGTTATCTTGATAGTTCTCATTCAAATTATTTTTCATCACAGTGAAATCAGTGAAAAGCATTAAAGCACACATTGACCACTGACTGGTTTTTACTGGTTTAGATGGGAAACGGTTAACATAAATGGTATAAAGTAGAACAAAAGGCAAGTGTGGTAACGTAAAGGTCACTGGGCAGACATGTTCTTCACAGATGTTACATACATAGTAAAGATTCCAGGGTGAAGTGTGGTCTGTTTTTATACCAGAACAATATTTGTTGTGTTCTGCTGGGGCTGTTGTCTGGGTGTGAGGTTACAAAGGTATGAGCCAGGGCAGCGGTTCCTGGTTTCACACACAGTGAAACCTCATTATGATGACAAGACCTGTTCCTTGTAAAACATATCAGTTATCAGAGTATGTCAGATAAGTTTCTCAAGTAGGAATTTTACTTTAAATTTGTGGTTTAAGGTTATAATGAAGTTTCACTGTATAATCATCACACATTGCTAGTTCTTCACAAAAATGCTTTACATGATTCAGACAGATGAGTTTGCAGGGAGCATTAGCTGGATATATTAAAGTGTCTCCAGGTGGCCTACGTTAGCAGCTGCAAGAGTCAAGTGCCAGTTAAGTTTTAAACCACCATTATGTAAACATGTCCAGTAGTTTGAGGTAATAATTCCTGGTGGGGTCACAAATCAAATGAATTCTGCAAGTATTAAAATAACCTTTTGGCTGTTCAGAGTAAAATTTCTGGCAGTGGAGATGGGCCTCGACATGAATGTGGTTTGGAATTGTTTAGCTTTGTTTGTAACAGGAAGGGCATGTATGTTATGGTAGACAAAGTGTATGGTGGAACATGTCTGTGCTGGTCACCTCGGAACATTTACAGCAGGTGAAAAACATGGGCACAAATGAAGTAGCTTAGACTGTTTACATTTTTGTCAGCCATAGATAACTGTAAGTTGGCTATAACGTGGGTTCTTTTTTCTTTTCTTTCAGGTTGGTGTGTGGAATTTAAAAAAATAAATAAATAACCAGCCAAAAATCTTGAATGAAAAACATGTGCTATAGTAGTTCCTGATATTTAAGACCACCCCTTCAACCATAGAAATGGGCTCATATTACAGGTAGTCTAAAAATACAGGTGAATGTATTTAAGAAATTGCAGCATCATGAGAGACAGTCTTGAAAGATTTGCAGGGTCCTAAGGTCTGTAATAAGTACATTTGGAATGTTGAATAAAAATTAATCTTTTAATTAAAAGAATGTTTGTCATGGAGCGATCAGAATCTATTGGTTGGATTAAGTTTAAACACTCAAGACACATTTATGGTGGCCATGATTTGGATTGCTGAATATAAAAGGTATGCACGCAGAATTCCATTTTCACAGTTTTACATAAAACAGCACAAATGGGTGGCTTGCAAGTGTATTGTATGCATTATATTCCCTATTTGCAATTTCCGTATCAGATGTACATGTACAGATCTAAAAAAAGAAGACCAAGCAAGACCAGTGTTCAGCTAAAACAAAATAGTGAAGAAGACTCTGATGGTTGTCGCTTGGTAACAGCTCAATATGAAATGATGAAAAGCTCTGCATTGGCTGCTAGTACAGCAGGGGTTATATTGCTAATTGACAGTGGTTTAAATGTATTAAATTCCATGAGTACAATGCATGGCCCAGTGTGTTACAAACAAGTTTGTCGTGGGAGGGGTGCTAAGCCCTATATTAACCCCTATTGTGGAGACTAGACAAGAATGGAGGACAGACAATATGCCACCACCATGTGCTTCCGTGATGATGTGGGTTGTATCCTCCAGTCTTAATTGGAGCAGAGTGTTGCACTGGGCCAACAAATTTGAGGAGGGCAAATTGACTGTAATGGAACATAGATGGTGAGCATGAAAGGGTTAATTTTGATATACCTGCTGACCACCAAAGTTGGTGTTTCAATTTGACATACGTATGTAACTCTTAAATTTCAACATCAGAATAGATGTCATGTAGCCTACCTTGCCACAGATGGTATTCATGAGCTGGGTGGTGTTGTGTTGCCAGTCTATCTCGGAGCAATGAGTGAAGGTATAGATTTGTCAGACCATGTTGGAGTGTACCCCAGTGCACTCCTGACAATTTAGAATAGGAGATATGCATATTAATTTCTCGCCAGAACTGCATACTTGATTGCCTAGTCTCGCTTGGCGGGATATGGCGAGATACGGGTCTGTACCCATGGGGACAAGCAGGATATTACTACTATTTTGGAAATAAAGAATATGTATTAAAGGCAGATGAAAATTTTTCTTTATATATGGCTCGGGAAGTACTACATGAATACCAGTTTGGCATTTGTGAACTTAAATTTCTCAAAAAAGGGTAATTTTGTGAGAAATGAACATATAGTGTATGGCCCTGTCTGTGACAGTGATGTGACCCGCACGTCCCCCGTGATCGCTTGGTGTCAAACCCGTGCTTTGTGGCGGGAAATAAATGTGCATAGGGCATATTAACCCTTTCCCTATTGAATTAACTCTGAGTCAACAGCTTTTCTTGGCATTGGTTGGGCACTCAATGCCAACCCATGCCAAAGAAAGCTGGTGACCAGGGTCATGTTACCTTTATGGGTCTCCTCTACAATTCTCAGTGAAGTTGTTTTGCATCACTGTGGAAATTAGTTGAAAACACTTTTGATTTTGAAAGCAGACAACATTTGACCACCAGCTAGTTTTGGCTTGTTTAAGGGAGAAAGGGTTAAAAAATGAGGTATCAAATCGAAGCCAAACAAAAAGAAATGAAAGCAGTGATGGTGTTTCCATATACAGTCATCCCCTTGTGGCCAGACCACCCCAAATGCACAGGAAAAGTGGCCTTATAAGATGGATGGCCTTTCTTGAGGGGTAAAATACAATGAAAATATCACACTTGCTGCATAGAGAAATGGCCTTTGTGGAGGAGATGCCTCTCTTCAGGAGGACCTTATAAAAATGGAGCCACTGTACAAGTGCTGGTGTGGAAGTTGCAAAATTTTATGTATGGGCCAGGTGAGTACATGTACTGTAAAAAATGGCATTTGTAAGTCTCAGCTAGATTGTCAATCTGCTCATGACATTGGTGCCCACTGTTCTGTGGCCCAATACAAGTTGTAATGGCTTTATCCTTTATCTTCTGGTTGAGACCACTGATCTGTCAAAAGCAATTTACCATCAGAGAGTTTGCAAAAGAAGCAATAGAGTTGTTCAGCAGGGCTTGATAACTACATGTATAGTTGGTCGTTCTTTGTAAGACCACATTTTTGAGGGACCTCAGGTCTGCACTTTGAAGACCATATCTTTCAAGCATGTGGTGTCTTTTCTATGTATTTATTTCCATTGGAAGACCACCTACTTTGAGTGACCAGTTTTCATGCCTGTCAACATTCTATGGCAAGATTAAAAATAGGGAGATTTTTGTTCCTCATGGGGGAGATTATATTTTTTAAACAGAATAAATTAGAAATATCTTGATTCTTATTGGGGAGATTGTCCAAATTAACTAAATTGGCAAAAAAAAAATCTAGAAAGCAAAGTCAAAAAGTGGGAGACACGCCAAATGGGGGAGACTTGACAGGTATGAGCTTTGGACCTGCCCAAGGGTTTGCCTGTCAAAGGAGAGACTCCTGTATTGGCTTTAACTCACTTGAATTGAGCAGCCAATATATATGTATCAGATTGAAAACCAGTAACAGTAGACTCGTCTGGGGCATGCCATCTTTATGGGTGTTAATACTAGTGTCAGTTAAAATATTTTGTGTTGACATGAAAGTAAAACAGGCCACAGTTTACATTTGGGTCCTTTTGAGCGGGGAAGTGTTGGTTACCTTGTAGTGGGACAAGTCTTGCAAACAAGTCAGAAGGATAGAACACATACCTAGGAAATAAAGCATGCTGCTTGGTGGAAGGATGCATGGTTCTAAAATATTTTGAGTGTGTTTGTTTATTCTATTGTCACAAATTTACACTTCAGCATGTGCACATAGTGCATTAGTATACATTTCTTACACTTTTAAACATTGAAAATGTATTGTTATCAACAGCAAGATTATATCCATATCTTACTGTTCAGTACGAGCTAAATCGCCATCTCAGCTGAGCATGCTCAGACACAGCTTGACCCCTAATTCAGCCAGAGGTCACAACTAGGGATAAATTGTAATGAATTATCACAAAAGGTAACACTAATAGTTGTCAAACCAAAAACTATCAACAAACATGTTTTAGGAAAGCTTTTGCCTTGGTAGAAGTCTCTGTGGTATCTGTTATTAGTATGTTGAAAATTCTGCACATGGAATTATTTTCGGGGAAAATTCTCAAATTTTCAACAACAACAAAAAAAAAGCGATAGTTTGGTACTGGTTACCCAGGAAACTTAAAGAAGTGAATGTGGAAAGATCATTTCCTGTCTGTAATGACCTGCGACCCACATTTTGCCCTGGTGGCCAGGTGCTCTCAACTTGGCTTGTACTGGACAGGCCAGTTTTAAAGTCCTAATTTCCATTGTATAGCCCTTAAATTCTGAGTTTCTTTGGGGGACAACAGTATGTTTATATCTAGGTTAGCACTAGCACTAGCCAAAATAGCCAAATGCTACTAAAACTTCAAAATGGCTACTAAAAGTAGTAAATGGCTACTAACCCCCCCCCCCCAAATTCTTTGTTTTAAAGCAGAAATTTAACAAATTCAAAGTTTGTTGTGTAGGTCTTTCCAAGAAAAAGGGAAATTTTGGCTAGTAATTTCAAAATGCTAGCACTAACCTGGTTATATGATACCTGCATTTCAGTATAGAGATCTTGCCACTAAGTTGCCAGGTATATAAGTGTAGTCATTGTTGGATCACATAATTAACAAGAACAAAGTGGTTGCTTTCATGCCTTTCATATTGGATCAAGTTGTATTTAATAGTACGTAGATGATTAGCTTGTCAGTTTTTATCAGGTGGTTGTCTTCATGATATTAAATAGTGGATTACTTTGCAGTCATGCTCTGGCTGTTCATTTCTCATTTTTCGCCATTTGTCCTCTCTCCTATGGAGATTTTTATCAAGTGAGAATTCCATTAAAAGGACACAAACTTTCAAATTTCCAGCAAAAAGAGCTAAGAAGCCCAAGCTCCATATCATGTCAGTATATTTTGCACTGCCCCTGGGGTTAGAGGGTTGGCTGATTTAGTAGGCAAATCAAAATTGCAATGACGGTCTCAAACATATATCAGACAAATACATTCCCTTTTTAAAATATGTGTTTGAAATTCCTCATTCCTTTTATCTGAAGATTTAGCCTTAACACTTAAAAGTGCTGACTTTAAGACTGAGTCAACAGCATCCCCAGGAAATGTGCAAAAAGTGCACTGAGAAAAGGTGTTGACCCAGAACATGCTGTTTGGTTAAAACTGTTGTCATGTCGATACTTTCAATTTTATTAGACCTGTCATATTGATACTGGAGTGAAAGATTTTTCACAAAGAATTGAATCTGGAACCAGTAAAATGGTTTAGGCAAGAACAAACATTATCATGCTCCAGTGGCAAAGAGTTACTGCATCCATTAAAATACCACTGGCTTTGAAAGATGATAGTCCCATAGGATTAGTCGTTTACAAGAGGGGCCTGCACTTAGTTTTTTGCTTATACACACACACACACAAACACACACACACACACATAGGTATGTATGTATTTGGAGTGGGGGCATAAGGTATTAACTTGGTTTCATGTGCTTGATATTAAAAAACGTGAACTGTCGTTGCTCGATACCTTGTCACATTTTGTATCCAGGGTATTGGCAGGTGCTGATTTCATGGTATAGGCGAATAAATGACCAGATGTGTTAATTTGCATTTTGTAAGGTAATGCATGTTAACAGGGCTGTATTACCAGGTGACTGTATATATAGTGAAACTTCATAATAACGACACTCAGGTATCCGACATTCAATATAATGACTCGAAGAAATTTTCATGGGAAAAAAGTTCATTTTCTTTGTTATTTAATTTATTTTTCTCACATATTCAGTTATCTGACACATTTCTTAGGGAACAGAGGGTGTCATTATAACGAGTTTTCACCGTATAATGTATTTTGTCAAAACATGGATAGTTTATCACGGGTTAGTGGTATGACATGTTTTGACTTGTTTTTCAGCAGTGACTGGCACCATTAAATTTCACAGGTGTGACAGTGGTAAACAAGGGTCAACTCATTGTTTTCACTGGCAGTTGAAACAATAGATGTTTGAGCCAGTTGCAAGATTATTTTAAGGTAATTAGCTGACTTTTTTTGGGGGGGGGGTTAATGTGTGAAACATAAGGTAGTAAAATGCACAATATAAGGTGAACTTCACCAGTGTGTTGGGAGAGAGAGGACACGGGAGTAAATACCAGCAACTCAACATGAATCAGGCATGAGAATCTTCAGACATAAACCTTAATGCAGGCTTTTTCACCAAAATAAACCAAGAATATATTTCTTTTGAAAGATGCAAAACTTGGGGCTTTCAATCACCATTTCAGGCGTTTTCTTTTTCACTCTGTTCTCATGCTTGCATGATACAAGCAGTGGTCCAGCAGATGCAGATATGTTGATATGTCTTAGTTCAGACATGCTAGGTTAATGCTAGCATTTTGAAATTACTGGCCAAAATTTCCCTTCTTCTCGGAAAGACCTACACAAGCTTTGAATTTGTTAAATTTCTGCTTTAAAACAAAGAATTGGGGGGTTGGGGGGGGGTTAGTAGCCATTTACTACTTTTAGTAGCCATTTTGAAGTTTTAGTAGCATTTGGCTATTTTGGCTGGTGCTAGCGCTAACCTAGGACATGTGGAAGACCACTTTTATGGACCATTCATTGCTGAAGTAATCTTTATATTCTCCAGTTGAGCTGCAATTATAGCTGCATCATTTTAGCTCTATTTTAACATTCAGAAACAGTTTCAAAATTAAAAAAAAAATGTCAAGTTTCAGTGAACATCTGTGTTTTATCAGCACTCTTCATTCAACCCAATCAGGAAGGTGATGTTGTCAGAAGTCAGTGAACTATCAGTTTAGTTGACTGTCCATGATCAAAACAGTTGAAATATTGTGGCCAGATGGTTGGCTGTGACTATGTAATCAGTCAGTACTGTTCAAGTGGAATTGACTGTAATAACACAAAGCCAGGTCTTTGTTATACCAGTATGGTAGCTTTTATCAGATGAGATTAACTCTTTTCCTCCCAGGATTATTTTTATTGTGTGACAGTGTGAATATAACATAATGTGTGTTCCTGTGCATGAAATTTTGGGAATGTTTTGTTTGCATGTACATTCAAATAAACAGCTTTATATTATTCAAGTACCAACATGTTGAGTGGCCAAAAAATGCAGAAACATTAGTCACTTTGTTGAGTAAGTCATCAAATATTGGATCCCTTTGCTGCAATATGTATATATATATGTATGTGTGTGTGTATATATATATATGTATGTGTGTGTGTGTATATATATATATATATATATATATATATATATATATATATATATATATATATACATACACACACATACATACATATATATATATAATTAGTGTGTAACAGAGAGCCAGTATAACATCACATTTTGCTACACTGAAAGGGTGTCACTGCTACACACTTTTTATACATACATACATACATACATACATACATACATACATACATACATACATACATACATACATACATACATACATACATAAGTATTTTCACTAAGGTAGCTTGCCAGTGAGGTGCCATTGTTTTTAGTTCTGCTGACTGAAGGTTGCAGAGCCTTAATAAAGGACCACTCCTGTCTGTCCATCTGTCCAGGTTGTAAAGTTTCCTCGTTAGCGCGATACCATCCACAGTTTTCAAGTTAACCCAGTATAACCTTCAGGACTTATAGGATATATGAAAATCTGGTCAAGTTCGATATTGGTGGCACCACCTACATTATTATGTAACATGGGTCAAAATGTGAAAATCTTGTGAACATTCTATTATCTTTAATTTTTGGTGGATCTTCATGAAATGTGGTGGGATTATGGGGGAGGTCAAAATCTCGATCAAGGTTGACTGGTGGCACCACCTTGAGTTGTTTACACAGAAATTATAAGTCGAAATGTGTTCAAACTCATATAAAAATTCATTATTTCAGCAAAGAATGCAGTTAGTCTTACCAAATGTGTAGTATATATATGTATCATGGCTAAAACTAGAATGTTATTCATTATTTTCACAATGCCATATTTTTACATTACAAAATTGATAGGAAAGATACCTTGGGTCAAGACTGATAATTTATTTTAATTTAATATGAATGACTTTGACCTATTATTTAAGGTCACCAGGCAACATATACATGTATACATGAAAATGAGTTGTAAATGCAACCACTCCTACAATTTTCAATGTAGACACATATAACTTTCAGACCTAAAAGCAGGTGGAAAAAAAAAAGAAACTTTATGTCAAGTATGATATTGGTGGCACCACCTGCAATTGTATGTAATATAGGGGTCAAAATGTGAAAATCTGCTGAATGTTCTAACATCTTTAATTTGTGATGGATATTAATGAAATTTGGTTTCGTGGTGGGGAGGTCAAAATCTCGATCAACGATTATACTCGTGGCGCCGCCTATAGTTGTTTGGAAATTACGAGTCAAAATGTATTAAAACTTATATAAAATCATTGTTCCAGCAAAGAATAGCACCAGTCATACCTAGTTTATAGGATATATGTACCATGAATAAAAGTAGATTATTACATAATATGAATGACCTTGATTTACTTAAAGGTTACCGGGGCTGTAACATTGACAGATGTGACTTGCTAATGGTGGACCTTGTACATTTAATTGCAATTATGATGTGTATATAAATTACAAATCACTATTGTGTGTGAAGTAAGGCAGCACCATATGTAAGCAGAGCACCAGGCCCACGGGCCTCTTGTTTTATCTTGCTGCCATGTTAAAGTGAAGCATAAGATGAACCTTTTAATTCTTTTTTTGAAGACTAGTGCATGGATGTCCATAATAGTCGAATGGTATAATAAGTTTGGTATGACCACATGTATATGCATGCAATGCTGTGATGATATTGTATCAATGAAGTACTGAATGTAACTGTCACGGAATCATGACAATAGTAAGGATGTAGTCAGTTATATTAAATGTGGTGCATATGTTCACTGTATCGGTTCCTTACCCTCTCTGAAACATTATCTTCACTTGATACTGTTGCATACTCTGCCCTGTCTGAACAGACTTCAACACAATTTGGAAATGAAAGGACAATCACAGAAAATGCCAGCTATTGCCTTCAATAAATCACTTTAAATTATTACATCTATCTGCTTACAAATTTTCTCAGTCCAAAGTGAAAAAACATAAGTAGTTTGCATATATATTTGGGGACAATATATCAACTGCATTGAGTTTTGGGAATGTCTTGTGTGTGGGTGGGGGGGGGGGGGGGCGGGACTGAAAACATGTAAGTCTGTATATATATTAAAGTATGATCAATAACTGCAATCCCGTGTTGAAAACATGAAGTCCCAGGTGATAATTATGAGATCAGGTGTACATTTGACGTCATTAGGTATGGACATATATTGTAAATTGCTTTGTTTCTGCGTGTATAAATTTCATGGTTTTTGTCTTTTTGACATTTCACTGTTCATTAAATTTCACTGTTTGGGACATAATTCCTATTCAAACAATGTTGAAACACTATTTCACTTTATTTTCACAGTTTTGTTCATCAGCAAAATAAGCAAAAATAAGAGTACAGTGAAATTAAAGCAATTTACAGTACATACTGGAAGAAGAAAGTAACATATGTATTTGATAATATCCCCAAAGCCTATAATTAACATTTTTTATCCCTCCTGATTGAAAAGAAAGTAAGGACAATGTCAGAGTTTTGCTGTGAAAAGAGTAAATTTGATGGGAAAATAATGTCATAGAAAGAACTTGCCTGCAAACCAGACCAAGTTCAGTTGTATCTCTACTGCACTTGGTCTGCTCTTATTTGACAGGATTTTATTGACAGTAAAGGAAATGAAACTATACTGGACCCTTCCCCTGGACCAAGACACCAATCAGGAAGTTGATTATTGTCACCTTGGCCAGTAGCAGCTTATGATTCTTAGTGTCCTGTAACCTGTTACCATGGTAATCATACTTAGCCAATAAGAAACTACTTAAGTCACTTTTCCAACATTGAAACAGTGACCTTCTTAAACAAGGGCAGACCCCAGAAGAGTAAACAAAACACAGAGGTTGGGTCTGCTATGAAGGCAATGAAAGAATGCATTAAATGACTTTACCACAAAGGCAGGTATTGTTTGTGTCAGAGAGGGTACCAATATTAGATAATTAACATTAAGTGCATGGCAAATCATGACCAGGGATCGCAAAGTGTTATTCATATCCATAATGTAATTACCCAGGTTGTAAACTCTGAAATGAATTTTGGTCATTAGCACACCTTGATGATGCATGGGAGTATTGTGGCTGTGAGATGCAGTCTGTGTATGAATACTAATTAATGATGGTGGACCAGACAGGTAGAGCTGCAATCAATAGCAAAGACCTTGACTACTGCATGACTTGTGCTGTAAACAGGTGCTTCTGGTTAGCAGTGTTATACCAGGAGCTGGGCAAATCAATATAGGAGTTTTATTATCAAATTATTGAAAGCTGAAGATGCCTGCTCAGTGCTGTTGAATCAGCTTTTACAGTTCAATGCCGTTCTGTTCATAAAGGCATAATTGGAATCCTTTGTAGTACTTAAAAGCATCATAGCTACTGGGAACTATTTTGAGAAGGATATAAATGTCAATTTTATTTGTGTGCATGTGTCAATACGTATCCACATCCACCTGCTAAGGTAGGGATAGACCAATACAGGTATATGTATTAACCATCGTGCTTCTCTTTCACACAAGTGTGGTTGGCTTGGACCATCTGAAATTCAAAATCTGCTGTAGAAATAAACATGTTCTACCAGGTTATCCGATCCGTTGATGGATGTATCTTTGATTCATATCCATAGTGGATTTATTGTAATGCCTGTGTATATAAAGCACAGAGCCTGTGATTGGCTACACTCCCATATTTCCAACATTATTCTATCTGTAAACCAATCAGATCTAGCAGCTCAAAGTGGATCCTTGACCAAAGGGATAATCATGAAAGAATGGGCATTGCATGGGGCCCGGCAGGAAGTTTGGAGAGCCTCTTTACAAAAAGTATGGGAGCATGATCGAAAATAAACATTTATTTCATTTTTAATAAAGTTGTATGTGTCAATTACACTTAAATGTCACTGGGTAAATTTGTGCATCCATAATCTTATCGTATGAAATATTGATTAATGGATGAACATGCCCATCACTACTTAAAGGGTATGAATTTGATAGTCATGGATGATTAAGTGTGATAAAAGTTAATATCCTTTGTATTCTAGTGTGATATGCATGCAATGTCAATATTATTGAAAAGCTACATTTTATGTGGAAAATGTGGAACATAAGATATGTTAATTTCATTGTTTCATGTGAAATTCTTAAGTTGCTTTCAGAAGCAGAGTTGATTTGTCTGTTCATGTATTTTACATGTACTGTATTCATCTTAATAAGGGCACAGTGCACTATAAAACAAATTTCATCCACAAAAGCTGAAAAAAATGTAGATCCAAAGTGTAATAATGAATTCTGCCACTCGTTTGAAAACTATGGGATATTTGAGGGGTTCTTTCTTAGAAAAAAATGGGAGGGGGGTGTGCTTATTAGGGAGTGTGTGCTCATTAAGATGAATGAGGTATGTGTCTGCTTTTACTATGATTGTGAAGTCTTACTGAAACAAGATAAACAAATCATAGCATGACTGAACCAGTGTATCATTTCCAACACTCATGTAGAAAATGACAAAGGGATCCATGTTATATCCTGAATTTATGCCACATGCAGTGCCCCATAGTATATTCAGCATTTCTACTACAGATTAACATACTTATCTCAGTGTGCTCCTGTGTAATGTTGGTATGATAAGGAAAGGGTCCAATGACCGTTGGAGTTTAAGGGTATGTATGTCAGAGCCACTGAAACCATAAAGCTCCTAGTCAGAGCCACTGAAACTTTAAGCTCCTAGTCCAACCCACTGAAACCATAAAGCCTCTAGTCTGACCTACTGAAACCATAAAGCTCCTAGTCAGAGCCACAGAAACCAAAAAGCTCCTAGTCCGACCCACTGAAAACAAAAAGCTCCTAGTCAGAGTCAATGAAACCATAAAGCTAAAGCTCATAGTCAGAGCCACTAAAACCATGAAGCTTCTAGTCAGAGCCACAGAAACCAAAAAGCTCCTAGTCAGAACCACTGAAACCATAAAGCTCCTAGTCCAACCCACTGAAACCATAAAGCCTCTAGTCTGACCCACTGAAACCATAAAGCTCCTAGTCAGAGCCACAGAAACCAAAAAGCTCCTAGTCCGACCCACTGAAAACAAAAAGCTCCTAGTCAGAGTCAATGAAACCATAAAGCTAAAGCTCATAGTCAGAGCCACTAAAACCATGAAGCTCCTAGTCAGAGCCACAGAAACCAAAAAGCTCCTAGTCAGAACCACTGAAACCATAAAGCTCCTAGTCCAACCCACTGAAACAATAAAGCTTCTAGTCTGACCCACTGAAACCAAAAAGCTCCTAGTCAGAGTCATTGAAACCATAAAGCCCCTAGTCTTCCAGACCTTGAGTGATATTTGACAGAGTATTTGTACCTGGTTTCAAAGTTTTTTAGTCTGTTGCAGCACTGTGTTTGACAGTATCTCAAGGCCATATGGCAACCTGTTCACTGCCTGGGAAGCCATGTTTCATACTACTGTAAAACTTGTGCAGCCACATAGCACCTGGTTTCATGTTCTGTAAGCCATAAAACACCCGGTTTCAAAGTGAGTGTGCATAAGACCCTGTTAAGTGCCCAGTGTAGCCATTTAGCATCCTGTTTCAAAGGTTCTAAAGAACAACCTATTTCCTGTCCTCTAAAGCCATACAATCCTCTTTCATGGCTTAATTCTGAAGCCATACAACACCCTGTTTCATGTCTTCTGTAGCCATTTACACAAACAGGAGCAATAATACCACATTTTATGTGCAGTTCTGAACCACCATCACCACCACCACCACCACCCCAAAAAAACCAAAAAAAACAAACAAACCTAATCCAGTCTCTGGAAACACTCCACAGCGGATCCATGTGATGCTCTAATTCATGGCCTCTGGAGCCAGGCCTTTCCATGAACAAAAGTCTGGCAAGCTGAAAATAGCTCTCCTGCAGTTCACATCCAGGAGAGCTGTTCATATGAACTAACTGTAAAATTGACTGTCTAGGTGAATCATCCACAGCTCTCCAGAAGTGTTTCTGATATGTGGGTGTAGGGGAGCACTAGCTGTCACTCCACTTTAACAGCAAGTCCTGGGAGCCATATGGTGCACTACTGTATAGGCCTTAATTTAAAATATTATTAACACCCTGTTTTAAAGTCTCAGAAGCAATATTTTTGCCGGCATTTGAAATCATCTGTGCCTGAATTTGTGAATATTTGGGAGCACTTTTTGACAGCCCATTCATGAGGCACTGTTAACCTACAACCCATCAACTATATAATTATAGAGTACAGTAGTCCCTCTTGTGAGAGACTACTTCATTGTGAATCCACCCGTGGACCTACTATCTGATAGTAGGTCCATGATCCACTTGCCTTTTAAGACATTACTAGGTCCCGGGCTGTTACTTTCACATGTTGTCTGACCTCTTTCAAGAGACCACCTGTTTTATTTAACCACTTTGCACCAGTTCGAGTGGTCTCTCAACAGAAGGACTACCATATATGGATCAATGATTGAAGTTTCTCAGTTTTTCCACTAAAAAATTAAAGAGACTCAGACGTAGAACTTTGATATGTTTTCAATATGAGGGTTAACCTACAAGTTTTTATGATAACTGTCACCATAATGTTGGAACTGATAGATTCATGATGTACATCAATTCAAACTACCTTTTGTGCCATGAGTTTGATGTAGTTCTCTGGGTGGAGTTGTTAAAAATGACAGTATCACTGCATCAGGGTTGCAGACCAAAGCAAGTCATTGTGGTATGCGATGAATTCATTTATCCTAGATGATACATTTATGAGGAATTCGGTTATTGGGATTAAAATAAAATCCACAGATTTATGAAAAGTAATTAAAGTAATTGTTAGCTGTAATGACCTGTGGTGCCAGAGCTTGTAGCATCGCTCATATCCGTCCGTCATTCTGTCTGTCCATCCATGAACTTTTGGGTTGTGAGCACCATAACTTTAAAAGTTTTGATGTTAGCCCAATATAACTTTCAGGACTTAGAGGGTGTAAGAAAATCTAGGTCCCGTTCAATATTGGTGGCGTCACCTACAATATTTTGTAACATAGGGGTCAAAATGTGAAAATCTTGCGAACACTCCAGCATCTTTAATTTTTTGGTGGATCTTCACCAAATTTGGTGCGATTGTGCAGGAGGTCAAAGTCTAAGTTGCTAGTGATACTAGTGTTGCCACTTAAAATTTGATGGAAATTATAAGCCAAAATTTGTGTTTTAAGATATCAAATTCCATATTTGAAAAAGTGATTTGATTAGACTTGCCAAATTTATAGGATATGTAGCTCATGTTCAATGCTATAATGATATATAATATCAGTGACCTTGACCTATTTTGTGAGGTCACCATGCCTGTAAAATTGACAAGGTGATTTTGCTATGGCAGGGAGTAGCTTGTACATCAATGGCAATGTCAGGACAGCACCAGGCCCATGGGCCTCTTGTAATAAATACATAATCTGGATGATCTTGATCCTCTGCCGGTAGGACACTGAGGACATAAAGTGGAAGACTCACTGAGTGTTGTCTTGGCACATGCAACAGTATCCTTCACAGGAATGGCACAAATAAGCCATGATTACATGTGGAATGAAGTGCCATCTGGTGGACAAATGAAACACTAAAATCACATAGGCTTTATATGTTCAGAAGCCACTTGAGGACTCACAACTTTGAATTGAAGATGTATGTACAATATAGCCATAGTGCCAGCAGAGCATTAGGCCCATGGGCCTCTTGTTTATTTGACCCCCTTAGCCTTATCAGCTTACAGGGTACTGTCATGTCTCTATGCCTGTCGATCCATTAGTCCTTCTGTCCTTCTATCCATCTGTTTTGCAGATGCAGTAACTTTGAAAAAATTGAGCTACTATCATGAAGTGTGTATACTGTTGAGGTATTTCATTGGGTACTTGGCTGGATTTGACATCCAGTGGCCTTACTTGACTTATTTTCAAGGTCACCAGCAGTCATCAATTTGTACGATGGCTTAGGGGGTCTTCATTTTGTTCCTTTTTTTTTTTTTTCGTACTATGTGGGGGTGGGGGTGGGTGGAGATAATTTGGGGTGAAATTTCAAGAGCCCATATGCTTTAAATACTTGTAACATGATTCATACATTTTACATCAGTACAGATTCATTTTTTTTAAGACATAAGTATGTGTGAACATGGTGAATGTGATGTGTAAATACTTCAAATGAGCCTGGACCAGATCATATCACATGATTGTTCCATATTTACATAAGCATTATGGTTCATTGCACTTCTACAAGATCTTGGTGTAGACACACACAATATCATAAAAATACCAGAATTGTAATCCCATAGTGGTTGTTGCCCACTCATATTCAAATGAGCGTGATATAAGAGAAAAACATGGCAACAGGGGAACCATAAATATTAGCACATAACTGGATATCAAGTAGTTCCATAGTGTTCAGTGTTTTTGACTGGATTCTTGCCAGTAGCATTTCACAGCAATTCATTACATTTCTGTGTCCATGAAATGGTAATGATTATTATGGTCTTGTTAAAATGCCCTTAAATGGATGCATGAGTAAGCAGATTGACGACAGTCCTTGTATAAGCAAGATCCTTTGATCACTCTTTGAAGATTTCCCAGAAAGCCAGAAGAACCATGAAGGGTTTGAAGCCAACAGATGACAAATTGGAGCTCCCCGTGGTCACTGAAAGAAACCTTAAAGAACATAGGCCCCACCTGCTTGCTTTCCTCAACAAGATGTAGTGGGGTTTTGCTTTCATCTTTGTTGCCAACTATTTCATCTGACTAGTCAGTCAGATTTACACTTTGTATGCAGATTGCACAGAGAGAGAGAGAGAGAGAGAGAGAGAGAGAGAGAGAGAGAGAGAGAGAGAGAGAGAGTTACATTCTCATGTATTTCTGGTTCCAAGTGCAATTGTAGAAATGTAATTTACTTCAGTTTTGTACAATATAAAAGGTCTGTGTGTCCAAAAAGATGTAAAGATACAGTGATACTGCAATATGTCTACATTATTACGCATGTACATGTAGTTTACAATGCTGAACTGGTAGCCCTAAAGACAACAGGAAAAAAGAATAGCAGAGCCTGGTTTATATCTGTGGGTACAACCAAAGGGATTATACAGTAGAGCATATTATTGTAAAGACCGCTTCTTGTCAGAGCCTTCATAATTTCTCAATGCCATCAAGTGGCATGCTGTATTTCTATTGTTAGATATCCCTGTATTAAAAGACCACTCACCATTGATTGATAGAAATATTGGTCTGTAATGCTTCAATAGCATGTACTACTAGTTCAATAAGTGTTGCATGTGCACCTAAAATGACTTGTCCCCTTAAGTGTTTCCCAAGAATGGTGTTAAAAAGACATTGTCTCTATATAGGAGTTGGTCTTTATGGTAGGAACTACTGTAGTGTCACAATGGAAGTTGCCTGAATCATTGAGCACTTGATTTTTTCAGCAAGGGAGATCCATTGCAAAATTCAGTTTCACAAAAATGCGTGCAATGATGATGCAGCAGAAACCTTCAAATTAGCTTAGCCCTACACCAACAATGATAAAGGCAAAAGATGCAGAAATTCTCATTGATGAAGTCAACCCGGCCGCACATCAGCAATAACAGATGAATGAGTTTGGATTTGATTGGTCAAAGTCACAGTGATTTGCCACAGTGGACCAGAAGCCTGTGCAAGAGGTTTGCCATTCAGCACATATGTATATTTGTTGACCCATACAAAAATTTCAATTATATCAAATTAAATTCAGAAGTGTCCTTTACATTCACTGAGGAATGTTAACAGTGCCAGTGCCTTGGCAGAGGGAATACCTATTGAGTATGAATTAAAACAAACACCCATTCACCAGTAACTGTTTGATTTTCATTAATAAATATCACAGGGAAACAATGTAGGCCATTCACTGTCACAGTCCTGCCACAAACATGCATACTAAAGAATACAAATAAAAATTAAAAAGTGTGGTGAATCACTACTATGTAAAGCACCACTTCAATGCTGGACAAAATGCCCCTAATGTATTGTCTTCTGTCATAATTTACCAGTTGACCTACACTTATCTGGGACACATGACCACTCATCAGGACAGCTCTATCTGAGGACAGGAGTCATCATTTATTCATTAATATCCCCGGAAGGTTATATCGAGCTTAAGTTCAGTGCTAAGGTTATTTCTACCATTTGAGTAAGTCTTTCCCAGCCCCACAAAGAGCACGCTGTGATTAATGACAAGTTAAAGTTACTTGTATGACTGAAATTTTGAAGGTGACTACTTTGTAAATTATTTTTGATCAAGTATGACCATAAAAAATCGTTTGATTCAAGGGTCAGTCATCCATTTGGATCATTGTAACTATATACTACTACATGATTCTTAAGGAAATGAACTGAACGGAGGTTTTTTAATTTTTCTTTTTAGCCTTTCATCCATCAGTTTCACTGCTGTAGAAAAGGTTCCTTTAACTGAGGCCCTCAATGCTTGTAACTTTCTTGCAGTGAAAGTTACCACAGAGGTGGTCGTGTCAAGTAAAATTGTCTGCAGTGTCTTTTTTGTGTCACTATTTCAAAATGATTAGTCAACAGCTTTCCTCAGCACACTGTAGGGATAAAGTAGAAAACCTGCTGATCTAGTCCATAATGGGTTAATCTTAAACAAAACAAGATTATTGATCAAAATTCACTTATCTGATGATTTTATACTCCAGCTATGAACACTGTTATGTACATGTTTTAGATGATTGTACAAAAATGTATCTGCAATTTTTACCAGACCATAGGCCGATACTTGGCTAGCACATGATATTATATGAACTATCGAAGCTGAATCAAGACAAAGTAATAGATAAGGCTTATATTAATGTATATTTGCAGCCAATGTTTGATAACATCTATAGTCTTTTTCCATTTGATGTCTGTGTGTAGTAGACTACACTGGCCATGTCAGTCTCCTGTGTGAGAGGTAGCTGGGCCTATCCTGTGGGGAAATATTGATTATACTGCAGTGATTGTCTCTAGCTTAGAATTACTTTGCCATCCACCTTGATGAGATAAAGGGTAGAGAGTACTGTGTGCATGCATGCATTCACAGAGGAGGTGAGGACTGCAGCAAATGTACAGTTCTTATACAGACTCCAATCTGCTGTAAATGTAGCACTTTGTTAGCACCCACGGGGGAACAGGAGCTGAGCCTACTGCGTAGTGCAGCACTGGCTCATGAGACACATTGAGGTTTGACAAGTTTTCTGCCATTATAATGGAGCAAATCACTACCAGTTGCTGAAAGTCTTACTCATTAGCAATCTTCATGATACTTTGGTGGACAAGGCATGTGCGGTTACAGCATATACATGGATAAACTCTGTATGTATCTATATATCATGATGGGGGGAAAAACACTTAAATCTGGTAGACCCATGTCAATTACATTGACTTGGCGTAGGCAATGGGTGTCAAGTAAGCATATATTCTTCCAGCTATATGGTTGTAAACATATGTGTGGGATAGGGGAGTAGTTTCATTTCAAAATAACAACAAAAAATAAACGCTTAAATATAAATGTGTTGCCCTGAAAATAACCTCAGCAGCATCCGAATGACATATATGAGTGACTTATTGCCAGATTTTTGCCTACAGGTGTCTCTAGGAATGCTAAAGCCACCATATCAACACAAAACTAAATCCAGGGAGATATTATACAGTTAACTTTTGTGTTCTCGGTCTAATGTAACGTTGCTGCTGACTCAAATATGTAGGCTTATTGTAACCTGAAAGGTTTTTAGCAGTTGGCAGGTTGCGTTCATGTTACGCACTCAGGAATGGAGGGAGGTCATGCTGTGCATATGTCAGAGGTACATATGGCTTGTGTTTGATGTGGGTTTCAGCTTGGTTCGACTCTAAGATGAAGTCATGCACTTGGTTGTCATGCTAGCCATCCATTAATGACAGGCAATGAAGTGGGAGCCAGTTGGCAGCTCTCAGAATGCCTCCGGAATCAAGACATCTAATCCGGTGTCATAGCAATAATAATCCTATGATGTTCCTGCGAAGCATGTGGAATGCCACAAGGAAGCCACGGAAATCTTCCACGAACCCACTGCACACAGTGTCACAGGTTCTTGCTCTCTGTCATATATGTACTCAGTGGGTATGCAGATACAGTTGTAGTCTTTGAAATGAGACTATGTAGTTATGCCATCTTTCAGTGCCCATCCTTTCCCTCACTTGCAATAGTAGCTTTTCGTGATTTGCAAAAGATCTAGATGTGTTGCCATATTTGTCAGCTTTTGTAATAATTTACTTTTAATTGTTAATTGATTTTATGTGCAATCTAGGTCCAAGAGAGTAGAGAATCTGTAGTCCAAATCAACAAGTCTTTATAATGTGTAGCAAAACTAGAATGATAATTAATGTATATGCTTGTGGACCTAATCAATAATCATACTGATATAAATACATATACAGTGGTACCTGCTGTATGTGGCCACCCCTTGTGCCAAGAAAAAGTGGCCACATACAGTAGGTGACCTGTCACCACAGGTAAATTTTACAAAGAAACTGACCCCTATGTCCAAGCCTAGTGACCACAAAAAGCAATGCGGCTGCTGACGGCAGTGGTTGCATACAGCAGGTACCACTGTATGCGCATATAAGTGCTGTTCCTACTGCTTGTGACACTATGCCATGCAGATAGCAAACACTGCATCAGCACTGGATTCTGGCAATGTGAGATGTTGAAAAGTCAATGGTAAGACCTTGGGTAAAGACCTGATGTGTAATTAGAGATGTATAAAGTGTAGGGTCTGCATAAATCCCTACCTCCTAAGTGGATCAATCTCAAAATAAGGGAATGCCGATGTCAAGGCTGCGTAGGGACACAGTGTCAATGTGCGTTCGTGCTTGTACATTAACCAGTATCACAACCATGCTTGTTGTGTAGCAACACTGATCTGCCAGGGCCGAGCCATCTGAATAAATATGGCAACCCTTGGCATTTTACTTCATTAAATTTTCAACATCCAATTGTAGTCCACACTTCATGAGACTGAACCACATGGAGGGATAGCAGAGATACAGGATGTCTATTGTTTGAGTACTTAGGGCAAACATAAAGCTGTCAACAGTATGGATACAGTCGTCCCCCACTTACAAGGTCACCCCAAGCTCACCAGAAATGTGGCATTATGAGGGGTAGCATCTCTTGAGGGGCGAAATAAAATGAAAATACCGCCCTTGCTGCAAGAAGTGGCCTCAGTACAGGGGTGACCTGTTAGCCTGTTATCAGGGGCACTTTACAACCTTTTTTTTTGGTGGGGAGGCAGATTTTAACATTTTTGTCTTGATGCATGGTACATATCTACATAACTGCCATAACACTAGGTTAGTGCTAGCATTTTGAAATTACTAGCTAAAATTTCCCTTTTTCCCGGAAAGACCTACACAAACTTTGAATTTGTTAAATTTCTGCATTTAAAACAAAGAATTTGGGGGAAATTTTAGTAGCCATTTACTACTTTTAGCAGCCATTTTGAAGTTTTAGTAACATTTGACTAGTGGTATGTAGCGTCAACCTAGTGACACATGGAGTTAAAGAAAGCCAGCATAGGAAAATTGTACACCAATTATCTGTTAGCATATGAGGCAAGGGCATCTGTACAAAGGGTTACAGTTGCACTACATTGACATAAACTGCCTTGCACCATTATATTATACAAAAATGGTATGAGATAAAGAACGGTGGCAGTCCACCTTTGGCATTTTGTCTTGGTTCATGATCAGCATTTTTATACGGAGGACAATTCATATTGCACTCATTTATACAACCATTGCATTCATTGACAGAGCTCAAAAATGGGCTTGTCCACTTGTCCCCACAAACTAGGTGTAGATTCTGTTGCAGACAAATGCTTTTGTCCAAATTTGCAATGCAAATCGATTAATCTTGATATTTTTTGTGCATTGTGGACAAGTGGAAATAATTTGTTATTTCTCACACTGATCAAGAATCGAAGTGCTTTGCACCATGGCAGCATACAAAAAGAACTCCTAAGTCTGTGTGTGAACACATACTTCTTGTTTTTCCTCAGATACTTAATTTTTTATTTATTTACATGTATTTGTTTTATTCATAAACTTACTTACTTGCGTGTGAATTTTGTTGTCAGTTTTTCTCGGACATTATTGTTCCGGAAAGTACCAAACTTGGCATGGTGGTAGACCTACTTAGTGAAATTGTGCATATTGTTTGGAACAGTCATGATAACAATTATGCAAATTAGAGGCAATTAAAATTTCAAAAGCTCCATATCGTCCAACCTATTACAGATAGACACACAATTTAAAGTAGTACATACAGGTTTGTCATATCTGCCATTCTACTGGACAGTTAACAAAAGCTGTAGCATTTTAAATTATGCTAATTAGGAACACTTGACACATGTAAAAGTTTAATATCTCCAAGTCTGTTATAAATAGAGGTGCCATTCCAACTTCCAATTTGTAGGTTTGTGACATAGCCGCATCCAGTGAATAATGACCCAAAGTTGTAGCTTTTGATTTATGCAAGTTAGGTGAATGCACAAAATTTAAATCTGGAATAACTTCAAAACTAGTACAGATAGAGGTGTCATTCCAACTTCAATTGGCAAGTATATGAAATGGCTGCATCTGATGAAACATGAACCAAAGTTGTAACACTTTAATTTAGGCAAATGTGGACAATTTAAATCAGAATAACTTCAAAACGTATTACAGATAGAGGTGCCATTCCAACTTCAATTGGTAGGTATGTGACATAGCCTCATAAAAAAATATTGTTGCAGGACTTAAATAAATACTGAGTAAGCAATCTTTAAAAGTTAACTAGGCATACAGATTGATTTGCTGACAAGCAAATCCAATTTTTCTAGTTTTCAAACTAGCATTTGTGGAGAGGAAGAATCAAACTTCTGTGACATTGTGTTGAAAGAATATTGTGCGTTTTGTACTGGGTTGATGCCAGCCATTAGTAAGTTGGCCGTATTTAGGCTAATCAGGGCTTGTCACATATCCCAAAGCACTTCTTGTCTGAAATTTGGACAAGTAGTGGGTTAAATCTCTATTAAGCTCACAATTTTAGTTGTCCTGGCTGAAGATTTGCTTGTACTGGACAATAGAGTGCACTTAAATGTCAAACTGTATGGGCTGATATGTATGTATGTATGTATGTATGTGTGTATGTATGTATGTGGGATTTGGCACTGTTTTTCATCTTTAGGCAAATTGATGAAAGATATTTTAAACTTCTTTAGTTTCAATCAATATTTAAACATCATTATGTGATATCAGTCCACTTATTGAAAAAATTGAAATCAGTTTGGCTGAGGAAATGCAAGGTTAACTAACACATACAAGTCACTGGCTACACTTGAATAATTTCTTGTGCTAGTCCAATGCCCATGCAGTGATTTTTGTTCCTGGTGGATCCAGTGAAGTAACTAAGTCCATTATCAACATATTAAATTACAGCATCACTGACTGTGCCATGTATCATGTTCATGTAATTGATCCCCTTTTTTTTTCATAAAAGAAGCTGTGATGTCCATTGCCCACTAGACTGACCGATCATCTTATTTTTTCCACTCCACTAGGTCAGCCTATTGCAGGTATTGCTGGTGCCATTAGCCAATAAACCAAATGCTTGTGTTTTGTTCATATGGCTTAAGAAATTTGCAAACGGCTAATATATTTTATTATGAATTAGATAAGAGTTGGGTGAAATTCTTGCCTTGACAACTGTTTTATTTCCCAATTTGGCTACACATTTTGAAGGCCTAGATCTATTGCTGCATTGGCTGCTGATCACTGTTTTAACACTGAAAAAAATGTTCTGTTTCTAAGATGGAACATTCTGCAGTGTTGCTCAGACCCAAATGTACACACAGATCCCTTTATCAAACTGATTGCTTCATCAGTCCAAGAAAAGGGTGATTGCACTTTTATCATGTTACCCTGACCATAGATAAAGGTTGTAAACCAGAGTCAGAGCAAGTGTAGCAGAAATAATAAAGAGTTTGATCTACTTTGGAGGCAATGATTTTTGTCTCAGCATAAGCTGTTGGCGAGACTAAGCACTAAATTTCGGGAAGTCCATTCATCCGGCCATCAACAGAAAACTTCAGAGTGGCATTATTTCACTAACTATACGTGGTATGGCTTTCATACTTGTGTGAATGATTTATAGTGGTGGTCACTACAGATTTGTACCATCACTGTCATACTTCATTGGTTATGTCCATCCGTCCGTCCACAAAAAACTTCGGAATGGCATTATTTCACTAACTACAATGGGTAGGGCTTTCATATTTGGATAAATGATTGATAGTGATGGTCACTACAGATTTGTACCATCACTGTCATACTTCATTGGTTACATCATGCTTGAGTGATCATTGTAGAAAAAATTTAGAATGCTTGAATTATGCTGGAAGACATTCATGCCCCAGGATGAAGACAGTGCATCTTTTGTTTCAGTTATGGAACTTCTTCCTTGGTAAATGAATGTGCCTGCAATAACAGTATGTATGAAGCCAGGTATATATGATTTATACATTCAGAGGATTTTGTATTGATCACCAGTAAGAAACAGTTGGAAATAGTCGACAAAATTTAACAAGGTGAAATCTGAGTATGTGTGAAATCAGCCATTGTTTATTACCAATACATGTACAGAGTTCTGGGAACTATTCATTGCTATAGATGTGCTAAGTGTATTGTATGATGAATGTTTACCTTGTCCTAAGGCCCAACAGAGAAGGGAACCAGACAGCTAGCTTGCCATTTGGTAGTGGCTTGAACAAAAAATAAAATCCAAGGTTTCAATAGTTGTATCAATGTCAAGTTTCAAAATTGTGCTGAGTCTGTTTGAGGAATTAAATTTCTGGCATTGTCTGCCATATCTCAGACAGGATTTTGTGTACTTCAGGAGCAAATGGTTCATACATTATTCCAGCAGCAGGAACTAGAGGTTTGCACCTTAACCTTCTGTCCATCCTTCGAACAAAGCTTGTCCAGGCCGTATTTCCAAACACTTAGAGTTGCCAAATTGGGTGTATGGACACTTCAGAGGACTTGGTTGTGTCATGTACCAAAATTAGGCCACTGTAGACCTTATTTCCTGTTCCATGATACTTGAAGACACCAAAGTTTGTGAGTAGATACTTCCTAGGATAGGAGTCTGTCATGTTACAAAATTAGCTCACTGTGACATTCATCTTAAAACTTGAAAGAAAATGCTTGTGTTTGCCATACATGTTCCTATACTGCAATACTTAGAAATACCAAACTTAGGGTGTAGATGCTTCTCGGGATAGGAGTGCACATGTTATGTACCATGCCCTGGCAGGGGAAAAATAGTCTGTTCACTCTCCAAGCCCTGGCAGGGGGCAAATAGTCTCTTCACCCTCCAAACCCTGGCAGGGGGCAAATAGTCTCTTCACCCTCCAGCTCCTTTTACACTAAAGTCTATGCCTCTCAGGAAAGCCACATGTCTGCAGCTAGTCATGTACCAAAATTAGGTCATTGTGACCTTGACCTTTGACCCCATTAAAAGAAGTTTGTGTTTGTGTGGGCCATATGTGTTATACCTGTCCTTCCATATGTTACATTGCTATCTGTTCTCTGGTAGGGGAATATGTACTGCTATGCAATGCTTGGTCTTTGTGATACCGACCTTGAAGCTGGAGGTGCTTGAGGTGTCACTTTTGATTTGATGAACCTGGAAATCTAGAAATGAAAAATGTCAGGGTGGGCGTAATCTGTAAGGAACCACTGAAAAGTCACGGAGACATACTCTGTTGGTACAGCCTTGTCAGTGTTCAGCTTCAATTTCCTTGTGCTAAAAAGGAAAGCAAATAGAGAAAGTTTACCGAGGCAGTCCCAGAAGTTGACACAGGCCTTCAGATGAAGCAGGTTTCTACCAGCGTCTGGAAGCAAAGGCTTGTGGTAAAGTATGTTCATCTGTACACCAGGTAAGCATCTTGGATCAAAGGAGGGATCCAATCCACCGATCAATATGATCACACTGTATCGACTGCTTTTGTTTTGCAGCTAATACTTCCTCGTTTGTGTTCTAATCGTGACTGAAGAGTGCACATCAACAAATCAATAGTGTGTGCGGGGTGGGTATATAACATCAGGTGATCTTGAGCTTATCAACTGCCGATATGTCAAGGTCGAATCTGGTGCTTGTTTCATGCTGAATAGACTGTAGGCTATCATGTTTTATGGCTTGTCACTGCTGATAATCTTCAGTTTGGATCATTTGACACAGATTAATGATCAGAGTAGGTACAAAGGTTGTAATCAGTAGTGCAGATACAGGTACTGTCTGCATATAGGAAGTAAATGTGTATAAATATTTATGTCACAGACTCTTGATACTTGATTACCCTTCTCTCAGTCACAAATTCATTGGCAGGTCAGACACAAATCATGACGCTGGGATCAGTTTATCAACCTTTACATAAGTATACAAGACATTTTGGAGAGGAGAACCATCGATCCTGACAAGTTCAAAGTTGACTTGTCCCATAACTGTTGCTTTGCAAACTTGTTTTGTTGCAACGGAGTGGATCAAGTGGGGTTTTTTGTTTTGTTTTGTTTTGTTTTGTTTTTTTCTACACAGTAGGGTGGTGCACAGACTTCAGTTTGATCGTAATCATTTGTCGTTATTTGCTCATGGACTTTACTTGTGCAGCTGTAGAACGTAGTGACTGAGAGCATTGCATTACACCATGGAGGCGCGGAATATGACATTAAGTAGATATGCCAATAATACAAGACAGCAAACCTGGGGCAGGTGAGTGAACAGATTGAGAACACAACTTGATGATGGCCTAGAAGTTGAGATGTACTGTGGATTAAAAGTTGTTACTCTGTTGTGTTTATATTATATATACAGTATGTACATGTATAGTCGTACATGCCCATATGCTTGCCTCTGCTGAAGGGCCCACCTACCATGAGGAACCAGTTTGAGTCCCCTCCTGCCAGCAAATTTTAGTTCAGTTTTACCTGTTTCTGGTGAGCACTCTTCACAGTTCCCTGGGAATGTGGCTTAATGCTCCGTCAGCTCATTGTGTTTCGGTGTTAAGCTGTTGGCTGATAACACATTCACAATGACAAGAAAGAAGCAAATGATATTTGCCAGATCAGATGCTTGCTGCTAATTTTTATTGTGGAAAATCTTGCTTGCTAGTACATTGACATTAGGACCACTGGGTTATAAAGTACAGTAAAACCTCCCTATTCCGAACACCCTTGGGACCAGAAAAAAAGTGTTCGGTATAGGGAGCTGTTCAGCATAGGGAGGTGTTCAGCATAGGGGGGTTTGCTAACATTGAAAGTATATATTCTGGACTGAGAAATGATGTTCATTATAGAGAAGTATTCGGTATAGAGAGGTGTTCGGTTAGAGAGGTTTTACTGTATGGACCCATTTGTTTTACATGGGTTGTGAAAGAAGTCAAGTATTGACTTGTCAAGTCACTCTCCCTGCACAGTTGAAGGAGGGAACTGATGGACTCATGAAAATCTCTTTGCACAGAGTGGTAGGCTTGGTCCCCTGGGTGAGAGTGGAATGTGGCATGCTAAAAAAATTGAAAGGTGAGCTCAGCCAACTGTTCTGTCACGTGTGTCATGGTCTGCAGTTTTCAGCAGTTCAATGACCCTCAAGAATTAAGCCAGGATCCACTGTAGATGTGTGTCATTGTTGTCAGTTATTTGAGTGACGTCAGTTGTTTGATGTTGGGAGCCTCACAGTTAAGACAGGATCGATTGTACATGTGTGTCATCTCGATCAGTTGCTGTTTTTTTAAGGTACATTGCAAAAATGGCGTCATTTATATTTCAAGATTATTGACTGGACTGCAGATAGAAATTTGGATATGGACTAAATATATGCATCCATGTGACCTTATTTCAGTGCATGTATGTATTGCAATTTTAACATGTGGCCAGTGGAGCTAGGTGAAACATTTACATCAGTTAATTAAGACAAATTAAGAGTGTTTTGTGAATTTAGAATTGGTTTTGGGTAAATGTGTTTGAGGTTTTTAGCCTATACTTGAGTCATTCCCAGCAGTAGCCCAATGAGGATTCCTAAATGTCAAGGAGTTTCAGAAATTTTAGGGAAAACTAATTTGAGCTTTCCATTTAGTGAAAATTCCTTCCTTCCACTATTTCCATCAATCCACTCATCCATTCATTCTTGCCGGAGGTCACAAAAAAAACAACCTAAATGTGATCCTGTACAGGTTTATCCGCTATAAAAAGCACCTTTCCTAAGAGATAGTATATATTTTTAAGACTCCTTTCATGACACTGCAGTATTTCTGTAATAAATTGTACAGTAATTTAAGACCACCTGCTACTGTATAGGAGCTCTCTTTGAGTGGCAGTAGGGATAGGTTTATACTCTTAACTGGCAGACCTATTGTGCTGGACAAATTGTGTATTTGATAAGATCTTAACTGAGAGCTTGTTCTTCCTAACATGAGATGATTTGCAATTTAAAGATTTGGTCTGAAGGGCTGAATATACTTTCATAATGTTGTAATTATGCTCCCCCCCCCTCCCCCCCGAGGACGGAGCATATAGCGATTACTTTGTCCGTGCATGCTTGCGTGTGTGTGTGCTGATACTTTTCATGCCTTAACTCGAAAAGTGTTTGTTTAGGTCTGCCATATTGCACATGCTTATAGTCCTGAATAAGATCTAGGAGGAGTTTGAAGATAGGTGACCTGGACCTAATTCCCAAGGTCACAGAGCCATTTTAGGGAATTTGGTTTTCACACAATAACTTGAAAAGTTTTATGCATAGGGCTTTCATATTGCACGTGCTTATAGTCCTGAAGAGGCTATGGGATGAGTTTGAAGATGGGTGACCTTGACCTAATTCTCAATGCCACAGAGCCATTTTAGTGAATTTGGTTTTCACACAAGTTGAAAAGTTTTTAACGTAGACCTTTCTTATTGTACATGGTTTGAATACTACAGAAGGTCTGAGACAAGTTCAAAGATGGATTACCTTGCCCCAAATTCCAAGGTGACCGAGCCCGGGGGGGGGGGGGGGGGGGGGGGGCATAGATCTAGAAATCTCTGATTGCATTTTAATTAAAATTAATTTTGCTGTATATACATTTTTTTCTATTTTACTGATGGCACAAAACCATGAAAATATATAAAAAGTCAATGAAATGATATTTACGCAAATGATAGGTTTAAGCTGAACTGTGTCCAGAATAGTGAAATTAGAAGTTCAGTTACACACCTGAAATGCAAAAAAGCAATGAAACTTTATACACATGAAGACAGGTCATTTACAGGTGTCATAATACCTATTGGTATGAGGTAAAATAAAGTCATGTAAAACTGATAGAATGCTAAATGGACAATCCATTGTCATGTAACAACCCATGTAATTACCAGTGTATGTGGAGATTTGTCATTTATCAATGGGCTGAGTTTGAAACACTGTAAGTAACAACCTGTTTTTCAGTACAACACAACCTTACAATATTATTGACCCACAGAGATGAAGAGAAAGAAAGAAATTCTGAGCCAGCTGTGTGAAAATGGGCTTGGAGCAGAGTGATGGGGATAGGTGTATGGGTTCTTCCAAATTCTCATCAATGTGCATGGTTCTGCTGTACCTGAGCTCAGTGATTAGGAAGGGCAGGCAGCCGCCACAGCCAATTTGGTGCCTTCATGGAAAGGAGATGAAAAAGGCAAGCATCGGTAATCTGATGGATAAGAAAACTGCTCGCAAAGTCAATTATTGACCCAGTTGAGAAAAGACTGGGGAACTGGGCTGCATCCAAGTCTCCATAAATCCCAATTACAGGGATGACAGTGAAGAGATATTTTGACATGTACTGCATTGTGCCTGACTTCTGGCTCACAACTCATGCTAGTGGAGGCAGCAGTCAGACTCCTAGCTGTGGTGGGCTGTATACCACAAGATGTAAAGTAGAAAACCGTTAACCCTTTCCCCTTGAATTGAGGCTGTCAACAGATTTCCTCAGTGTGGGTTGGGTACTAAGCTTCCAGCCCATGCAGAGGAAAGCTGCTGACCTGGAGCATGTTATCTTGATAGGACTTGCAAATCACCCGCAAATTGCTTTTAGTTGCAGTTGAAATTAGTCATTAATATTGAAGCAGACTTCATAAATATTAAAACAGACTACATTTGTCCACCAGCTGGTTTTTGGTCAGCTGGGGGACAGGGAGGAGTACTGGGCCACCCATAATTCCACAATTGTCATCATTTTCATCTATAAACAAAACATTCGTAACTTTTTTACCCCCCCCCCCATCTTATGACCAAGATCATCATTTTATGAATGCTGCCAAGCCCACCACAACCAGTTTTTAATGATTCATATTTTATATATAATGCTATCTTTGGATATAGAATTATGAAAATACATTCACGGATAATGATAAAACAAGATTTTGTTTATTATGCATCCCCGTCCGCCACAGTCTGTCTTGTTTTTCTTATATTTCTTTCCCTTCTTCACCTATTGCCTCTTAAGTTGGTAGAGATAATCTATGGGGCTGGGAATTTTTCCCGTGCAATAATGTATAAGCAAATATGACAAGGCAAGTAGCCAAGATAGTAACAGCAAATGTGTGACAAGTTTCGACCTTGGATAGGTTTCATCAGGCACTGGCAGGGATTTGAAAATACTACCATGTTTATAATGAGGGGTAACAATTGCGTTGCTACGTTGTGCATGTCTATGCACATGCGCATTCTACACGCAAAGCCTAGTTTCAATTTCATTACCACGTAACTCAGAATTTCAAACAAATGTTTGAACTGTTCATATTCCTAATTAGGAAAATGAACGTACTGCTTTTGGGTCACCCAGTGTGAAAATATGGAGCTGTTTATCATGCAAACTGTGTACTTTTGCAGCTGGTGCTCTATCACAGGGGCTAACAGAAAAATTCTTTGTCCTGCTGTGGTAAAAAACTTTAAATCCCTGTAGTTATTATTTACAATTATGTGAGAATAAAGGCACTAAGATACATGTTGGGATGAGCTTGATACAAAATTTTAGCATTTGACAGAGCGAGTGAGCTCATCTCCCCATGAAGTTGAGGCCAAAAGGCTCTGTGGAACACAATCGGTGAATCCAATGTCTCTCCCTTTCCAAGTGCAGAAGTTTAGTGCGCTCAAGGAGGGTAGGTGTTTGGATGTATTCCAAAACCTACACTTGTAGGTCAAGTCCATCATGGTCTTGAAGGGCAAAAAGTCTGCTCAAGGGTTGTGAGTCCATTTTGTTCTCAATGTCATGAAAATGTTCTCTTAATCTTTCTCTGAGTTGGTGTTGTGTTTGGCTGACATACTGTTTGTTGCACACATTGCAAGTGAGGAGATAAACTTAGTTTGAATTCTCACAGCAAATTTGGTCAGGGACAACATAGGTCCTGCCAGTTTGTGTGCTTTTTGCAGGACCACTCCTGTTTAGGTGTGTGCAATTGCTGTGGTGACAAGATTCTTCTGCTCAGCACCAGACACTCCCAGATGTTGTGAACAACTATTTTCCTGGTATCTGATCCTAAAATTAATAATGTATAACTTGAGGTCAAAGTCTGGTTGCATTTTTCTGCTGACTCCGCAGTTTTCACTATTTGGCCTATTCCTTAATGGTGTATGCTAGGCCAAAGGTTACTAGTAAACATTAATAGGAAAGTACCCATGGGCTTTCAATTTGTAGGATTTATTGTAAACCTTAGTGAAACTGCATGCATGCCTGTTGATTACTATGTAAGTCAGTGTGGATTGCAATGCTAATTCACATTTTCAACTTTTCCAAAACAGTTGGCCAGATTCACTTCAAACTTGGTGAAGATGTCCCTCAGGTAGGCATCTACCAACTGTTCAAATATTCAAGCTCCAATGATTTTTTTATTTTTATTTTTATTTTTCATTTTATTCATTTGTGTTTTGTTTTGTTTTTTGTTGGGGGGGGGGGGTAATTTTTGCATTCCTATTGATTACCATGTAGGTGGATGGGGTCTACAATGGTAGTTCACATTTTGACTTTTAAAACAGCAAGCCAGATTCCCTTGAAATTTTGGGTGCAGATACTCAATATTTTTAGGGTCCACATGATGAGGGGGACCCTTATGTTTTTGGGTTGTTTTGGATTTTTTAAGCATCCACCCCATGGGTGGACCCTTTCTGTTTTCGGGTTGTCAGTCCGGATGTGCACATTCTCGTTACCACGATATTTACAGAGTGCCTCCGTGTATTTTGCTCTTATTTGGCAATATGCTGACCGTACCTGGCAAGATGAACTGATTAGATTTTGGTGTCACCATGACTTAATTTGAGCAAATGGTGGACCCTTCAGTCAATCCTTGTGTTGAAGGTATGTCTAAATTTCATATGATTGTGGGTGACCTTCTGGTCATAGGTCAAGGTCACAATGCCTTGCAAAATAAAATGGTTTCCCTGCCACATCTTCAAAGGGGTATGAATGAAGTCCATCAAACTTTGTCATCATTTACCCAGGTGAGACTTCCCTTAAATTTGCTAAGAGGTGACCTTGAGGTCAAAGTTCAAGGTCAAACTTTATGCAGAAGAATAGTTGCCCTCTTAGAGGGGTGACCTCTGGTGAGAGGCACCTGCTCGGGGGATGCATGTTTTTTTGCACCAAAAACATGCTCTTAGTTATGGGACAAAATTATGTTATGCCAGGAGTGCTGGCTGTTGCTTCTTACACTCACTGAGCTTCATGATGAAGTGACTGTTAAAAACAGTATACCACAAGGTGACGTTTATAACACCTTTTACCTTAAACCTGGCAGACCTGTTCACCTCTATGCTGACCATTTGGGAACCTGGGCTTCAGGGTGCCTGTAAATTATAACTTTGTCTTATTCAAGTTTTTTTTTTTTTAATTGAGAAGCTGCTAAATATGATTTTTTAATTGATTTGAAAAAATATTTATGACCGAAAATCATCATTTAATTCTGACCCCCCCCCACACACACACACACATGAATGTTTGTTCATAGATGAAAATGATGACAATTATGGAGTGCCCCTTTAGCAAATCATACTCATCACAATAATAGGAGAGACGCTGACCCTCAATGTTGCTGCTGTTATATTCTGTGCAGACCAACCCCCTTCTACCAGGCAAAATTATTTTTCTTGTATGGCAGGTGGTCTGTAATTAGAAGTAAATTGACAACTACAGAGATTTTAATGACTTCAAAATGTGGTAAAAATAGATTTCTTTCTCAAGAGAAGCTCAGACAAGAGATACCACTGTATCAGTAAATAGATGTTAGATTTTTAACTGTACATTTAAAAATTAATGCAAAAGTACATGTGCACTAGTGGGCACAACTGGAATACCTATATTGTGAAGTGTTTGCTACCTGTTTCTATCACCAGGATCACTTAATACAATTTCACGGTACTTCAAGATAAGTAGGACACACTCTGGAGAGCCCCTTATTATCCTCGGCACATAAAGTGCCGGAGGCTGTCGTCATCCCCTGCGTCATCCATCCGTCTTGCTGACATTGCTGCAATATCTCAAAAAATATTCACCATAGCTTTACCAAATTTTTATCAGAGATGCACCTTATAATTGACCAGGTTCCTACTAAAACCAGCTTTCTCTTTGTATTTATAAACTTTTGATGAAATTTTAAAGTATTTACTTCAAGGCTGTCTGAGTGGTGCACAAGGGGACGACATTATCATAATATCTTAACAAGGATGTATTGCAGCTTCACCAAATTTTTATTAGAGATGCACATTATAGTGGACCACGCTACTATTGAAAATCAGCTTCCTCTTACTATTTTTAACCTCGTGAAACTTTTGAAGCACATGTATTTATTTGAAGGCCGTCTGAGTGGCACACAAGTGGACAATCTTGTAACCATAATATCTCAAGAAGGATTCATCACAGCTTCATCAAATTTTTGATGCAGTTACACTGTATTAAGGCACCTGTGAAGTCTCTCTCTCTCAAAAAAATGCACAATTGAGGAAAAGATTGTGGGCGCCAAGGGTAATCTGTTTTCTGAACACTTTTCTTGTAGCTGGTGAAAAGGATGCATAAATGTTTATACATTTATTTTGAAGTGCCTATGAATGAGCTGCACCAAGCACACTATGTCCTTCACCAAGCACACTATGTCCTTCACCAAGCACACTATGTCCTCCTTGCATTGAGATATCATTGATAGGCATTCACAGGATCAGTCTAAAATTTGTCAAATAACATGAGCAATCTCACAATGGTCAAAAAACAAGGCAAGATAGCATGAGGGACCATGGTCTCAAAAGGCAGGTGGTCTCAGTGGAGTGGTCAAAGGAAGGACTGCCATATTGCAAATCATGTACAAACAAAATAGTGAGGAATGTTAAGTGTATTGCATCAAATAAACATAATAGCTTAGTTCCGAGATAGGGACAATTTTTGCCACCGGTGGCGCTGACTACTATGTTCCCGCGATGTCACGGACGTTTCTGCAGGTCTCGGGGGACACTTTCAAGTCTCGCCATTTTGCCCCATTGTGTTAACACGGGAAAGTTGGTGTCAGTTTTTTAACGCCGGTTATTTTAATAACCTACAAGTGTAACTCCAAGAAAGCATGCCAGTGTACAACTGTAAGATACCAGGGTGTACCTCAGACAGCAGAAAACACGGTCACTATGAAAAATACTGACACAAAACCTGAGACAAAACCTACACAAATCGGGGCCTGCATTGTGGCACAACTAACCATGCATTAAGTCACCCTTGATTGACTCGGTGAGTTCTGAGGGATTAGCCTGGGGCGCACTTCTGCCAGTGCTTTGAAGATCCTCGCGCTTGGCTGACCACTAACCAGATTAGCGCTTGACGGGTGCAATCAGAAATTAACAGTAAAGCACTTGACCTAAATTCGCAATACACTGTCTGCAAACTTTGTTACCTGATCACTGGCACACTGTAGGCCTTCAAGCATTTTCAGATCAGCTATTATTATTTGGTTAAGATTGGCGACATTAAACAATCAATAAATAAATATCAAATAATTAATATTAAAGCCCTCTTACGCTGTACACTGGCACCCTCCCGTATGGATGACCCCTTCTTCCGTGACTTTTCCCCAGACCTGGTACGGTGCCTCGCCTTGCAAGGTTTGTCTTGTACAAAGTGCCTTCAGTTACAAAAGTTTGCATGAAACAAAGTTCGACAGCGCGTGTAACTTAACCCTATGGATGTGCCCCTGTACCGCAAGTTGGTAGCCCCTGAATTTGCGGCACTTCTGAACATTGTTGGGTGTCCAGTCACATTTGCTTATTAGGTAGGCGATGACATGGGGCATCTCAACCACTGGCATTGCTTTCAGGTCTTCTGTCCAGGAGGTTATCGAAGATATGTATGGCAAAGCCACCTTCTTCTTCCCATCGGGAAACTCCAATCGAGCTCTCCGCACGTCCATGGTATCATCTTTCTCCTCAACTAGGCCTTTCTTCACATATTTGTACCCCATGCACTCCGCGAATCTTTAGAAATTTCCTAAGGTCAACCACTTTCACCTTTGAAAATTTGTCGTATTGTTCATTTCCCGTCTGTTCAATCACGTTAATCGCCGCTCCTCCGTCGTCCGTATTTCCCGCCATGTTCACTGAAACTGAACGATCACTTTTGCACGTCGATTCTCGCATGGGTTTCGCTGTCACGCTGTGTTGGTCACGGCCTACTATTACCCCGGGAAAGCTTGACCGCGGAATTGCGTTACCAGGCATGTCGGGCATGCGCGGAGGGCAAAAATCTACCATGCGAAGCCTGGTGTTAAAAAAAATCCCTAACTCGGAACGCCCGTATTGTTTGGGGAGCCCTGGGTTAGTTGCTCTGTAATTATTAGGCGATTATGGTTGTAAATAACATACATGTAGTACAATAGTAGCATGTTGTGATAAACTAATATGTCTCATCTGCAGTGGTAAATATCATAAACAAATTATAATGTGATAATGGGTCCTGTTATCTGATACCCAAACGAGCTATGATTTGTAGTTCTCAAGTTTTTTTTTTTTTATTGTAGTATAAACACAAGAGTTGATCACAGTGTTTTGTTCATGTAAATGTTTTTGTAGCAATTGATCAATGATTATTGAAATGTGAATGGAATGATGGGCCTATGGGCAATATTGCAACATGACATGGGACCACTGACACATGAACAAAGACTGAAGCCTACCATTCAACAGGTTGTTATGTGCCTGCATGTCAGAACAGCCTTCTACTGTATTTCACTGCAGGTCCCAGGCCAGGTCATACACAGGTATTCCCATTTTTGTTTACAAAGGACACATATGCAGACTTCATGTTAGTTGTAAAGTAATTCCTGCCAAATGAGGAAGCACTTCTTTGTTACCCAAAACTGTGCATGGCTGTTTGCAGTTGAACAATGGTATACCAAACACAAGATCCCACAGGAATATCACATCAATATATTGTGGCAGTATGAGCCCAAAAGGAAAAGGCTTCAACTTGCTGTGCTCTGGCCAACAAGTGAAGCATCACAACATGCATGTGTATCATTTAAAGGATCACATTTGCTGTTAAATCTTGCATGCCTAACTCATGGGTAACAGATGATAGACATCTGGTTCTCTTTTATTTATAATCATTGATATCACCAATTCATGCATTTTAAGACTGAGAGCTGCCAATGCTGTGACAAGAATTAATAATATCGTAAATGACACCTGCTTGTATTTTATCGTCCAGAAATACATAATTAGCTAACAGTCTTCCTTGGCACACTCTGTCCACATTGCACTTAGAATGCATCATGGAAACCTGTTGACTAAGTCCCCAGACAGTAAAGTATTTTTATACTGATCTCCCCCCCCCCCCAAAAAAAAGAAAGAAATTGTGGTATTACATTGTTTTTAGCTTGTTTGATCGTCCATCCAACCATTCAGCTGTTCATTTCGCAGCAGAATCCTTGCAAGCATATCTCGTCATGATTGACAGGCCACATCAAACTCAAATTGACCTCAACACTTTTCTTACCTGATCATATTTTCGTGACCTTGACCTCATTTTCAAGGCATAGGACCCATGTGTGTGGAAAGCAGGGGTTAACTACTTTGTTGGTGATGACTATTCTACATGTAGTTCCATTCAGATCTCTGTGTTAATATAGCGTATATTACAAGTAGCACAAATGATATTGAACAGCTAAGAGTGGAAAAATGTCAACATTTAATTATTTTAAAGCCAATGTTAAAAGGAAGTTGATATATATATATATATATATATATATATATATATATATATATATATATATATACTTCTAATGTCATGTAACATTACTCCTTATGCTGTTTATGTGAAATGAAAGGACAAGATGTCACATTGTGATATTAATGATAATACTAATGTGATTTGCATGGTAGTGTACATGTATACTTCACATATCCCTTGTTCTTAGAGTGAACAGCAGGTTTTTATCCCTATCAACAAGGAATTCAGCTCAGTGTTAGATAGAATGTGTCACAGATGTACCTTTGGCACGCAAAATTGGCATTCAGAAAAGTCTTAATAACAGGAGAAAGCTGTGAAGTAACAGAAGCACACATTAGCATGATGAAGATCAATACAGGATCAGTGGCCAGGGTTTCACAGATAAAATCATTTGTAGAGATTTTGTTTGGAAAAAAATATATATTATCATCATCATCATTATTATCATTGTTAGTATTATGATGGTTTATAGTATGTGTGAGTTTCTGTGATTTGTGGATGGGGCTAACTAAGAGTGGACTGCACATTACTGGGCTTTGTAACTTGTATTGTACATTGATCAGTAATGCAATGATACAAATTTCCAAAGCAAGGCGGAGACAAAGACTTTGAATTTTACACTGTAAAACACAGAGATATCTACACTTACATACAAGTGAATTCAGTTTGCTCCTGAAAAGATCATGCTGGACGTGCAACACTGTAGAAAATCATGGGCTTTACTTTTCATGCTGATCAGTGGTATTTCAGAGACCATCCCAAAGCTAGGTCCAAAATCTGCTGAGCTACAAGGGATGGCTGAAAAGTTCTAATCCTAAGCGGGATATCTCAATCAGATTGAAACAAGCTTTTGCCACCAACAAGTACAATCATTTAATGAATCATAGACATAAGAACTGCAACTGTAGTGTGATTACTGTCTTTGTACCAGACCATCTTGTGAACCTACCCATTGAAATCACCAGAAATGGCCAAAACTGGATATAGGACAGTCATCAAGTACCTGCAAATGAAACAGCTAACCCTAGCACAGAGACATGCCCACATGGTCTCCACTTTAGGGGATGATGCCCCTTCCTTTTCCCCTGTTAAGAAGTGGGCTGCAGAATTCAAGGGTGGCAGAGAGAGCCTTGATGATGACATGCATCCAGGAAGGCCTTCAACAGCAAAACATTATCTGGGTGCATGACATGGTGCTGGCTGATCAACGATTGACCACTCGCCATATTGCCAGTGTTGTGGGCATCTCTCATGAGATGGTTGAGCACATAACACCAATCAGTTGGGAATGATAAAGTTTCTGCAAGATTGGTGCCAAAGCTCTTGACAGCAGATCAGAAATTTGTCAGATTCCTGGTGGCCCATGACAATTTATGCCATTTTGAAGCAGATCCCAATGATTTTTTGGCCAGATTTGTAACCATGGATGAGACCGGCATTCATTACTTTGAACCAGAAACCAAAATTTGGTGCAAACAATGGAAGTATCCAGGATCACCATCACCGCAGAAAAGCCAAGTCGGTTCCTTCTGCTGGAAAGGTGATGGCTTCAGTCTTTTGGGATTCCAAGGGTATTCTGCTGATTGACCATCTTGAAAAAGACTAGACTATCAATGGAAGATATTATGCTGACCTGCTGAGACAGTTGCGTGGCTGTGATTGGGAATGCTCACTAAAGGAGTCCTCTTCCACCAAGACAGCGCTCCTGTTCACAAATCGTTGGTTGACATGTCAGCGATCCATTATTGTGGCTTCAAACGCATTGACCATCCCCCTTATTCACCCAATTTAGCCCCATCAGACTTCCACCTATTTCCCAAAATGAAAAAGGAACTAGCTGGTCGCCATTTTCCTGGTAATGATGACATCATTTCCGCTGTGAATGACTTTTTTAAGGTGGTTGAAGAAAATTTCTTCTTGACCAGCATTCAGGCCTTGCAGCATCACTGACAAAAGTGTGTAAACCTAGAAGGGGACTATGTAGAGAAATGAATGAAAACCATCGATTTTGTACGGGTCTTTCCTATTTCTTATCTTTCATATCATTATGTCTGTGTCTTCTCATTGTCAACCATGAAATGAGGTCATTTTTCAATATGATTACATGATTGCAATTTATTTAATCAACTCTGAATAATGATGATAATTTAATTTAACCCAAAAGTTTGGCATCAAAACCTACCCATTTTCTTTGTGAACTATGCTTGCTGTCTGTTTGTGGTCCACAGTAAACACCAGATTAGACACTGCACACACATTACAACACCTCAGACTACAGACTCAGTGTGCTGGTATAATACTGGAAATTTCCTTCATGTCGCTCTATTTTTATTCTGGCTTATTTTGCTGATAGTGCAAACCCATGAAACTAAAAATACAATGGAATATTATTTTAACTTAGCTCTTTATAGGAACCACATGTATGTCCAAAATAATGAAGCTGAAACTTCAGTTAAATGCCTGAAGCATAACAATTATACACAAGAAAATAACTGGCGTCAGCACTGGTGTCACATCATAATGTCCAGCATGGTAACAGTGTCAGCAGTGGGGAAATAGAGCGGGGTCTGACAATGGGAACAGTACTCATTATCTCGGTGTGTGGTTTTAGGATGACTCACCACCAGCAGATTGGCCAAGTCCCTGTTATGACAGGACAGGACAAGCATGGGGGCATTCCGTAAAGTAGAGGTTGTGCACCAGGTGTCTGGCAACCTGAAACACCTTCCCAAATTGTACATAATTATGACAGACAGACGAATTTGATAGACTGACTGCAGGGTCAAGTGGCCATACTGTAATACTGCACAGTATGGAATGTACATGATCCTTTCAAGCAGGTAACAATGGTATCAGTAAAGGTATTTTACATGTTTATACTGTGCTGGCATGGTATGAATACCTTTTGTGAGGCAGACCAACCACCTAATTCCCTTTTTAAGGGAAACTTGTTTTTAAATGATCATTTGTTACATACAGTTTGTTGACAAGTTTGCAATGATTGCTGAAATTTATAGAAATATAATTGAACATGCTGTGGCCCACAGAATATCATGTCCTGAAACCATATTCCTTTTAGTCAAGGAACATCAAATGATTTGATGGTTCCCTCTGTCAAAATTCCAGACCTCAAAACATATGCCAGAGTCAAGCAGTAGGACCAAATACTAGGAATCCAGCAAATTTTTTTTCCAAAATAAGAGATTTTAACTTCTGAAGCTGTCCCAAAGTGCATTGCTGATACAATGTGCAGTAAGTTTGTCTCACATGTCTTGAACAACAGAGAAGTTGTGCTGAATGAAAAAGGAGCAACATAGGGGGGAAAGGTGAAACAGATAGACATTTTTAGCTCCACTGACTTGTCAGTCAGCTGAGCTTAATATGATGGGTAGTCATACGTTATGTATCAACAGTTACATCTTTGACATCTTCTTCACAACTGTCTGTCAGTTCCTCTTCAGCTTGACTTATGGTTGGGATGTACCTTGGGTGTGCCTCGACCATGTTTTGGCAACAAGTATGGATTTGTCATATTGTTAAGGTACAAATGATGTACGGTTCATTGACTCTGTTTGTCTAGGCTCAAACTGAATATGGTGTATAAATTACAGGACAGGTTCTCAAGTGAACAGACAGTAACGTAGGTGAGGCCAAATGTACCTTGTTGGAGTAAATATAGTGCAGCAGACCATTAAGGCCACCCAGACTGACTGGTCGCAGCTACAATTTACCATTTCAAGTGGTGGAGCTTCTTAATGATGTTTACTAAGTTGTTCATTTTGTAGGTCCACCAGTAAAATTCCAAGACCAAACAACAAATCAATGATTTGAACCAGATAGACTTGAAAGCAGAAAAGGAGACTGGGTATTAGATGACCAGGGCTGTGGTCATGGTTGACATAGGCAAGTTACATGTAGGACTCATTCATGGAGTCACTAATGCTCATTTCATGTGAACTATCAAGACGTGTAATTACAAGTAATTGTATACACATTTTTTAACCTGTTGAAGTGGTTAACCTCACATTGACTACATCAAGTGCCGACAGACAGGTTAACAGTTGCCATTAGGGAAAGGTGGAAGTTCTTGCTGCCTCGGGCGTCACATTGGACAACTTGGGAGGTCAGCATGGTCTCAATTGTAATTATACAAATGTACCATGCTTCAAAAGCTTTCACGGGTTTCTTTGGCTCTTGATGCTTCCTTGTTTCATAATTTGTAGTCCTTTATATGATTTTAAGAGTGAGGGTCAGCTCTCTGTGGCATGGGTTGAGAGTGACCAACCCATGCCAAGGAAAGCTGTTGACCTGAGATATGTTATCTTGATAAGTCTTTTTTACTGTTCTCATTAAAATTGTCTAATTACTGTTGAAATGAGTCAAAAACAATGAGGCAGATGCTTTGGTTGGGTTAGGGGAAAGAGTTACATATGGGACATCAGCACCAAGTGTCGACATCAGGTGAATTTTCAAAAAAAAAAATTGCTAAACATTTTTTGTTAATTGTGAGAACTTATTGATACTAAATACGTTGGAGAAAGAGACAGCTGTCCAAACAGAATCAATTTTAAAGTGCAGCTCACAATAACACCAGGAAGGGCAGCCGTCAATACCATTCAAAGTAGAACCAACATTTCACAATGTAGCCTGCTACAACAAATATAGCTTCCTCAAATGTGCATCTGTCAAATTTACGAACTTTGAATAACAGGGCACGACAGGTTAAAAGGTATGGATTATCCTTTGCCTGTGAATGTAGGGAAGTTAGCAGATCTGTGTACATGTGGAGGTTCATTCATTGTCCGTGTGGGATGATACTAAGAATTCTGCATTGTTTAATGTTTAAACATGTGCAGAACTGTTTACACATTAAAATGTTTAAGAAAATGTACATTTGTAAGTGAACAAAGAGCCTCAAATAGCATGAGTAGCAACAGAAATAATTCCAATGGTAGAAACAAGTGATTCACTTCAAAGTATGCCATTAGGCTTCATAATATTTGAGAGGAGGGAGTGGGACAGGCAGGAATCTGTGTCCTTGACGGTGGGTGGCTGCAAGGTGAAGGTAGTTATAGGGAGAAGCAAGCTGAAAAGAGGATTAAGTGAATGAGCAAGGCTGCATGAGTGACCATATGCCCACATAACATGCCAGGCCTGAGGATGTGTAGAATGGAGCTGAGGGTGGCGAGGAGAGAACCAATGAAAGAAAGGTGATCAGATTATACATGTATGTATGAGCCGCCTTTTTCAACATTAAGCTTGTTAATGTGTCATGCTGCTTCCACTTGGTTGTGATATATGTCCACAGTACTTAATTAATTTGCTTACAAAAGAAGTAATCAGGTTATTGCCAATTGATCTGTTGACACACACATATTGGTGCATGTGTTGTGTCAATCAGGGCTTCAAATTGTGTTTCCACTACAAAACTGACATTTTTTTTTTTCTTCTTTTTTCTAAACTGTTTAGGACAGGTAATGGGTTAAATCCCTACAGAGATAAAGATTTCTTACATGTTATGACAGGAAATTGATTTGCCCATAGCAGCAGAACTTAATGTCAAGCCATAGTGGCTTACAATGGTGTGCTCCAACTTACACATTTGCTCAGTTTCATATGTATATACATTTTTAATGTTTATGGCTTGCTGCAGGTATATATATTTTAATGCTTGAGATACATGTGTATCATTCTGAAAAATGTGTCAATTGCTCTTTGATGTAATTGTAGTCAAATAGCCTGCATGTTTAGACTCAATAAATGAAAATAAAAATACTTGCAGTGAGAACAGAATTCTCAATATGTTATGGAAATGGCTGGCACTGTATGAATGCAGCTCTTTCTTTATCAATTTACCTGACACACAGTAGTCCCTCTCTTGAGCCCACCTTCTCTTGGAAGAACACCTAGTGAAGTCAGCTCACTGTCTCGTTAAAATATGAACCTCCCATTAGAAAACCAACTGTGATCTATAATTGTTGTTGGTTTGCCCTTGGCTCAGGGTTAGTCTTTTGAGCTGGGTTATTGTGGGCGTGATATTCCAACATGATTATACAGACCCAGTCAGTAAGAAACCATAATGACAGGGGTTGACTTCCATCATGTGCATAAGATGACACATAGTTAACGTGAGAGTGGCTATCAGTGATAGCATGGGATTAGCAGCGAACAGCATTAAAAAAAGTTAACACATGGTTAATAATGTGGGTGGATTACGAGTGCCAGCAAGAGATCATTAGTTGACCGCATGCTTGGTTAGCACATGGTCAAGTAATCGGAACAGCTCTGGGGGGACAACAAAGCATTGCAAGGGGACAGAAATGGGATAACTTACCTGTTTTAAAATTTGACTCGTTCCACATGTCTACTTTATGTTCCCCTTTTATGTGCAAATGCAATAAGGAAAACAAAGTGATAAACATGTGGTGCCAATCAGGTTGCACTTAAAATATAGGAAGGGTTGGTAATTTTTATAAAAAGTGTGCATTTTGCATTTTAAACCCCTTCCCGCTAAAACCAACCCCAACAGGCTGATGGTCAGGTGATGTCTGCTTGTTTGACTGATTTGAATAGTAACAAAAAACACTGGGGTTAACAGAGGCCTCACCTGCGCCCTAATGATAATCGCTTTTGAATTAAAGATGTTTAAACCAATTAAAAACAGTTTAAATGAGAGTTGTAGATGAGACTTACCAAGATAACACGCCCCATGGCTCTGAGTCTGTCTTTCAGATGGCTTTGGTGCTTTGCACCCAGCTCACAACAAAGGAAGCTGGTGACTTCATGTGCAATACCATTAGTTCAAGGGAGAAAGGGTTAAAGTGCCCTAAGTACATATATATTTAGATATCATGGCCCTTTCATATCCTGCTTTTGAAAGTCCCATATCAAAGGGTTTTCAATCATGTGACAGCTGATATTGGTTTCACATTTTCATTATGTAAAAATTGCAATGAGGAAAAAGAATAACAGCCAAAGCACTGACACTGCAGTCTCACAAATTACAATTTTAAAAAGCAAGGAAAAAGATGTGCCATGTAATGAGTTTTTAAACTAAGATACAGAATGACGCTTTTTCATCTGTTGCCTCTGATCGTGACTATTTCAGTGTGGCTAAAATGTAAGTGTATTTATTATGGAAACATACGGGAACATCACCCGGGTGATAATCTCGACAGTTTGCTGTAAGCATGAGTATTGTATGAATTTGCAAATATGAGATCTTAGCTGATTGTTTGAGATGCTGTGTTGAGTGCAAGCCAAACCAAATAGTTATTTCACTATTTATCTAAGGGTCTAGAAGAGGTTGATTATTGCCACCTGACATTGTATGAAAAACTGCAGGATAAATTTCAGGACTGTGATAAGCCAATCAAAAAATTAGAGGACTTGCATCCCCTTATAAATATATTTATTCATACATCAGACTGGTTCTCAAAATAATTTTTAAAGCAAACAGATCTTTGTGTCAGGAAACTAATTTATTAGATCAAAATGCCAAGGTTTCAAATGGACAGAAAACTTGTAGGGCCCAACATACTGATTGCTATGTGCAATAAGTCAATGGAGACCTTGTACCATTAGCTTTGTAAATCCCGAACAGTGTCAGTAATCTCTTTTTCATGAATCTCTGCTACGATACTTAAATGAGACATTGATCAGCAAAACCTACAGCTGGACAATACTTCGCACTGAAGTACTGATCAACTCTCCCATTGTTAAGCCAGTCATGGAATTTCAGTCAAAACAAAAAATCTGTCTCACTTGATACTGAACCCTTTCCTGGTCAGAATACAACTAAGTCAACAGTTCTCATTGGGGTAGATTGTAAGGTTTGGACCCAGTTGACACCAAGGAAAGTGTTGACCTAGGGTAGGTGTTGACCTGGGGCAAGTGTTGACCTGGGGCATGCTCTCGTGGTCTCATCCTCAATTCCCACCGAAAATGTTACCTATTAAGGAGAAACGCTGCAGCAGATGAGGATTTATATCCCAGCACTTGTAGTGTGTAATTGTTGATGGGGAAAGGATAAGTTTAACTCATTCCATAATAGTCCCTGATTTTTCTGTATATTTACCTAAATTTAAGACGACAATTGCATATTTAAATTCTTCATAAAAAGAGCTTTCGTTCAAGTACCAACATGCCTATAGTCTTAAGTCAGTGGTTCTGGCACTGCCTGGCAAGTCATGCTGCAGCTGCCCTTGCGGCAGCTGCAGCATGAGCAGTGCCAGAACCACTGACCAAGGCCTGTCACCCTTGTGTGGAATGGGTTAAGATAAACACTGAAATGTGCCCGCATTATGGTTCCATTTTCAAATCATATACTCCCAGATGGACCAACATGACAAAGATAACCAGGTTGCATTGTTTATGATTTGACTTTAGTCCTTCCAGTAAAAATGTTTACCCAGAACAATCAAGATTCTTTGGTGAAGCCCTTGTGTAATTTGGTATTACTTGGTGTACAAGATGGTAAACACACAACATAACAAGTACTGCACCAGAAGAAGAGGGTCCTAACAGATTAAGCAGAGCTCCAGATGCAGTGCAGAGACTGGCAACTCGATTTAACTCTTCACCACTCAAATCACCCAGAAGACACCAGATGAAAATTTTCATAGACCTGCATTAATGTGTTTAGGGTTGTAACCACTTGTGGGGAGGATTGGATGTTTAACTAAGCCTGGTCCATGAAGGCTTGGCAGGTTTAGTCCATGGACGACTGCCAAGCCTTCATTGAAGGGCTTAGTTGACCATCCAATCCTCCCCAGAAGTGGTTACAACCCTAACACATTAAATCCCATTCTATCCCAGCTTTTGACAACATGGTAGTGTTGGGAGAGAAAAATATGCAAAACTAATCAACTTAAATATGAAAAACAGCTCAAGTGACAGACCCATCTCCCCTTTCAACAGAAATCAGGTTTGTCACTTGGGGAATCGTGCAGTGGGTGCAGCACATGTGCTGATGGTAAAGGCCTAATTCACGTTATGCTTTCTTTATGAAATCCAGGTCAATGAAACACAATGCACTGGTGGCTGATGTAACAAACCAGATGTGGGCAATGAATGTGAGGTTTTAGTTGCTGGGCTTTGTTACAAATTTAGGCCTGAAAAAAAAGACAAATTTACCTTGTGCGTGCATGTGACTGGGATAAAATTACTTATAAATTTCATTTAAATAAAAAATATTTTTTCCAGACAAAGATAGATAAAAGCCTTCCTGACCAGGTTTTGCCCTCATGATTGTTTTGAGGGTCGTCCATACTGTTTGAGATCATTTTGGGCAGTCTCCAGTATTCTCAGGACATCACAGGGATTGAAAAGTTCTAATAGATCTTATATCAATCAACATTTAGGGTCCCCTTTCTTCGAGGATTTTCAGTTGTCTTGTGTACCCTTCAAGTTAAAATTTGGGGGTCATACATGTATTTTTGTGCATCATATACACACATCTGTGCTTGAATGGAAACACTGCATGATGGCATGCCCCAGGTCAGTAGCTTTCTATGACAATTACACCTAAACACCAAGAGAAGCTAATGACTTGGTCATATTTTGACCTGAAGTCCATGTCAGTTTTCTGTTAACCTGACATTTGAGTGTCACATCCTGAAAATTTTCAAAGCAGGGGATAGGAATAACATGGTAAGAGTGGGTCAGTAACTTTAGGGCATGTTGTCTGATAAGCTTTATCTATAAGTCACCCACAAAATGTTCCCTGTTAATGAGGAATTTTGGAAAAAGCGTTAGAGCAGCAACATTTGGCGTATATGGACATTGTTGCACAATTGGAGCAGAAATGAAGTAAATATTATATTAAAATGACACAAAGCACTGAGTAAAGATTATCCCCTGGCTCACAATAACATGAAGCAGACCTTTAACTTGTGGCACTTTTAGTTAGAAAAGGGTCAATCTTGTTCAGGTAGGCCAGCAACATATCAGGTATCACTTTTGTTGAGGCAGAAGAAAAGTTGAATTTTTTCAGGATCTCTGTTCATTGAAATAAGAGTACAATCAATAGGCAAATTTTAAAATTGCAATTGCAGGCTGTCCCTTTGAGGCTTTGCTGGTGAGTGCATCTCCTGGTTCCCAGACTGACAGTGGAGGTTAATTCACTGTGACAACCAGATTTGTGGAAAGAAGTTTCATTTTCAGCTAGAAAATCTGATTTGCTTTTCCAGTTAGCCTACCTATAATGCACGTAGGTGCCGTTGAATGGTGGACAGGGAAAATGTGGTGGAGATACCCATCAGACACAACAGTTATAAAATGAATCAATTCACCCAATTGTGAGATTGTGCACAATTCAATCATGGGAGATCATCGTGTATTGCAGCTGCACCAGCCTGGTGCCCTACCTTTCCCAGCATCACGCTTCCAATGTGGAAGTACATTATGTTTTCTTATATCATCATGTCTGAGACGGTAACGAATGGCTATAAATGTTTGGCAAAATATGCAGTGTTTGTCTCCTGCTACACAGTTTTAAAGTCTCCTTATGGCCAAATGTAATTTTAAGACCCTTCGGTTGCAGTGTGGAAATGTTCAGTGAATGATGTTTCTGCATGTAAAACCTTCCCAGGCAGGATAGAGGTGGTCACGATGGCAACTGCTTCTTTTTCGGGGGAGAGAATTGAGAAAAATGCCACTTGTTGTTACATGCATGCAGTTGAGGAGGGTGGCCCTGGGTGTGGGTGGTCCAGGGTGAGGGAGACCACTCGACTGCCAACCCAGTTCTGCACAATGGGGTCAAATACACCAAGACATCAAATGTTTCCTGCTTGAATCTTTTATTTTAGAAGTACATATATCTCATATGTTAAAGTTTAAGAGAAAACAAGAGGCTTATGGGACTATGACACTAACCTGTTTGGGAAACAATGAGACAAAAAGAATATCATCTTGGCCAGTAATGTAGATAGACACATGAATTGAAATGTCACCAATAGTTCCGACTTCAATCCCCATTCATGGGCAGGCCACGAGTAGTCTCCATTAAGGTATGTTATTAAGATTTTTTTTCTTTTTTTGCATGAAGATATGTTGCACTATTTCACTTTTTTATAGATTTGCAGGCATTCAGGCAGGTTTGCTGTCAAGCAAATCTTAATTTCTAGTTCGTATTTTTGCTTGCTCGGCAATCCCATTAAGTTTCATGAAAATCCACCAAAAATTAAAAATGCTATATGGACTGCTCACACTATTTTCACATTTCTACCCAGATATTACATAATAGTGTTGGTGGGACCATTAATATTGGACTTTACTAACAATTTCATACCCGAGGTTAAGTCCTGAAAATTATATGAAGCTAACTTGAAAACTGAACATTATCGGCAAGTTACCTCATTTAACTTAACAGTGCCAGTGACCTGGGATAAAAAGGTCAAGGTCATCCATGATACATAAAATATTTATGCAGGCCATGATCAATTCCTAGTATAATTTTGGCCTGTTTAGGGTACTTTAGCTTAATTTTGTTTTCAAGATTCAGAACTCTATCTCTTTCAACACATTTTGGCTCGTAACTTCTGTCAAAATACTGTCGCAATGGTATTTTTGATGCAAAACCACAGGATGATAAACTTGTGGAGGAGTGTTTAATTGATGGCTTTGTCCAAACAATATGTTCAGAAATGATGAAACAGCATAGTTGTCTGCCACTAGGAGTTCTGCAGCTGAAAATATTAATATAAGCAGGCAATGCCATGTTTGCCTGCATGGCTAACCATACATGGCAAGAGTCTTTTCCTGGTCCTTACATGTACTGTCTGACTCTTGCTTCCATCTCTCTTTTCTGTACTGAGTTTTCTTCCAGTATTTGTGGTAGAACATGTTATAATTTCCCTGTAACCTATAGAAGTGGACTTATTATTCTAATCTCTTGATGTGAAAACTGTTGCTCACTGAGTGTCTTGTTTATCACTCACTTTGTCATCAGCAGCAGGTGGTCTAAACAATAGTGTCAGGTATTACTGAGATTTTTCACACGTATTGGAAAGTTTACTGACACTTGATTACAGTTGTCTGTTTGTCTCAACTTTAAATGATTAATCTGTGAAAATATGGAAAATTGAAGTCAAAAGATATTAAAACAATGAAAACCTGTTACAATGACACCATCTGTTCCCTAAGAAACGTGTCAGATAACTGAATATGTCAGATAAATGAATCAAATAACAAAGAAAACAAACTTTTTCTCATGAAAACTTGTGTCATTATATTGAATATGTCGGATACCCGAGTGTGGTTATAAAGATGTTTCACTGTATGTCAAAATAACTGCACTAATGTCCCTCTGTGACAATACAATGTATATATGGTGCCACCATGCAATATTACCATCAACTTTAATAGATTTTAACCTCCTCCACAATCCCACCACATTTCATCATGATCTGGTAAAAACTACAGATGGTGGAGCATTCACAAGATTTTGACCTTCACCTTCAACTTGTATTAAAAAATTGTAACTGTTCAAAATGTGTGCCCTGCATCCAACTGTCCATGCATGGTCTGTTTATGTGAATGGGGTTGTAAGTTTTTGTGTCAAAGTCCATAATAATTGGGTCATGGTGACGCAAAAATTAGGTCACCAAGTAGTTTTTTGTACAATGTACACATATCACATTTTGGTGTGGAGGTTTAATTCCCTCTTCTACAGATGTCCAAGCTACACCCTACCATTACCAAATAGCCACTTTCAATTTCACAGGCCTACAGAACTAACAAAAATAGGTCAAGGTGACTGACATAACATAATATATCATGTTATTAGGTCACAATTTATATGTCTTATTAATTTGGCACATGTAACTCAATCAGTTTTTGAGATATTGAATTTTATATCTTTCAACACATTTTGGCTTATAATTTCCATCAAAATGTAGGTGGTGCCACCAGTATCATGTGCAAATGAGATTTTAACCTTTTCCACAACTAGACTCAGATTATGACAAACATACTATTGTTTTATGTCATAGTGCTGCTGGAACGTAAACACAACCCACGTGTTACATTACAACAACAGCACGATACTTCGGTATCGACAGTTTTTTAATGGTTCCTGACGAGATACACACAGTATCGAAACCGGTCAAACCTGCGTTTGCCATTCAGCGGCTACTTGCCTAGTCCTGCTCATGTTTTCCACAATCCGACTAAATTTCATGAAGATCCATTAAAAATTATTAAAGATGCTACAGTTGTCACAAGATTTTCACATTTTGTCCCTCGTAGTACATGTATTACATAACACTGCAGGTGGCTCCACCAATATTGATAGGGATCCATATTGCCATATACCCTGTAAGTCCTGATAGTTATGTGGGGCTAGCTTGAAAACTGGACTATATTGTGGCCACAAGCAAACGTTAACAGACGATTGTATGGAGTGATACACACAAGTGATCGCGGTTGTTCATTTTATCAGTTGAGTATATGTCTATGTCGGCTGAGCATGGGCTTTTCACACAGCACTGTTGAACTAAATGTGAGGGCTATGGGGCATATTGAGACACAGGGTACTTAGATAATGTGGTGGAGGGGCTATCCGGTCCGTCAGCCATGACTATTCTTGTTTTTTATGGCCAGATTAGTTAAAACATTGAAGCTAAAGACATTGACTGTGAACTAATTGTGGCCAGTATAAATGGATAAAAGGTTAATGAGCATATTGCTTGGACAGGAGACCATTGTAAACAAATTGGGGATTTATTAGGTGAAATACAAGGAAATCCACTTAACTAACAGTGTTATGTATGATATAGTGTACCCACCTCTCAAGGTATATGTACTGGGTAATTATGTAAGAAAGAAACCTAGCAAGATTCTGTTTACAGGAATAATATAATACATGTATCATAATATCATGTATATTCCTGATGTATTTGAAGTGTCATTTGGTCTTGGTTTTCGTATGAAAAATCATCTTTGATAACATTTATGCCTGACGTTGTGGTATGAGCCATACTTATCCAGACCTCCTGAGCATTGGGAGTGACGCAGGCTGTCACTATGGTCTGAGGGACTGTAGAGTTACTTGTTGATGTCATAAACATTAATATTGAAGTTACTGGATAAACAAGTTATCCTTTATTATGGGTAAAAATGAGCAATTTCAGCACATGATTACGTAATTCATTCTGGCAGTAAACATGCTGAAATCCAATATATCACCCATATGCTGGGGTTCTTGTGGAGGATTTTTTTTTCCAGAAAAAAATCAGATAAGGTAGGAAAAGTATGCAAATGTTAATATGTTAGATTTATCTACAATTTCATTAGAGGTATATTTTCATAAAAGCAGATGATGTATAGACTTGCATACAAGCCCTAACTTTGAGAGACTGCCCTGTTAAGCAGACCAAAGTGATCACATCATAAATTAGGTGATCTCTCAGAGGAAGTACTACTCTATATACACACACACACAAACACCACTTATCTTTGTTTTTATTTTGTTGTAACACAGTTTTGGGGGCTGCAGGTGACGCAGGTGGTAACATAACTGTTTTCTCATTGACAGCAGTTTGAACCCACTGTTATAGTCTACCTTCTGCGTAAGTTATCTTCTGCCAGCTTCACCTGAAGCTGACAATCAGTTTTCCAGACATGCATGTGGCAAGGTGTGTGACTGACAAAGCACCTATATGGAATGTTTATTGTCAGTGTGGAAAGTCTGGGGAAAAAATACAGCCTTTTAAATGGCAGCTTAAACCAGTTACATAACGAAGCGACCACAAGTGATAGTTGCCTGGCCTTTATCATAATGTGTGTGTTCTGATACTTTCAATGTTTGGATATTTCGTTCTATGAGCATACAAACAAAGGACGGCTGTTGTCATGTGACAGGTTAGCAAATGAATTATCTTTACGGTGCCAAAAAGGATACAATGAAAGCTGTCTTGAAAGGCCGCCCCAAAGCCTGACCAAATTTCTCTCAATCTGAAAGATGATCTCTCTTAAGGTGAAAAGTACTAAGCACAGTATCGTGAAATAGCAGTCTTTCAAGGCAGGTGGTCTCTCATCGGAGTGGTCTCACACGACAGGGATCACCATATCATTTAGTACACTTCATCCCACATGGTCATTGAGTATAACAAGACACCAGTTTGCAATGAAATACAAATCAAGCACTGATATAAAGAATGACAGCTATGTTTATCTGGTTCGCATGAAACAAGAAAAGTTTGAGTTGAGGATAATGATGTTTTAAATCCTTGCAATTAACAACATAGATTTCTAATGCAATAGTAGTACAGGTAATTCCATTTTTATTTGGATCCTTGGCATTGGTTGGTCACCAGCATCAGCAGCACCCAATCCACACTCAGAGGAGCTGTCCACCCTGATGAGGGACTTGGACTGGGTGGGTAGTTCTGCATGTCATGGGTTGCAGAACTTATGTAATCACTCTAGTCTGTCTAGCTGTAAACTTTTTGCTTGTGAATGCAATACAGCGGTCCCCCTCTTATAAGACCATCCCAGACACAGCCAAAAAGTGTCCTTATAAGAGGGGTGGCCGCTCTTGAGGGAGAATATAATAGAAATACCATACTTTCTGCACAAGAATGCTGGCCCTTCAAGAGGGGTGACCTCTGGTGAGAGGGGCCTTATAAGAGGGGGGCCACTGTACAGTCAGCAGTTTGCAAGTTATGTCTATATAACTTTTAGGACTTATCAAGTGTCTGAAAATCAAGTTTGTTTGGTATTGGTGGCACGACTACAGTATTTTGGAATTTGCAGGTCAAAATATGAAAATCTTGTGAACACTTCAGCATGCTTACTATTGGTGGATCTTCCTGAAATTTTGTAGGATTATAGAGGAGGTCAAAATCTTTCGTGCCTACGATACTTGTGAGGTCCCATTACCTAAATATTTTACATGAACAGAGCACTAGTTCCATGGGCCTCTTGTTTTGATATTGATATTTCTCATTCAGTGCATGCAATTACGAAAGAAAACTGAATCAAGGCATCAAAGTAGATGGCATTTGACATCCATACACTTCTGGCCAGTATGCAGGGAAGAAAAAAAAAACTTGAAGTCACTAGGAACTTGTGGATGGTACATATTTGCTTGATTAAATAGCTGTTGGATGACACTGTGTTCAGGAATGACTGATGCTAACAGCACAGATGGTCGAAGGGTATTGACACTCATTTGGGGAGTTCATTTTTCATTTGTGGTGATTCTATTGTCATTAGCAAAAAAGAAAAAAAAATGACAAAAAACAAAAACAGCACTAGACCAAGAGTTGTTCTGTCATAATTATTACCATAATACCAACATGAAAAGGGCATCTTAATGTTGATGAGAAGAATAATCAATAAAGATTGATATAATTATCATAACTGGGTCACTACTTCTGCTCTGTTTCATTCCATACAAGAGTAATTATCATATAAATAAGTATCGATAACACAGTCCAAGAACTCGCATTTCAAGATTCATATTTCATTCTCAGGGAGTTGCATGTGTAAACAACACAATCGCCATCATCTGAAGTGTATTTGTCAACATGTATATCTTGGTATAAATTCAGCCAAATTAAACCAATTTTCAGTCACCATGGTAACTGGAACACTAATGAGTGATTGCAGAGAAGGGCTTTCCAGGACATTAGTGCTATTTAAGAGATATATTCCCTTGTTTATTTGACAGTTGCAACAGAGAAAAAATCCAAACTGATCAAATTTATATCTGCTCATGAATGATAACTGGGTAGCCTTGAGATATTAAGCAGTAAGATGATGTTTATGTGCAATGCATATATATTTCTGCCTAGAAATGTAGATGAGCCATTAAAGAATAACATTTCACAGGCAAGACAACCACAGGAACATGGTATATATAAATTTAGAAGAGGAAATAAAAAGAGCCACAGTGTAATGGAATACCCTAAGACAGCAGGATTGGCTTATTTGTCATTGATACAATGAAATAACATTCACCCTTGTAATGCCTAGACCTTCTGCACAGTCACAGATGAAGAGGTAACAGATATGCTTTTATAGGCTTCAAAATTTTATTGAAATCAAGTAAAATCAGTAGCACTGTGTTTGACTGACATACAAAGCAGGTAGATAAACATGCACTGCTTGAAATTTGAATCGCATGTCACAGCCCGGTGTAATGCATATTACTGGGGCTAGTGTTACTGTATGGAAAAAAGAGCATTGTTAGCCTCCACTAATTCAGTGTCTGATGAGTCCATCAAGAGGGCAAAGCCAGTCAGACTTAGTCCAGTTTAACAAACTGGCACTTTTACCCCCACAATACTAGCTGTGTTGAAGACGGTGAAGAAATCTATGTGTGCCTTTACTGCATAAACAAGTTGCAATTGGCAATAAAATAATGATGTGAGGGGCTTAAATTTTTGAAAAGGAGAGTGACTCAGTTGCCATTTGGTGAATAGGCAGTGCTTGCCTACTAGCCTAGGGTGCTGTGGGGCATGTAGACTTGTCTTTGTCATTTGATATGATAGGTGTAGACCCACTGTGCCTTGAACAGAGTCTTCCTGAAGCCATCCTGACATTTTGTACACATACAATTTGACATTCTTAAAAAAAAAAAAAGACAGTGCATCATATATCATTTCCAGTTCAGAGAAATTTCATTGCATACTAGACAGGTCACAGTGTTGCACTTGATAATATAACTGGTAGAGCACCATTTTCATTGATAATATAAACTGGATCCAGGTTCACAACCCAGATCTATTTGTGTATTCTCAGGGAAGCAGATTTAAGGACATGAAATTTGTCTTTGTTGTCTTAATCAGTGGGAGAAAATTTGTGGACTCTCTGTCCTATGGCTATTAAGCCAAGCATTTTGAAATATTCAAAGGTAGCACAATCAAAGTATGAGTCATGTATGTGGTCCTCATAATTGCTCGAAATTCCAGGGCCAATATCTTCCAACTGCAGTGAAATTCCTGTAGCATCAACCATATTTAAATACAACTTCACTGCACATACCTAACAATAATGTAAGGGGGAGGGGGACCAGATGCAAGATTTACTCTTTTGTAGCATGTTGGATACTTCTTGTGAAAATGACAGGAAAATGTTGGTTGGTCACTTAACAGTATACAGAGTAAGAACTGGTGCTGATCTTTCCAGGGAATTCATGTGGGTGTGTGGACTGCATTAACTGAACTATTTACTGAACTACAGATTACCCATGGGTTTGCAAAGATATGCAGAAAGCTGAATCCTTTGTAGATCTATGTCAGGCTTCACTGATCTCTGTTTCACCGAGATCAGGAAGTTGTACCATCCCCACAAATCTGCAGGGCCCTCGTGCTCTGAGGGATTCATCATGTGCTTGGTGCTTTTGAGAATTGAGCACATTTTAGACAGCACTGGTGTGAATTGGTTAGTCGTCTACTGTCATGAGTGCGGGTTTATGAATACAGACAGGTCACTCAGTCAATTTTTTTGTGGAGCTATTGTTTACTTGTTCAGTGCAGTGTGAGGAGGTTTACGTGTGGGAGTGACCTGCATAAACAGACTTGGCACATGTCAACATGTGGTCACTAAGTGTTGTTGTGGTCAAATGTTGCATGGAAGAAACTTCATGAAGATTCTTTGTGGTTGAAGGTGAAGTATAGCATCATGTAGCTGTTTGCACATGAATATAAACAGCCAGACACAGGTCTACTGGAAAGAGGAGACAACTGAGTCTGCTGATGTCTGACTGACTGAAGACCCAGAAAGCATGTTTCTGCACAACAGTGTTTCTGTTAGGAATTTTTTTAGGGGGTCACAAGAAGGGAAATTCAGGGGAGCAGACTAGATTTTTACCAATTTTACATATAAATAAATAAGACTTGTGACCCTTTAGAATTTTCTCAGAGGGTAATTGAGGTTTTGAAAAGGTAGTATGCCCCCATTTGGGGGTTAACAGAGACACTACCAAACTTAACACCCCAGAGAATTCATTATCTAGGAGTGGACAGTGGATGAAGCATAGATGACTGACTGCCCTTGCTAGAAGAGGCTGATGTGCTGGGACTGTCATTGTGGATAGTGACCAGTACGGTAGCTGTGCACTGTATCCAGTCTGGACGTTTTTCAGTACCTGTGGACAGTGGTCATTGCTATAGAGTAATCTACAGAACGGGCTTGATATAATATAGTGTTGTAGTTCAGATCAAGAGTATTTGTGAGTTTTTGTCGTGTTTATTCCTAGATTTCAGGAGTATCTTGAACATTCTATATCACAAGATCATAACATGTGTAGAAGAAAAAGACAAATGCAGTAGAACCTCTCTAACCAAACATCTCCGTACATGTATACCGAACACTGTTTCTCAGTCCCAAATATATGCTTTCAAGGTAAGCAAACCTCCCTATACCAAACACCTCACTATCCAGACACTTCTTTCCAGTCCCAAGGGTGTTCGGTATAGGGAGGTTTTACTGTACATGTACTGATTTATCATTCACACAATTGTGGCTGGCTGACTGAAGTGGAACTATGATTACCCCAAGCCTAATGAAACAGTGTCGTACAATATACATGTATTAGAAAATTTTAAAAAGAATTAGTCTGTTGGTCATCTAAAACCAAATAATATTACAGGCCTTCTACTATATGAAAAGAAATTAGTTTTCATCATTCTATGATACAATAGATGAGCAGATAAAAACATTTCCTTTGGCATCCGTTCTGTCAAGGTCAGACATCTGGCCAATTCCAAGTCTTATTTTTGTTATTTTATATTTGAGACTCAATAACATATGTGTAATTGACAGCTAAATTTTCTGGGAAAGCCACTTGGAGTGTCAAAATTTGTTTTACACTGAAGCATCACTGTCAGTGTTGTCCCGTACATAATCTGCAACAGTTGTAATTATAAGCAAAGAGAGCCAGCTGGTTTGCCACATGAGATAATATTGGAAGGGTCCATATGTTTATGATAGATGCCTACAAGATGAGACAAAATTAACATTGTAGAGATAGGTGTCAGTTCACACTGTACCTTGTGGCAGCTACAAATGGTCACATGTGGGAGTTGTATGTCCTAATTCATAACTGCTAATTTATTAATGACGGTACAGGTACACTCATATGTCAATTGGGAATGGGTTACAAAATGGCCATGAAGGTAACCATCCTAACCATTGGAGTGCAGGCTTTTGACTCAGTCAACAGGTTGATAGAAACCTAAGGTGCTTATGAGAGGGCAAACCCCATGTGGGGTTTTCATGAATTTTAATTGAAAATTATATTTCAGATGAGCATTATTTTATTTGTTTCAAGCAGGCAAATTGATAAATTGTTGCACATTCCTGGTTTGTGGTTGAAAGATTTCCCTAACTCTTCTGTCCAGGAGATTCCATTTTAGTGACATTGTAGCATGCTTGTATGATAGAACGTTGTTTATGACCACCATGATAAAAAAGGCCACAGGAGTCTGCAGAAACCACCAATCATCATTGCAATGCTGCCACCTATTAGAATTCAGTGGAACTAGTCTGCCAGGTGTAACTTCATTTAGGAAGATACTTGATCATTCTGTATTTGCCCATCCTGTTTTTTAACAGTGTATGAGAAGCCCAAAACATGGATGGATAGATGGGTGATGTATGTATTAATGTGTGTGTGTAACAGTAAAAATATAAACGAGAACGAAAATGTTTTTCTAAGATATTTAGGTATGTTATCAGACATGAACGGGCATATTTGATGTGGATTCGAAGAGTAAGAAAAAGAGAAATTTATATTTTGGGGGAAAATACCCCTGGAAGTAGTCTTCAACTGAGAAACGGTCCATCCTAGTAGCAGAGGTATTAACAGGGCTAGTGCCAAAAACAGTTTGTAACCAACAGGGCTGAGAGAACCAAAATGGGGACTGGTCAAATTTGAGCCCTCAGTCTCTTAAAACAATGGCAGAACCTGATCTTTTTTGTTGTTTTTCTTAATTTAATCAGTGTATGTAATTTTTGTAGAATGAAGTATGAGAGTTAAAAAATCTAATCAAACAAGAATCACCTCCAGCTCAAATTTAGGGAAAAATATTAATATTTTAAGCCATATCACACCTGTATTGGCTTTGGGCTTATAGAAGCTAGGCAGGAGCAGTTTATAATAGCTGTAAACATGGCTGTCATGGAAGTATTATGGGGTCATACTCATACTGGGCACCGTACATGTATTGACAGATTATCGGTCCTTTATGCAAAAGCTGATCAGCTTACAGTTACAGGTTTGTGGCTGGCTGGCCTGGGCCTTGATACAACATAAACAAGGATCATCATGCACAGGTTAATGGTAGGCTTATTGCCACATGGATTAGACAATTTAACTCTTGTCCAGAGAGGATAGGTCAACAGTTTTCTGTTGGCACATTGTACCCAACATGTTTCAAGGAAAGCTGTTGACCTGGAGTGTGGTACTCTGATGGTTATCAAGCACAATTCTCATTGAAAAGTTTTTTTGTTTTTTTTTTCTTAAATAAATGGTGATATGGATCTAGATGATATGTTAACCACGAGCCAGCCATCTTTGAAAGATGTAAAGGGTTACACAAGTCAATAGACCACAAGGAGAAGGTTGATGGGCAGGTTAGTGCCAAAACCTGTTGTAGAATTTAATCTAGTGATCTACATTTTTCGGTAAGAAGAGTGTACATCATCTCTGCTCATGTGGGTATGGATATTTAAGCAGGTGCTTGATTGTCCTCCTGAGCCTCTTTGTGATAGTACATCAAGTCTTGCAGAGTAGACTAGCCAGTGGACCTTTGACATTACCATGTAGGTTATTGTAGAGTTTTAATCGTGATGTAGATGCACACCCATTAGTGTCAGAGTTTTGCTCACTTACTCATTTTTGAAACCATTGTTGAACAGGAAATCAGGTATTTGAGTCAGAAACCCTGTGAGGAAAAATGATAAAATGCTGCAGAAAGGGTAAATTAAAAATAAATATGTCCCCAGCAGAATAGTCTAGAGTTCACAATTTGACATTCCCCCAATTCAGACTTAATTAATTTACTGCTTTCCAGGGGATGAGATAGGTACTTCTTATACATGTCAGGAAAAGCTCTTAAAGAAGGTTTGATGATAGGTCTCATCCATAGTTCTCATCTATGTTTTTCATCAATGTGAAACAAATATAAAGCACTGGAACAGTGATAGGACTTACAGCCAGCAGCCAGCTTCAGCATTAAAGGCTTTACAAGCAAACCGTACCAGAACACCTTGGAAGTGCCAAGTTATGAACAAAATAATGCAAGCTCTTTTGATTGGTACCTATAGAAAAATGTAAAAAATTGTACAAATCTGAATAGGATTTTATGGGATTCAGTGTGGTAAAATGAGTTTTTGGCACAGACAGAATAAGGTACCATTGCCTGTCGCTAGTCTATGACTGTCACAGCATTCTTTTAACCCTTAAAGCGCCGATTTAAGACCAAGTCAACAGCTTTTCACAGGGCTTTTTAATGCGCAATGCGCGCAAAGTGCCCTGAGGAAAGCTGTTGATTAAGACTACTTTTCGCTTTAGAATAGGCTTGCTGGTGTTTGAATGTAAGTTATCTTCATGATGAATTTGAATCTTTTAAACATTGTATGTTTAATGGTAATGAGAAAACAACTTTAATCATGATTGGCACTTAAAGGGTTAAGTCCTGTGCAGATACAAGTTGCAGACATCATATTGAAACTGCGTGCAGTTGGAGCATAACAGCAGGTGTGTGCAGGAGAAATTAATTGTGAGCAGCTGGTGGTTCATGTCAATGTTAACGTGAAGGGTGATTGTATGACAATAGAATATGTAGATCTATGCACACTGCCATATAAAGGCCCACTTGATCTACATAGCCTGACAGTTGGCAACACACACACAGGTAAAGTGGGCTGTACATGTAATCGCAAAGTCGTAGTTAACACATTACAGAAGTTCATATGTATTTCCGCTTGCCTGTAGATTACTTGACTTTGATGTAAAATCTGCCTACTAATTGTTTGATTTGGATATAAAATCTGTCTACAGATTGTTTGACTTGGATATAAAATCTGTCTACAGATTGCTTGATTTGGATATAAAATCTGTCCACAGATTACTTGACTGGAATGTAAAATCTGTCTATAGATTGCTTGACTTGGATACAAAACCTCTGTACAGATTACTAGACTTGGATATAAAAGCTGTCTACATATTGCTTGACTTGGATACAAAATCTGTGTACAGATTACTTGACTTGGATATAAAAGCTGTCTACATATTGCTTGACTTGGATACAAAATCTGTGTACAGATTACTTGACTTGGATATAAAATCTGTCTGTAGATTGCTATAACATCTGTCTACAGATTATTTGAGTATAAAATCTGCCTACAGATTGCTTGACTTGGATATAAAATCTGTCTACAGTTTGCTTGACTTGGATATAAAATCTATCTACAGATTTCTTGACTTGGATGTTCTTTTTAACTTCTCAATATGTGTTTTATGCAAAATGTGAAAATTCTGTGTTTCAGACGCACCACGAGTTCTGCCCTGCTCGTTGGTGCCCCCTGTGTAAAGGGGTAGTTTCTTGAATAAATAAATAAATAAATATAAAATCTGTCTGCAGATTACTACACTCGGATATAAAATGTGTCTGCAGATTACTTGACTTGGATGTAACATCCGTCTACAGATTGCTTGACTTGGATACAAAATCTGCCTACAGATTGCTTGACTTAGATATAAAGTCTGTCTACAGATTGCTTGACTTGGATGTAACATAGGAAAGAGCCGGTTTCCAAACCCCCCAAAGGATCTTTTAAGACCCAAATTGAGCCAAGGAAAGCTGTAAAATTAAGGATGAAAAGGTTAAAACTTTTTAGTTTAATGCTTCTGGTGAAGAACATTTTATATTAAAAAATGCTTACCAGAGGTCAAGTACTCAAATGCTGTTGTATTACAAGGGATTCACTTTGTGACCAAAATGTTGTGAGCATGTGATGAATTTGCCTTTTGAAACACAATCAGTTCATTTTTGTAAAAAAGTAATTGGAAAGTGTGCATTACAATTCATAATGGTGATCCTTTGAGGTTATTCAGGTTGATCTCAGTGTCAAATGTGAATTTGTTCAATACTTGAAGGGGAATAGTTCCACTTTATTCCATAGAATATCATTCTGTGGTGTCAGAATTGTTGCACTAGTACATGCACTTCACAGTGCTGTCCAGCTGAAAACATCTGTAGCAAAATTTCATTTCCTTGTAGCAAAATTTTCCACTTCTTTACATAAGAAGCACTTATTTTTGAGAAAATCTGTAGCAATTTTAAGAGCTTTGTAGCAAAATTTTGTTGCTACAATGCTCCAGTTAGACAGCCCTGACTTCATTTTCATGTTACAGTTAGCATGGTAACAATTTCTGTCACCAGGTGTCTCTGGTATAGAACAGTTTCTTGCCTGAGCTTTCTCACTTGCCACTGCACTTGAGTTTGCTGACAGATGTCTTTTTAACTTAGTGACTTGTTAGTCAGCATCACTTATCTAACAGTTCATCTGCCTTCATCGCCTGTCAACAATTTCACCTTTTCTAACTTTTCTGCCTCCCCCCCCCCCCCCCCCCCCCGAAAAAAAATACTGTAATAAACAAAAACATAATTAAGATCTTGTGCAAAGTTGGTTGGGTAACAGGTTGGGAAGATCTCTACCAGTTGAATTCAACAGATCATATTTCCAGTGATTTTTATTATGGGTTCACTCCAGGGTGGGAGCCATCATTTGTTTGGGTTGTCCTCCATCCCTGGTTCCATCTGTCAGTGGGTCTGTCTGTCCAATATTTGTTCTAAACCGCAAATCTCAAGACTTACCAGTCACCTGAAGCTCAGGTGTACCTCATTTGTACCTTGATGCCATTTATTGACTTAACATGTTGGTGACCTTGACCTCATTTTCACGGACCCATGGACATGTATGTGCAAAGATAGAGCTTTGCATTGAAATGCCTGAAGTTTGACCTTTTTTTAGAGCGCTTTTTTGTTACTTCTTTTTGTTAATTTGTTTAGAGGGTCTGATTAAGACTGTGAATGTGCCGTGCTCAACTGACATTATTTGCAGTGACTTGTGTGCCCGTGTTGCCGTAGCCATTATATTGAGGTCACACCCATGTACAGCCTCAATGTTGTGCTGATTGGGGGCCATCATTCTGTGCAATATCAAAGTCCCAGCTCAAAAAGTTGTCAAGTTATCCAGAAATAAAATCCACAAGAGTAATTCTCTGGCATTGAAAATTATGTTAAGGTGGCTCAACAGTCGTTCCTTTCTAGTTCTTGTAGAGGGCGTTCAAAGATGCTCAATTTCAAAGACCTAGCTCAAATAGTTTTTAGCTTATCACCAAGAATTGCTGTGATATGGTACATGGCACTAGATGCTTGGATCTGTGAAGGTGTTTTTGCTGTGCTTTGTTTTTCATTCTGTCTCATCTCAGTTACTTAGACTTCTGCTTAGAAACAGAGTGGAAAATAGAAAGAGCTATCTGCAGCCTCCCTGTTACTTCTGCTACACTGTATCCGTGGTAACAAATGCATAAAGGTACACAGATATGTAATCATCAGGATAAACTGATAATCTGTTTGACTGAGGTGGAGGGCAACAAAGCGTTATCGGGAAACACATTGAAAACTAGTTAAGTACGGCTCTAATACATTTCCAATGAGTCAGAGACCTGGAAATATCCCGGTAACATCTAGTGCTGCAGACCAATCTGAGGTGTACACACATGTATGGGAAACTGAAGACACTACTGTTGCACAATATGATGCATTTATGGTCAAATGTAGATACATTTCATATCTTTATTGCTCAAAACGTAACATTGAAGTATGGATTTTCTGTATGTATTTTGTCTCACTACTCAGGAACATTGTCCATGATCTCTCTGTCACGGAGTGTCAGTCTAACCATGCCAATTCTACTTTGTTTCAGTTCTCCAAGCAGCATGTCATCAAACTGGGTAACTGGTGGCCCTCCTGGGAGGTGAGTGTTGTCTGTTTTCTTTCTTTCAGTGTAAAACTAACGAGTACATATATATATATATGAGATTTGCAATATTTTGAGTGGTGCCCAGCATGCGTTGTCCATCAGGCATGACATGACCATCATGGCTGAGCAGACAGGATTTACGCATCATGATCCAAACAAAAATGATCACTACATCATGACTTATTAGGTATGATTTGTATCATGAGTAATAAGAAATGATTTACATGTCACAGTCTGATGAGAAATGATTTGTTATGTCTCCCAGTAGCACCAGGGAGACATATTGTTTTAGTGTCCCTTCTTCCTCCTCCTGCTGCTCTTAAGAGCATGTATGGAATTGCATCTCAGTGACCTTGGCCATATTTAAAGGTCACAGGTCAACTTTGAAAATTCCAGGGTCAGCATGATATCTGTAGAGTGGAAACAGCTTCTGCTACGAAAGATAGTATATGCATTCCGATTATACTGTGCTTTTCATGGTATGGTACATGAGTGACCTTGACCTCATTTCAAGGTCATGTATGTCAACTTTGTCACAGTAAGTTCAGCATTTGGTTTATATCTTGGCAATGATGGATCCTATGCCTGTGGTTACTGTTAAACAATGATAGGAATGCACCCGTGGAGTTTCTTTTGGTTTTGTTAGTTTTGACCTTGAGTGACGTAGAAATATCAAGTTAAGGTGAGAGACATAATATTGGCTTTAGTGTCAGAAGCAGCTCTGATTCTCTTCATGATAACTTTGAAGTGCAAAGAGCCACCTCAACCAAATTTTGTTTGTGAAGCCTTGGTATGAAAAGTTTGGATAAGATTGCATATTAGATACCTTGCCTTTCTTTCAAGGTCACAGGGTCCAACTTTGTCAGTTTTATGGCATATTCATTCTCATTTTGATAGCTTAAGAATAAGTTGAGTTGCTTCAACTAAAGTTAGTGTGTGGAACCCTCATGTGGCTTGGATGAGATTGCACACCAGTAGCCTTGCCCCTGTCTCAAGGTCACAGGGATCAACTTTGTTGGTCACAAAGGTCAATTTTGTTAGTTAAATGGCATATGTGATCTCATTTAACTAAAGAAAGAGCTACTTAAACCAAATTAGATTTGTGGAACCCTCTTATAAAGAGCTGAGATGGAATCATATGTCAAGGACTTTGGTCATGTTACAAGGTCACAGGGGTAAACATTATTATCAAATGTAGGGTCAGTGTGATATCTTGAAAATGGAAAGAGCTTGTCCTAAAAATTTGGTACATGTATATTCTCTTTTAGAGTGCTTTAGAGAGGCGATATAGCACAGGAGGCATCTTGACCTCATTTCAGGGTCATACATCAACTTTGCCATAGCATGCTCATTAAAACTGACATTTAGGCTTAAGTCTTCACACAGGTTGAGCCAAAATCCATGGTTACTATTGAACATTAAGAGGAAAGCATCTATAGAATTTCTTTTAGTGCTGTTAATTTTGACTTCAAGTGACCTCGAAAGGTCAAATCAAAGTCAGAGACACAATGTTGGCGTACACCGTTTAAACATATTTTCTTTTAAAAAAAATTATTTGATAATGTTGGCTTATATCTTGAAGGCAGTGCATTTTAGAACCCAGGAAAACTCTTAAACCTGAAGAAGAAACGACGCACATACTTTCAAAAAGTGTGCCCCTGGGAGACATTTGATTTTGTGTAGCAAATCAGCAGCTTCTAGTTCCTTTTGACTTACTGGACGTGATTTCTATCATGAGTAATCAAACATCACATACTCATCATTGTTTGATCAGACATATTTGTATCGTGAGTAATCATTCATGATCTGTCAGACATGATTTGTATCATGAGTAGTTGGATATAACTTACACATCATGATCTGATCAGAAATGATGTGTTCATCATAACTGATCAGACATCATTTACCCATCATGATTTACCAGACATGATTTGTATCAGAAATGATTTGTTTATCATAACTTTGTGAAATGAGCAGACATGATTTGCATCATGAGTAATCACATATATGATTTACCCATCATGATCTCATCAGAAATGATTTGTATCTTGAATAATCTAACATGATTTACACATCTTGATCTGATCAGACATGATTTGTATCATGAGTAATCAAACATGATTTACACATCATGATCAGATCAGTAGAGCCTGACTGATCCTTGTTTATTTACCAATACCGCTATATTAGTATCAGCTGAGTTTACCGAGTCTGATACCGAGAAATGTTCGTATTCTTTTTTTGGGGGGAAAAAAAAAAGAAAAAGAAAAAAAAGAAGATGCAAACGCAGCTTGATATGTGTATTGAAAAACTTCTTATGACTCATACAGAAACAGGCATGTGTGGGAAAAAGAAAGGACGCATACTTAGTAGGTTTTAGTATATGTTGCTTTATTGTGTTCATGTCACCACCTGTGAGAGCAGGAGGTCACATGATGACCTGCCACACCTTGTCACTGCAGTGAAAATAAATCACAGTGTGAGGACGTTGCATACCAAGTCCGAATGTCAGAAGCTTATCCAAACCGATCCCGAACTGATCCTGAATCCTGTGAATTGGAAAAAATCAGATTCGGTGGTTCGGATTCTGTCAGGCTCTACTGATCAGACATTATTTGTATCATGAGTTACACATCATGATCTGATCAGACGTGGTTTACCCTTCATGATCTGACTGGAAATGATTTGTTAGAAGTGTCTGTTGCAAATTCAATATCAAAATGAAATGCAAAATTTTAGGATTTTAAAGAAATAAATTTTGCAGCACATCCATACTAGGCTGATAAAGGCCTTGGTAAATGGTGACCAAAGCGGTAACTTGCATGTTCAGACAAGTTTGAATGTGAGTGCTTTTTATGAAGTATTTGAATATGCCACACCTGTCAAGTGTCTCCCACTTCTCAAGAGTTCCCACCATGTTACCTTGTTTTTGATACTTTTCAATTGAAATTGGGTCTCTGTTGGACAGTCTCTGCCATGAAAATTCTTTGATTTCTTCTTGCAATATTGTTTAATATAAAATATTCCCATAGATACCAAAGTTATTAATGCCAATTTGGAAAACTGTTGCTCTTGTGGAGTAGATTATCCATTCCCTTCTGGTGAATTAAAGTTGAATCCATACATGAAGTTTTCCTTGGGTCAAATTAACACCCGAGCCTGCCATACAATTCTCGTTACCTCTTCTCACTTTTGGTGAGTTTAAGGAGGAAAAAGTTATTATGTGTTTTGTAAGTTGAATCCATTCATGAAGTTTTCCTTGGGTCAGATTAACACCCAAGCCTGCCATACAATTCTCGTTAGCCTCTTCTCACTTTTGGTGAGTTTAAGGAGGAAAAAGTTATTATGTGTTTTGTAAGTTGTTTTTGTCTGAAAAATTATGTATTAAAAATGTTGTTAAATTTTTCTGGATGTGTTCTGCCTCAGTTTGAAGTGATGCATTGCATAAACACAGAAGAAGAAAGGAAGAGGCATCTAACAACACACAGACATTAAGTTTGTCTTCAGCAGTGCTCCCTCTTACACAAAGTGAATTCTGATATAACACCCTGGCTCCCCCAGATGTACACTCTGATTACTTGTACTTCAAAAATCCCTCTGTTATGAGACAGTTTTGCTATAATTTGGATGTTTTAAGAGGAAACTTTAAAAGCAAGGAAGAAAATCATCTAACAGCAAGGGAGGGCTGTTGGGAAAGATTAAGGGAAAGATAATCTTTGCGAAGACTTGTCAGGGGAGGGAGTTATCAGACATATGGCCTTGAGATTCTCATTTCATCAGAAAGAAGGCTTTGAGTGGGTATCTTCAGAAAGATTACAGTCAATAAACATTTGAGAATGTCAACCATTGTAATAATAGATGAATCTTTCCCTATGGATGTGCATGTGTAGAGTCTTCATGCATTAGTCTTTTTTGTTTAAATACATGTGGCCGAGATGTACAGTATCGGTGTCATTACATTTTAAGCAGGCCTAAATCAAAGTCCCGTCCTAAATCTGCACGGTTAACAGCATTGGAAGTGGTATATAACAGCTTACATTATGATGATGTGTAAGTTCACTACATCAACTGCGTTCAGGTTACTTTCTTGAAAATATCTACATTCTGTCTGAACTCTAACAATTTCTTTAAACTTCAACTCTAGTTTTCAAAATTGTCCATGTCATATCTTTTTGACCAAAAAAGGCTGCTATTCAAGTGCTGTATACTCCTTGGTGTGCAGATGCTAGGTCTAACTGATAAAACTCTCTGTGCGGAATCTGCTGATGCTTTTTAAAGATTACACTAAACTCTGTGGCAGTTTTCTTGTACTTGGTGTACATATGTTAAAAAGAAAATTCATGAGTCCCTGTCTTGAAACACTGCTTCTATGAGAGACCACCTTGTTTTGAAAGGCCACACGTTGAGAAACTTGACAGAGTATGTCGCATGTTATTTATTTCATCTAGGAAAGATAATCTGTTTTGAGGGAAGACTTGGTGATCCATAGCGTGGTCTTTTAAGACAGGTTTTGCTGTATATGTAATAGTGTATAGTCTTCTCTGTTTTTACTCTGAAGTTGTACTAATTGATGTCTGGAATCTTGTGCATTTCTGAAATGTGTGGCATACAAATATGTCTGAATTTCTGCTGCTAAATTTGATACTGTGGTGGAAGCCAAACACTGACTGTCCAGTATTACAGTGTTTTAGTGACCAATACTGACTTACATGCTCCTCGTCTTTGATGATGTATGTATTAAAAATCAAATAACATTAAAACCACAAAATTACCAAGTCGACCAGCTACATGTACAGTAAACTCTGTCTTTAAAGACCATTCATGTGGCAACACTTCGTGGTTTTGTAAAAATGTGCAGTCAAATTCTTTAGGGGTCAGTCGAATAATGGAAAAAGTCATTGATTCTTTAAGACGGGTCTCAAGCACAATTATGGCAAGAGTCATGACGTCTTCAATCACAGTGATCCTTTAAGACAGGTCTCAAGCTTAATGACAGATAAGGTTAAAGTGTGATGTTTTCAAGCACTACAAAGGCATTTTGCCATGATCACCAGTATTTACTTCATCCGCTGACTAATAGTTAATCACAAGTTTAAAACAGGGCAAAGAAAAGTGTATGTTCAGTTGCATGTTATATATTGTAATACTGAAAGTGTTATCATTCATGATTTGCCGGTGTTTCAGCGCTGAGCTTGACGACTATGACTATGACTATGGGTAAGATAAACCACCAACAATCAAGTGTTTGATCACTGTATACTGTTTTCTACTAACCTACTTGAATCTGGAATTTTTGTGACAATACACCTCACTGTTGGTACTGTTTTGATGAAATTAAACCATACAATTCTTTTCAGTTCTATTTTTTTTTTTTGTGCATAGCTTTGTCTTCCAAACAGCTGATTCAGTAAATGTACATAATACATGCATCATGTCCAACCTAGGGATGTTAATGGAGGGTATTTGTCATTTGTTGTTATAAATGAAATTCTTCCATAACTTTCAGAATTAAACAGACAAAAAATAAATTGCACAATGTATAAAATATGAGTATACCTTTAGGCCTTGATATCCACCAAGCCCTCAGGAAATGTAGGCTTCATATTTCTCCATGCCATGATTGGTTCTCGTCCCTGAAGAAAAAGAAGAAAAAAAGAAATCATTTATAGCATTTCTGTACAGATAATATCACATTTTCACCTGTACATTACATTACCCTGTTACTGGCCACAGCACACTGGCCAAAGTCAACCTTAAATAATGCACATTGTATCTTTTAAATAGATCCTGTTGGCAGCATGTGTAGGTGTACATACATTATTTGGATATTTCTAATTGTTTCTACTTAGATGCATGAAAGATTTATGCAGGATGAACACAGCTTCACATGTACAGAGAATACTAAGTTGAAAACAACACAATAGGGTATGACGCGAGACTTCACTTAAACAATAATTGTTGAATGTGGTTAGCGTTCCAGATGGTCAGCCAAACCACTGGCTGACCCAGTCAAATGTACTGACTGCACAGAGGAAGAAGAAATACTCAACCAAGATGTTGTTTTCTAAAATCTGAAAGTTGCAATTTCAACTTGTCCATGCAAAACTGACTCTTGAACATAGGTGTCAACCCCCAGAGCTCTGCGACAGGGAGACTTTCATGAAAAGTGCATGAAAACAATGAAAAATGCATGAAAACAAAGAAAATAGTCTCTTTTGCCATAAAATACTGTCATTTTCATCATCTTTGAGGATTCCAAAACAGGAGGTTCCCAGTGAGAATATGAGAGTTGTCAGCTATGCTTAAAAATGCACCTGCTGCTCAGAGAAGTGGCACCAGAGATCGGTTCCAGAAGGTAGTAGACTACAGTTATAAAGCATTTTTTAAGTCTAAAAAATCAGCAACTTCAAGTTTTGAAATTTTGTGAACAGCATTTAACACATACAAATGTCAACAAAAACACAGGTGAATTTATTCTACGTAATTTTCCAGCTCAGTTTTGGGGGTTTTTTTTATAACTGAAATGTGAAACAACACCCGGATGCCAGCTTTATACCGGTGTATGAATTGTCCTCTGTCCAGGGTCATCTTATGTATTCCCTCAGCATATAGTGCTCACCTGCCCTATCAGACAGTGCACCTACATGACCAGCAATGTAGTAACTGTGTACTGCAGCAAACCTGACCCAGCTAACTTTATTTTAAAAAATGCAACACAATTATGGACTATCTTCATTGGGATGCGCAACCAGCCAATCACAACTGTGGTCTACAGTGGTACCTGCTGTATGCAACCACTGCCATGAGCAGCCGCATGGTTTTTGTGGTCAGTTGGCTTGGACATAGTAGTCAATTTCTTTTTAAAATTTACCTGTGGTGACAGGTCATCTGTTGTATGTGGCCACTTTTTCTTGGTGGAAGGGGTGGCCACATACAGCAGGTACCACTGTACTACCAGAATCAGTCAATCGAGTTCTTGAATATCAAAATTGTAAAAGGATACCCTGCAAGCTAGGTGGATCTTGTTAAGCAGTATATCAATGCTTACATATTGTTTTATTGTTTATGTTTCCAGGGACCACTGGTGTCATTAGCCAAATGCTAATGTTTTCTTTAAATTATACGTGTTTAACATAAATTATATAAAGAGTTATAGGTCAAATTCTGCAATGAGTACTGTTTTATTTCCCAATTTGGCTGTAAATTTTGAAGACCCCAATCTGTCCTCGTGGTTCCCGATGTCAGGTTTTATCCCCTGCAGACAAACTGTGGGCTTGATTAAGATCTTGTTTCATGCTAAGACAATAGAAAGATTATTCCTGTCTGGTCACTGCCAGTCAGGAGCGAGAAAGAGCTTTAGAGTCACGACTTGAGAGTTGAAACATGCCATTATCATTACACATTTTACCTCTACCAAATCTCATGTTTCTAAGCCCAGAGGGCCATTTCAGAAGCCCTGTCCAGTGAATAGTGTTTCACTGGCTACACAAATATGACCAAAGACAAAAACAAATGTGTATTTTTACATATCACAGCTCCAAAGGCAAGTTGTCAGTACCTAACAGCAGATATTTCCATTCTGATTGTGCTCATAATTTGCAGTGCTTCATAATTTTCCGGGGCTTGCTTCAATCTTTCCAGATTAAATTATTTCATACATGCTGCCTCGTTTCAGTTTACCCAGATTTTGTGATAAGATGTCATCCTCATCTGTCAATACAGGTCGCGTGTGGTACTCTTCTGCTTGTACATAGTGTGTACAGCTGTATGAAAGTTATCTGCAGATGTCAAGGTGGTAAACAATTACCAAAATGTAAAAACGTGTTCCATTGTTTGACTTGTGAAAATAATGCAAAGCTATTAATCAACAGGTTGCAAAATTGATGTGAAATGCTTTGAAAAATTTCATCTGTTTTATATCATTGGACTGTTTTAAATTGTCTATCAAGACAATTTTAACATTCTGTTTGTTGACTGTTAACATGCTGAATAATCATTATCAGCATTTGATCTTTTTCAGTTGAAAAATATATTGTCTGAGATTATCATTTATTGTAGTTTCTTATGAAAAAATGTGCGTATTTGTAGACATATCATTTCCTACCTGTCTTGTATTTGTAGGTTGTGTCTTGTGTCACGTGAACTAGTTGTGTCCTTCATAATTTCAGTGATACTGACAAATTTATATATTCAAGCCTATCTCTACCACTGCCTGCACGCAGGTGAACTAAGCCACTGTTTTGTCTGTTTGAAATTTAATACAATCATGTATATTGGTCCACATAACTTTTCACAATGTTCAACTTGTAGATAATATACCTTATCAAGTTTTGTATTTGCTAGTGCTCACTTATAAACCAAAGCACCGATACAAAGTTCTGATAGATTATTACTGGTATTATTTTGTATTATCTGGTCTCGTCATCTACAGCTCATCAGCTCAGATTTTGTTTTCAGATTTCCAGACACATTTTTTTCAGTGGGTACACATAATTATGAATTAAACTATGATGATAAGCTTTCAAGAAAGTGCTGTATGATAGCACACTTTGTTTCATTGTGCCTGTATACAAAGTTTACTGTTAAGCTCAGCTGACTTGTTTGTCAGCTGAGCTTTAAGGATGGGTCATTGTTCTTGTCCTTCTGTCTGTTTTACATCCATCATCCATGCAACGGTCACTTGTCCGTCAATCCACAATTACATTTTGACTTGGTCTCCACTATGGTCACTAGGTGTTGCTGCTGACATTTCCTGACTTGCAATGGGTGACATAGATAAAATTCTTTAGGTCACAGAATATTGATAATATTAACATTTGAGTGAATTTGACTGCCTACTTGACAGCTTCAGAACTGTTTGCTAGGACTTTGACATTGTCCAAGATGGAGGTCCACGATAAGGGCTGGCTGGGTCAGCAATTGCATTTTGGGAGCAGGACCTGAATGTTAGGGTCACGGGGCAACTGTACTGGCTTTTTTACCCCTTGGCCTTCTAGGCTGGAGGTATATTGTCGTCATTTACGCGTCCATCCATCCGTTCGTCCATGCCTTGTTAACACCATATCTCCAAAAATACTCACTTTACAGAGACCAAATTTTTATTTCGGGGATATTAAGGTGCTTCAGGTGCCTATCGAAAAGAAGGCCAGTAGTCAAATAGTTAGGTAACAGTACTACATCAAAGAAAAAAACGGCGTTAACACAATATTTAAAAAAAAAAGTTTTGAATGTAGCTTCATTAATTATTTATGACAGTTGGCCCTAAGGATGCCTCAGAAGCCTATCAAAAACTAGGTCACTGGGTCACATATTTAGGTCACAGTGCTGCATTGAAGAAAAATGGCAGTACCATGATATCTTCAAATCTTAATTTTCTCATTGTAGCCGCACCAATTATTTATGACAGTTGGTCCTGAGGATGCCTCAGACACCTAGTGAAAACTAGGTCACTGGGTCACATATTTAGGTCACAGTGCTGCATTGAAGAAAAATGACCCTGCCATGATATCATCTCATTGCATTTGCACCAAAGCTTTGTCATTTGGTCAAACAGAAGTAGTCTTGCCCTAGCCAATGGTATTGTCGTCACATACACGTCCATCTGTCTGTCCGTCCGTCCGTCTGTCCGTCCTGGCCAAGGGGTTTTCAGTCACTGATCAGCTTCTAGTTTTATATTATATTTCAAGAACTACTTAAGAATGAATGTAAATCTAATTTACTTCCCCCTATTGAAAGTCTTATTTTCTGAATTACTTTATTATGGAAATTGCTCTCTTTCTATTATGCATGCTCGCCTGCGTCTCAGAGCCTCCTGACTGAATTCTGACCTCTTCAAAATTGGAGTTAAGGACTCACCCAAATGCTCTTGTGGTTAAGGCAATAAAGATACATGACGTTATTTCTTTGCTTGTCCCCTTTACATCCTACCCAGGTCCAGACTAGACACTGAAGTGTCTACCCTAGCCCCGATTACTTTACAATCTGTATTGTATGGTTCTTTAAACTGCTATTTTGCTGACAATACTAAGATTTTTTCGACAGTCCATGATTTTATAGCAGCAACAAAAAGTTTTAAGCCATCCAGTATAGGTTAATACAAATTGGACTCGACTTACAAAGAAGTGACTTAGTGCATAAATTGCAACACTTATGACCGCTCTGTCTGTTTTGTAACAATGAGTGTCGCCTACTTTTTGTAGCACTCGCATGATCACCCAGCTAACGCTTATATAACCTGGGTGATCATGTGTGCATTGTGTGTTTTGTTTGTCTTGTAGTGACTGTCTTTTCTTCCCAGCAAGAAGGATTCAGATAGGACAAAGCCCTCTTTCTTAATTGTGGACTACATGAGAAATATTTATATGAATTTTCTGAGTGAATATAATAAAATATGTTTAAACGAAGAACTACTTCAGCTAGAACATTGATATTGTGGTTGATGATGGTTCTCTGCAAACGCCAAGTTATGAATTACTAGTAATTATGATCTTATGCTCCAGTATTCACATAAAGTGCTGGAGGGTATTGTCACCCACCCTCTGCGTCGTCCGTCCATCTTTTCGACGTTGCCTTGATATCTCAAAAAAATATGCACTGTAGCTGTACCAAATTTATGCCACAGAAGGACCTTATGATGGATCAGGTTCCTTTTGAAAACCAGCTTTCTCTTATTATGTTTGAACATGTTATGAAACTTTTAAAGTATTTATTTGATGGCTTTCTGAGTGATGCACTGTACAGTGGTCTCTGTCACCAGAACTTACCCCAAGAACACATCCAAAATTGCTCTTTCATTTCATAGACAACAATATGGAAATTGTTTGTAAAGTATTCTACTGCAAATTCTAAAAAAAAAAAAAGCAGAATTGAAGAAAAAAAAAACTGTGGGTGCCGAGTGTAATCTGTTCTCTGAATGTTATTTTAGTTAATTTGAATTAATATTACCTTCCCATGAAGACAATATATGATATGCATGGAAATAATAGTTGTGTATATTGCAATGATACCCAAGATGGACATGGTCAACATCATTTTGTCACACACACACACACACACACACACACACACACACACACACACACACACACACATATGGGATCATTATTTTTTCAAACCACTTTGAGTCTGTGCATGCAAAATCAGCTGGGGACAGGACTGTGTCAGCCCTCTTGTTTCATCAGTGGTGGATTTTTTGTTCAAAGTGTGTACGTCTCTCCTACCTAGATTTTGTTCTCTAACCTCTGAAGAAGAAACGCCAGTTTTGAAGCGCTCAGGTTTGAATAGACACAGACTTAGCTGTTTACACTGTATCTTTACCTCCTCTGTATGTCTCTACTACTTCAAAAACTCTCTGAACAGAATTGTAAGGTTCAAGATGTCAAGTACGCTACAAATTTGACAGTTTGTGTTTGGTTCATTTCTTTGGATTGTTGGTTACTTTACTTGCTGAGTGAGATTCAAATGTGTCTACATAAAATAGGGACTGTACTGTCCATGCTGTATGTAAATGATAAACCATGGCTGTACTGTCCATGCTGTATGTAAATGATAAACCATGGCTGTACTGTCCATGCTGTATGTAAATGATAAACCATGGCTGTACTGTCCATGCTGTATGTAAATGATAAACCATGGCTGTACTGTCCATGATGTATGTAAATGATAAACCATGGCTGTGCTGTCCATGCTGTATGTAAATGATAAACCATGGCTGTACTGTCCATGCTGTATGTAAATGATAAACCATGGCTGTACTGTCCGTGTTGTATGTAAATGATAAACTATGGCTGGCGGCTTGTTTGCTTCATGAGCAAAAATCAAAAAAAAAAAAAAAAAAAAGGGCAAAGCAGCTCAGAATAGACCAACATGTTTTGGGGGCTATCCATATTATTCTTGCAGAATTTATTGTTGAATGGAATGTTTTCAGATTTGTGATTTCCTTTCTGTTTTTCCCTTAATTGTGCTGAAAAGTCAGTCAACAGGTTTCAAAGAAAAAGGGGGATTTCAAGTAATTTTTACATGTATGACAGGGCAATAAACAAATTGCACGCAATTATCAGTGATTATGATGTTGTTTACACATGGCACCATATTGGATTACAAATTGTAACATAAACACCTGATGCTCTCCAACTGGATATAGACATACTGTACACCTACATGTGTATATTGGCTTTCAGCAGACATTTACATACTGCATAGGAAGTCTCTAGCATTAACAAGTTACTTGTGCTGGGAAATAAACCTGCACTGAAATTCCAAACTTTGTTTATGTGCATTTATTGAGTATGGAGAAGGCAGGCTGTACCTGGCAAAGTAAACAATTAAACAGTCATAAAATAGCCATCATTTATCCCTGGAATCTGGTCTATTTAAGGGCTTGCCTGTTGCAATGCATAGCATTAAATCCTACTGTTTTAGCCTTGTCATATCATTGCTGAGTGGTCCCAGACTCACAAAACTATGGAAATGAAAAACACAGTGGTCAAATGTTTTAACTCATTCCATACTATGGTGACAGGCCTTGGTCAGTGGTTCTGGCACTGCCTGGCAAGTCATGCCGCAGCTGCCCTTGACTTGCCAGGCAGTGCCAGAACCACTGACTTAAGACTATAGGCATGTTGGTACTTGAACGAAAGCTCTTTTCATGAAGAATTTAAATATGCAATTGTCGTCTTAAATCTAGGTAAATATATGGAAAAATCAGGGACTGGTATGGAATGAGTTACTGGAGATTTGCTGGTAATCTTTCCAAAATCACTTGGAAAAGAGTTGAAGACCTCAAGTGTCATTGAAATGTTTATATTGGACGATTGTAAAGTGTTTTTTCACATCCATATGGAACAAAGTACATGTACTACAAATTTACACTTTATCATCTCTCATTGTGCTTCATGAAGATTGCTTTAAAATCGTTTACACAAGACTCTTTTTCAAAATTAGCAGGAAGATAGAAAAACTCCCCGACCTTCACTAAAATATGTTAACTGTACAATTTTTTGAACAAGGACTTTGCTGGTGTGTAAGGTGATGGTCCAACATAAAGAGAAACTTGAAACTTTGCAATGGTGTTGGACACTACTTTTCCAAGTTAGAAGGCCTCCTTAGTTTGTGCATGCGAGGTCAGCTGAGCACAGGACTGTTACACTCTTGTTTTGTCTTAGTTCAGAAGACCAACCAGTGTAATTTTGAAAGCATACTTGTAGTAAATGATACCATTGATTTTTAAGTGCACTATCAACCAAGTATAATCATGATAATCCACTGTGTTTATAAATAATTTGAAATATTATTTTGGTTTCACTTGCAGTGTTGATGATGACGCACAGTTTGACGTGCGGCAACAAAAGCTGGACCGCCAGGTTTGTACAATTTCTATCTTGTAGACAAGATTTATATCCTATTGATGACAATTTAAAGAAATAAAATTCAACTTTAACCCATTCCTGTTCAGAGTGTGACTGAGTCAATAGCTTTCCTTGACACGGGTTGAGCACATTGCATGCAACCTGGGCCAAGGAATTTATGAAAACTATTAACCTAGGGCATGCCATCTTGAATGACTTCACATGCAAACCTCAGCAGAAATGCTTCTAGTTATGAGAAATGTAAGTAAAAAGAATAAGGCAGACCACAATTTACATCTGGGCACTTTGGGGGCTATTTCAACAGGAAAGGGTCAAAGAAGATATCTGCATGCTTCCTGTTGAGATAATTAATGATATAATAAATGATGGAATTGGTTTGTCTCTCTTTACCACTGTGCATACACTGTGCATAAGTGTTGGGATCTAAAGTACATAAAACATGTCAGTTGTCAAGGTAAAATGACTCACAAAATTTAAATGTCAATTTTTAGCATGGTAGCATATAAAACAAGAGGACATTTTGTCATTGAGTTTTTTTAGTTGTGCAAGTGCACAATAAACATACTTTGTATCAGTTTTAACCCTCCGCCCCCATTGACTTAAGACTGAGTCAACAGCTTTCCTAGGCATGGGTGGGCACTCAGTACCCAACCCATGCCAAGGAAAGCTGTTGATGTGGGGTATGCGATCTTGATATGTCTCAGGTATAATTCTTAGTCAAATTGTTTTTCATTACTGTTGAAAGTAGTGGAAAACACTGAAGCAGATGACATTTGAACACCAATCAGTTTTGGCTGGTTTAAGAGTATACAATGCATGGTGTGTGTTTGTTATCTCAGGCTTCCAACAGACAGGTTTAGTCCAGAACAGGCAACTTCCATTCAGAGCATTCCATGTCAGTTTGGGTGATGTGTATTATGATATCCAGCCTGGTTTGGCACCCCTCTCAATTTTCTAGCTCAGGAAATGCTAAAATAGTGTAAATGTTGTAAACTTTTAATATTGATTACATCAATTCAGTGCTGTAATATTATAATGTTCAAAACAGTGATATGAACCTGAGTCTTGCTATCAGAAAATTTAAAAAGTATCATTTCTGTGAAGTAGGAATAATATGGTATTTTAAATTGTCACTTTCCTGATCCTTTTTTTGGGTGGGGGGGGGGGGGGGGGCAACCAGAATGTTCCAAGGAAACTACCAAGTTGGTTACTTTCTTTGGATGCTTTCATTATTTGATGCATTGGGAAAAATACATGGAAATCAAAAGGGGTTGACCATGTCATGTCCTTATGTCTTGATGTAGGATTCCATTGTAGTCCTCATTTAGAATAAATGATTCTTTCATGTTTTCATGACAGTATTTACTCTTCGAACCCTAAAAGCTGATGCTACCATAACGTAAAAGACTCAAAAGAGAAGAGCAGTTTCATTATGTTTATTCAACACAATTGTTGTACGCAATATTATAAGATTGGGAAGCCACAGACTTTCACCTGTGCAGAAACTTCACTTTTGTCAGCTGGAAGTCCGTAGTAGGGCATTCTACTGCAAACTACAAGGTTGACCTGGTGAACTGTGAGCACTCGCTGACCCACAGCCAGTCCCACTTCATTTTCCACACTTGAAAAATTCATTTCAAAGAGCAGTTTGAAAAAAAGAAAAGTAGTTTTGTGGCAACTGTGTCCAGACTGGTTTTGACAGCTCATTGTGCACACAAGCACATATTTGCATTACATGACAGCGACTGTGATACCCGTCACCATATAACATTGTGTAGGTAGCTCCGAAACAGTCCCTGATGAGATCTACACAAGGACAAAATATGTCGGATATTGTGAGCCTTCAGTCATAAAGGCTACTTGCTCTTGCAATACCTTTTTATGAAATAGGTATCCAAACAATACGTCTTAAAGCATTTCAGGAGAACACTAATAATTAATATGCTACCTGTTGTTATGTTCAGGTGATGAATGGTGATAAAGACTGTTTTCAAGCTTAAATGAGTGCTGCTTGCATGCAGACAAACTTGAAAACTTGATTACACTATGCTGATGTAATGGTGCATGAAGTTCAACTATCGTGTTCTAAATAGTACAGGTTTGACAAGGATATAGTGTATTTTAACTCCTTTCACACCAAGGTGGTAAAAGCCTCGGTTGTAGTATTTGTATGGCTTGGTAAAGGTCTCAGTTTTAGTATTTGTATTGCTTGGTAAAGGCTTCCATTGTAGTATTTGTATGACTTGGTAAAGGCCTTGGTTGTAGTATTTGTATGACTTGGTAAAGGCCTTGGTCATAGTATTTGTATGACTTGGTAAAGGCCTTGGTCATTGAATTTATATGGATTGGTAAAGGCTTCCATTATAGTATTTGTATGACTTGGTAAAGGCCTTGGTTGCAGTATTTGTATGACTTGGTAAAGGCCTTGGTCATAGTATTTGTATGGCTTGATAAAGGCATTGGTCGTTGAATTTATATGGATTGGTAAAGGCTTCCATTGTAGTATTTGTATGACTTGGTAAAGGCCTTGGTTGTAGTATTTGTATGACTTGGTAAAATCCTTGGTCATAGTATTTGTATGACTTGATAAAGGCATTGGTCGTTGAATTTATATGGATTGGTAAAGCCTTCCATTGTAGTATTTGTATGACTTGGTGAGTCATGCTCTAGCTGCCATTGTAGCACTTGGAACATTGACTTCCCAGGCAAAGCAACTCGTGTTATCGTTTTCCCCTGAAACCGGTCAAAACTGGCTGGTGGTCAAACCACGTCTGCTTTAATGATTTTGATAAATTTCAGCAATAATGAAAAGCAGTTTGAATAAGAAGTGTACATGACACCTATAAAAAAGTCCCAAGTCAACAGCTTTCCCTGGTGTGGGTTAGATGCTAAGTAGCCAACTCGCACCAGGGAGAGCTTTTGATTCAGTCTTAAAGTCATTTATCAATGCAAGAGGGGGGAGATCTCTGGAAGCTGTCATTATGGTCAATTTCAATTTGCACATCTTATTAATTGGAGCAAACCTAGCAAGAAATATCATCGCTGTTGTGGAACCAGTTCAAACTGTCTCAATTTCTATAAGTGATTGTTTTTTGCTGTCATGCATGTTTACAGAGGGAGCTGATGAAAAAAAATCAACTTAAGAAGAAAATGGAACCCTCCATGGTACAGCCAAACGATACTCGTGTTCGCTCAGGACAAAGACGCCATAAACCAACCGAGGCAGAAGCCTTGATTTCTCAAAGAGGTGGACCAACCAGATTCCCAAATCCAGACCATGGTAAGCTAAATTTCACTGCAGGCAAACTACATCTCAAGCAGAGTAAGGTTTTGATATCCTGTTTTTCAGTTTAACAAAGAAGCAAATATGCATTGGCAACTTTTTACAAACTAGTAATAACATCATTTTGACACATTGAAAGTCTGTCTGTCTGTCTGTCTGTATGCCCGCCCACCCACCTGCCCACCTGTCTGTCTGGCTGTCTGTCTGGCTGTGTTTGCATGCCTCCTGATTGTGGTTTAGCCATTAGTTTTTCAAAGGAGGCTTTTTTCGGGAAGAAAAGAAAGCTTTTACTTTGTTTTTTACCTAAACAGAATATTATGACTGAGCAGAAAGTCGTTTGTGTTCAGTCCCACTTGGGCTGCAGCAAATGGACCTTGCACAGGCGGTGCCCAGACAAACACATGTATATTCATATCAGAAACACTGGTTGTTAGAACTATTTACTGACCTGTCCTTTGATCAAATGTCCCCCACAAAGATTTGTGATAGAACATTAACATGTACGTGATGTATGGTGGAAACAGTGAGACAGTCCTGACACCTCAGGACATTGTGTTCCAAGAAGTTGCCAGATTTAGTTTTTTGTCAGCTAGTGTGGTGTCATGCATCTATTGTGTTCAGAAATAGCCAATAGTATTAAATGTTCAAGAATGGAAATGTGTCAGCAGCAGAATTTGCTCAGGCTTGCTTACGACATAATGCATGTGACTCAAATGGCACAGGTCACTTACAACTGTAAATATAGCCCTATACTGTTGCCTGCAAGTTCCAGCAGGTTCATTTACCCAATTGCATGGATTTACATCAATCAGCTGATTTACTTCAAAGCCACCAAAAATTAATTTTGTGTGACATACATGTATGTGTGTATATGTACGTACATGTAACACATTCCCGGCTGTGTGATCACATGATTAGTCAGGCCAATGCCCATTAGGTTTATCGGACACTAAGAATTGAAGTGCTTGCATTTGTGTCGTGATTTCCTTTTTATTTTGAGAGCAGATTATCCTGCAGATTTATTTGGCTATTGCCAGTATCCATTGAATGACCAGGTCAAGTTTTAGGTCCACTGATTCGGGGAGGTTCCTGTACCAGGTACAGATTATAAAGGCCACCATTAGAAAATATTTTGTGGCACATTTACTTGCCTGCCTCATGGATTAAAATGATCCGGAAAAATTACATCATCACCGTTTGCTCCTAAACATAAATTTGTCGCTAGCAGTGGAAAATTTGAACTGAAAATTGAACACATGCGTCCACACACATTACATATATCTCCTGAACTTTGTTTTATTTTAATATTTCTTTTTTTTTTTTTTTTTTTGAGTATTAAAACTGTCATTTACACAACACTTAACTTGTCCCAGAACCAAGGGAACAATGAATACATTCAGTGCTCATCATTATATTCCGTCCAAAAACTAATTCCCTACCTCCCTACTGAACATTTTAGACATGATGCAGTCCCCAACTGAACAATTGTTAAGGTTTTTATGTTGGAGAAAGATGTCATATTTCTGGACTGAAATTTATGTGATGTCTCACTCACATCAGTTTATATGTAATAGTTCCACATAAAGTATAGATGGCAAACTAGAAAAGAAGATTTGCTTCAAAAATCTGTCTGTGTGCCATCAAAGCTTGCATAAATTAAAGTCCCACAATATTGAATTTGTGTCCATAGGTTGGAACTGCAAGACAATAGATAAGAGTATTTGTTTAAAGCATCATTGTCTGTGTGTCTTCAAAACTTGCATAAATTTAAATGCTGAAACCTTCGTTTGTAGTTTGTTGGATGCGCTTTTAGCGCAAACCTATGAATTCAATTTGGAATGTCAGCTCTACCTGCAATAGCTCTGAAGATATTCAACATTTGAACTTTTCAAGTACCCCTAATTAGCATAAATTAAAATTCTACTCTTGTCTGTGGTTGGTTGCATGTACCTACAGCATAAATCCATGAATTGAAGTTGTAATGGTATCTCTACCTATGATAATTCTAAAGACATTACACATTTAAACTTTCAAAGTCTCCCTAATTAGCATAAAGTAAAGTTCTACAACTTTTGTTATTGGTTCATTGGATGCACTTACAGCACAAACCTATTGATTGAAGTTGGACTGGCGCTCCTGCCTGTAATACTTTTGAAGATATTCAAGATTTTAATTTTCCACTGGCCCAAATTTATATACATATGTAATTTTCGAAACTATCACCCCTCTTTACCCCCTCCCCCTCCAAAAATACAAAAAACAAACAAACAAAAACAAAAAGAAAAAACGAAAACAAAGCAAGAACAGACTTTATGTATGGAGGTATAATCATGCCAAGTTTCTATGTATTATATTCTTCAAATAAAATGTCAGACATGGAGCTTTTAACATTTTAATTGCAACTAATTTGCATAGTGTTGAAAGTATGACTATTCAATACCAAGACGTACAATTTCACTAGTAGGGCTACATTCCTGCCAAATTTGGAGTTTGTGTGTACAGCAGTGTCTGAGAAATCATCCTTATAAAATTTGGCTGTGTGTATGTGTGTGAGAGAGAGAGAGACAGTAATTGCCATATTAACGTCATATAAACATTACTATAAACATGTCACCAAGACCACACTGCCGCACTGTTGTTGCCAAGAGAGTCTGACCAACTTTATATTTTTAACTTTTCAGATGGGTGGCATGGGTAGAAAATATACTTATCAATGAAATTCTGGAGAATTTTGTATAAAAAGAATCTGGAAAAAAATGTTCTTCCCAATAAGCACTTGTGGAACTTGTAAGTGAAATAAACCTGCATCGCCAACCTTGTTTGTATTTTTCTACATGAAATATTTTTGGCCTTTTCAGTGTATGAGAATCCCCAAGCATATGAAATGAGCAACCCTGATAGCTCTACCACCAAAGTCCAAGTATTGCATGTCACACCAGATGCCACAAATGACTACAGTGATAGCGATGATGACATCCCGACAATCCGAACAGGTAAGACCCCCCCCCCCAAAAAAAATTGTTTTAAATAGGAGGGTAACTGTTGTGCATTGACACATTTACATGAAACTTGGTACATGTATTGGGATGAAATGATGCATTTTGTTGCAAAAGTAGGTCATTTTTGTGGGTCACAGTGTGTGACCAATATGTGGATCGTGCATCTAGGATAGTCATCACGAGGTGGCAGCACTTTGCGGTCATACATAGTGTTTAGTGATGCAGGTGATGAGTGCATCCAATGGCATCCAGTACAACAGTGCAATAATGCTGTAGAACAATGCCAGTTTCAGTCAGGATCACCTGCATCTCAACCAGTGCATGTGTCACAGACCTGACCAGGACTCGACATCCATTGGCCACAGTATCTGTGTGTTAAAGATGCACATTACAAAATTCTGTTAATTATTTAGGTGACAGAGGGGGTTGTAGGACCCTTATGTCATTATATTTATTATTTACTGTCTGTTCTGATGAGTCGCAAGTGAAATGGAGCAGATTTTCATATTAGTGATTAAATCAAGGAACCTACATCAGACGTAGGGACTAGATTAATGGATGTATGTGTATTGTTCCGCAGATGGAGATGGAGGGAGGATGCGAGACCGAGGAATGCAGGACTATGAAGAGGAAGATGAAGAAAGCACACCTATTGAACCCAGTCCAAATTACAACATCCCAGCAGGTGGCGGCCATAGACAACAGAGCAATAAAGATTACAGTAACAAGCAAAATGTAAGACCATTTACTTACGATATGTGTACAATGATATTACATAATTATGCCATATTCATTTTAAAGGTCTATATGATTACAACCTGTTGTTATTTGGATCTATGTGAAAGTAAATATGTTGTTCCATCCTTATCCATTACTTTTGTATTCTTGCGGTATCAAAATAGTGTCTTTTCACCTTTTAAAGTTGCTACTTTGAAATGCGCACCTTGTGCATTATCATTTTTTTCTGACACCTCCTGAGCTGCTGGTTGCTGACGTCACAAAAGCAACTCAATGAAGTGAGCAGATAGCAAGCATGGCGAATACACTGCTACTGGGACCTTGAGGGCCTGTTGGGTGCCTATTATCTAAATTCTAACATTAGGCTCGACTTTATTTTGGTGGTTTTCTCAAGATGAGGAACCCACGGCTCAACATGATACAGAACTACCCTCCCCCCCTCCCATCTCCCCTCCCCCCCCCCCAAAATGATAATCATCATTGTTGCATGTAAAAGTGTCAGGACAGACAGTATAGTGTTAATCCTTGTGGTTTGTGTACTAGCAGTAATGACTGCATGCCTGTCTAGCACGGCATGTCTTTTGGTCTCATTCACATTGATTGCTGGCTGCATGATATGGGTCCGTGGCATAAGACAAGCTGCCACAATAACATATAATAACTGGAGTTTACACTCAGCAAAATTAAAAACTTTGCGGGATTCTGTAAGTTGTTAGACAGTACAATATTAAACTCCAAATTCAAAGATTTAAAACAGTCAGACCAAACATCTTACTGGCCGGTTTTACTAGCATTAAGAGTGACACCAAACCAAATTAAAGTTAAAAGATGGGCCATTTTAAATGACAATGAATGCAACTGTTTGATATTTATTAACATAAAGTTCATTTTACCAATCTTAGGAAAGAAATCTGGGGTGATTTAGGTCGTCCATTTCCATGTTCTGTTCTGTGTTGCCTGCAACATATTGTTGACCTTGTACCAGTACATGAACCATGACTGGTTGCCATTGTGATGGTTTCATTGTCTGCTCATCTGCTGCAATCGTCCTCTCTGAAATCTTGTTCATCTTCGTCAGAAAAAGTGCAGGATAAATTGAGATTGCCATCATCATCACGCTCATTATCACTGCTGAAGTTCTCCCATCTTGCCATGTCTAGTGCTTGCACTGATGTAGTGCAGTTCTGTAGGCTATCTTTCACCAATTAGGAGAAAGGTTGCATTTGTGATGTCAGCAACAGTTTTGTGCCGGTGACTATGATCTGACAGAAAGCCTGCGCTTATGGCTTGCCAATGAGGCTCATTTTAAATGCATCAAAATCATCATTTGAAATTAAGATATTTGTGTAAAATCACCGCATGTTATTTCTAAGACATCTGAACCCAAACTTGATGGAAAGTTAGACCCCATCAATCTAAAGGACCTTTAACAGTAATATATTGGGCTATGGCAGAATTACTGTGGGTCACGCATGGTTCCATGCGAGATGGACATCTGCATTTGACATCATGTATATCTAATATTTCTCATAGTCCTTGTCTGTGCATCCACCAACAAAATTCATACTTTCATCAGGAAAGTTTGTTGTCAGTAAAAATGTGACACAAGGACATTCAAATGGTGTGGTAGCAGCTCAATGTAAGTGAAAAATCCAAATTGCTATTTTGGCAGAAATTATTCACAGTAAATATATTATGAATTGAGGGTGGAAGATGAGACCTACCACTACATCATTAACATGTCATCTTGATGACAGAAAGCTAATGACTAAGTCCTAATCTGAATGGGGGGGGGGTCAAAATCAGTCCAGGTGATGAAGGAAGAAGCTGCCCGTTTGACTCTTTTCAGTTTGTTTGTTTGTTTGTTTCATCATTTTCTCACTTAAATTTGTTTTTGTGTGTCATAATTGCAAGGCTATATAACAAAAAATACAATGTATTCTTTAATCTTTATCATACATGTGTGGTGATTGGTGGTCCAGAAACCCAAATCCTTACGTCGAAGACCCAAAGAAGATCTCAGTGGGCATAAACCAACAGAGGCGGCAATAGTGCCATCAGGCATTCCCTATATGCCACCTGATGAGGCACATATGCCTACAGCTGTGCCTGTGGCATGCATGCCTGCCTATGTGGCACAGATGCCTACCAATAGTGCGGTACTAGCTCCTCTCATACCAAACCAGGAATGTATTTTTTGAGTGGTTTGTGTGATTCAATATGGACACTTCACTTCGGGTTTTTGACACTTTCATGATTGTTGAGCATAAAAGGTCACAAGTAATGCAACAAAATCCAATGTGTGCAGATTGAATACACAAGCTGGCAGTGTGGTATGACTGCTCAACATGTTGAAGCCATTGTAGGGGCGTTGAAGCAATTTTGGGGTATTGAAGCCCTTTTGGGGTGTTGAAGCTATTTGTGGGGGTGTTGAAAGAGTTGGACTGGTGTTGTTTGCCTGTGCCTGGAAGTCCTGCTACAGGGGATGCAGGCCAGCATCAAATGTGATTTGTTTGATTGTTTGTTTGTCAACTTGGGAAGAGAGATGCAAATTGCAAAAAGGAAAAAACATGTTACTTGTACACTGTGTTTCTAATAAGCATGCTTTAGCTATGATAATAGTAATATTAATATTTTTTAAATCATTGATCCCCCTAAGGTTAGTGAAAATTACATGCAAATAGAACAGAACTTGACCTGTTGCAACCTTAAACCTAACTAAATTGCCCCATTTCATATATGATAAAGACAAAATAAAAGAGTTGTCTTGCCAGGAGAAAAAAATTTGCACAACCTACACCCCACCCCACCCCACCCCACCTGTCAGTCACCCAGTTGCACAGTATTGCACTGCATTTTTGTTGTCGTTTTTTTTTTCCACCTGTAGAAATCCCGCATCAAAGATATTATTAGTTGATAATAACATATACTCTATCAAAAAAGAAAGAGCTAATACAACGTGTAAAAAATCTGTTATACGAGTTGAGAGTGGCACTGGGTCCCACCTGGCGGCCAATATATATATATATATATATATATATATATATATATATATATATATATATATATATATATATATATATATATATATATATATATATATATATATATATATATATACATACATACATATATATATATACATATATTATATAAGGTAATCAAGCAAACCACTATTTCTGGTTCCTAATTACTGCTCTGTATACTTTAAAATATGCTTTGGTGTATACGGTAATATTTGTCATTCAAGCTGGCATTCCCATGGCAACCAAAAGAATAGCGACTTTGAAGTCAGCTTGTTTAATGTCATCTGAGTTATTTGGTGGCAGGTTATTCTGTTCTCTTGGGAGAGTTCAAAATGTGTCAGTGTTACATCTATTGGAACGAGTGTTACACCTATCGGAACAATGGTACAAAGTGTTTGTACCATTGTAAATGAACTAGGTAATCTACACATACACCTGTCACATGTAGGGTTCTTTTTGTTTATACAAACCAATCGCATGATATGATATGATTGGTCAGTATATATTCCTGGAACAGATGCACAAATGATGTTGCATCTGCCCAGATGCACAAGTGAGTGTTTTTTTTTTTTTCTTTTACTTGTACAACTTTCAAGGGACCTCCAATTCACCAAGAATATATATAGAATTTTGATGGCTTGTAGCGAAATTAATATTTAAAACTTATTCTCCGTATTGTACATCTTTTTCCAAATATATAGAAGAAATATATTAACCTGTTATATCACAGGCCTTGCATTTACAAACGGGTGCAGATAATATTCAGTTTTATATGCTATTTCAGTGCCATTTCATATTTATACTTTCTTTACATTTTGATGTGGCTTGTCTTGGTGAGATACTAAGTTGAGACAAGGAGATGTTGTCACAGAAATTGTCCAGGTATTCTAAGCTCAGAAATATGTTTGATATTCATACATATATATTGAGAGGCTGTGCTGGTTACTGCTCTCGCTAACCTATGCCAAGGCCGATATAAAATCAATACATATTACAGAAACATCAAATGACGATGCGAAAAGGAAGATACAAGACCAACTACGTTACACAACAGTGTTGACAATCTGCTATATCACAGTCAGAATTTTACTGCCCAAAACAAATTACTTTCTTAATCCCAAAATATAACGGTACATAATCTTTTAATCTCATGCAAAGTTTTTGCTTCCAATGTTTCATTTGGCCAAAGAGTTTGCTTCTCCAGATAACATTTATTGGCAGCAGATCTCAAGTGGACAGACACTATGTACTCTAGTTGCCCACTGAAGACCTGTTATGATCTCTCAGGCTCATACACACTTTTTCACAATTGGATTTTGATAAGAAGTTAAATTAATTTTTTTTTTTTTTTTTTCTTTGAAGTCTTCAGTGTTTCTGTATTTATACTAAAAAGATATCCAGTCACAGTTACAGACATGGAAAGTACAGAGCTTGGCTGACTGGTTCTGGATATTAACCCTTTAAGTGCTAATAATGGCTATAGTGATTTTCTCATTACCGTTAAATATATTATGGTTACAAGATTCAAATTCCATGTGCAGATACCTGTCATTCAAATACCAGCAAGCCTAGGCTAAAGAAAAAAGTAGTCATAGTCAACAGCTTTCCTCAGGACACAGCACAAAGTGTCCCAAGAAAAGCTGTTGACTCAGTCTGAAATCAGCCCTTTAAGGGTTAAAGAAACAGAAGTGCTCCAAGATATTTGACTTATGAGATCAAGATGAAGAGGGCAGTGACAGGTCAGAACGCCTTTTTATAATAAAAAACTAGGAGTAAATAAGTAAGTAAGTAAACAAATAAAGAAAATAGAATAAAGAAAAAACGAAAATGATATTATTGAGCTGAAGGAGAAAGGAAACAACGTAGTCTGTCACTTTCACTGTGACAATCAGAAATGTGTATCTGATCTGTAGTGTATTCCTGGACATGCTTGCCAGCATAGCAACCGTCTGCAGAACAAGTTCACACACAAACTTATTTGAAACATGTTAAATTGAAACCCAGCAACATAAATACATTTCATGTTTATTTTCATCACTGTTCATGGCCAATAAAGTAGCTATATGGTCAGAAAACTCTTCTGAGTTGACCAAACAGTCACAGCAACAATAGTGTGTCTGTGTCGTCACTTACTACAAGATAATTAGCTGAAAGCATACATAATTAGCAACGTTTGCCACAGTAATTTGTTGCGGTATTCTCATTCAGTAGCAATGTATGTTATGTTGAAGGTAAGCAAATCGTGTTTGGTGACTTGGCCATTTGTATGGCTTTGCTTGTCTTCATAACTGGTGAAAAGTAGAAAAGTTGATTTGGATTGCCGTGGTAAATTTATGGGGTGTGAAACAAAATGTGCTGACAATTTTTTGGGAAAAAAAAAACATTCCCAAAGCCTTCCAGTTGGGCAAGGACTGGAGCAAAGATGGTACAATACTGGAATGGCTGGCATATCAACTTCTGGTTCTGATTTGCCATTTCTCTCTACAGGATCTCAATGCAGGGGGCACAGACGGAGCCCGGGGGCCTACCATGCCTTTAGTCCATTCCACAGAAGAACTCGAAGATTTTGTATACAGACCAGCCCCACAGGGAGTCACCATGAAATGTCGAATCACACGAGACAAAAAAGGAGTGGACCGAGGCATGTTCCCAACATATTATTTGCACTTAGAAAGAGATGATGGGAAGAAGGTATGTATTCACCCACTCACACCCGCCATCCTGAAAGTTTTTGAGTGTGAGAATTTGTGTTTTACTGTCTTTTCTTGAGAAATTATGCATATACCAGAACATAACTTTGTGCTGTCATATAACTGCAACATATATTATGGACATTAAGAAACCATGTATGGTACCATAATTTGATATGTGCTTTGTGGTTTTATAGGTATGGACAAAAGTAATACTGAAAAATGTTTACATACAGCAGTCTGTTGTTGTTCAGTAAAGGCTGACACAGCAAACTTGTTGTAATTTTTCTCCATGAAAAAATTTCATTTTCTGATGATAATCAAAATCTGTTTAGCATCATTAGAACTTTGTTGTATGCCTGTCTTTGTTTATTGCAGGAATTCCTGTTGGCAGGACGCAAAAGGAAAAAGAGTAGAACATCCAATTATCTCATATCCATTGATGCAACAGATCTGTCTCGCGATGGAGAGTCATTTGTTGGAAAAGTCAGGTGAGAAACTTAAAATTTGTGACAATACAAGGATAAAGTATAAGCTAACAATGTGATTAAAATATGAATTCCTGCTATATATAATATATCATGTTACAAAAATCAGTGAACATTAAATGTGGTCATTATTATTATTTTTATTTTTTAATCTACAGAGCCAATCTGATTGGCACCAAATTTACCATCTTTGACAATGGCCATAGTCCAAAGGAACATGGCAGTGCAGCACATCAAAATGTCCGAAGAGAGCTGGCGGCAGTGGAGTATGTAAGTAGTTTATTGGCTGAAGAAACTTGTTTAGTTGTGGGGGAAATCTGTCTCTGTCTGACGGCTCAGCCTATTTTTGAAAACCAAGAAAAGGAACTGAGTGGATCTTCTGGCGTCGCCAGTCGCGGAAAGTGTGACTTTTTATAATTACATAACAATGGAAAGGTATGTGTGCAGTTTATGAGCCATAGCAGTTCAGTTGCTGATACGTTCATTCAAAGGAAGCTGGCTGAACTGTGCCCAGCACTGGCCAATCTGACTGTCACAGTGACATCTACTCACCCTGTCTTCTCAGTTTTGTAATTATCAAGTGACCTTGAACAAAAATGATGATGGTACCACTTACTATGGATGCAAATGGACTTGGCGTGGTATAATTCTTGTAGTTGATGACAATCATTGAATTTTGAAATAAAAGATCAGTCGGAATACTCAACTGGCAATGATTCTTATTCAACAGCAGTCACTGTGGATTAGCTAAGTGTCACATGAAGCAAATGCCACACCAGTAATACATATCACATAGAAGGAGGCATTTCATCATAACATCAACTAAAAGAGGTCTCAGATTTTTGTACCATGGACCATCCTATAACCTCAACTGACTTGTCAGTTGACATCAGTCAACTGAGGTTATAGGATAGTCCATCATCCATACTATGTCCACAATTTACATTTTTGACTTTTCTAAAACTAAGCCAGATGCGCTTCAAACTTGGTGGGTTTCTACCTTGGGTGGGTCTCTATCAACATTGTTCTATTGGTCATGGTCCGGTGATTTTTGGATTTTGTCAGTGAATTTTTTGCTCATTTTTTTTTTTAATTTTTGACAAAATCTTCAAAAATCGTGTCCAAAACTGCGAGGTCCATTGCTTCCAAATTGCATAGGGATCTAAGGACCTCTAAACCTTAATTTGTTCAACAGATGGTGCTGTGATTTTTTCCCTATTTTATGTGAAATTTTGTGGCGAAGCTATTTTCAGCATCTCCAAAAATGTTACTCAGATTGTGCTCAATCATAGTGTGGAAGGGTCAATTAAAGATGGTCACTAGTTGTTGATGCCCTAAACCCCTAACAGTTTTTTTTACTTGTGGCAGGTGTTGGTCAGTGCACACATTCTTGTTGATTACTATGCAAATCAAAAGGGATTTCAGTGGTAATATACATTTTTTACTTCTCCAAAACCGTCAACCAAATTGACTTGAAACTTGGTGGAGATATGGGTTAGACTCTATTTAGTTCCTTCAAGTTGTCCTGCATCACTGATTTTTGGATTTTTTATGATTTTAAAAAAAAAATTCTCAATTTTTGGAAAAATCTCAGAAATTTTCTCCAATGGATTTGAAATTGCACACAAAGTTGAAACAGCTCTGGGTACCTATGAAAAACAGTGTGAGACTTACTTTTGGTTGAAAGTATCAAGGTCAGCTGAGAGGGTTGTTCAGACAGTCCTCATGGCTTCTTTTTATTTTGTTGGTAGATTTGTTGCGAGAGCCATTTAAACGCCAAGACCTGTGATGTTTGAATGAGATATTATGGTGTCAGTTTCTAAGGCTCATAACTGAAGGATGGAAGCAAATAAAAACTGAGACCTGGGGGGGGGGTTTAAGATAAGCATGTTCACTCAGTAGATGTGACATTTGTGCCAAATTGAGATTTGTGTTAATAATGAATAAACAAAAAAGTCCTGCACTTCATTGACAGTATAAAGTACAGGCAGGATCCTAAGCTTGTCAGCTTTCAGAAAATACATACTTCGTAGCACTTCTCATGAGGATTTTCTTGCATTGTTGGGCAATTTGTGAACCTCTGTGATGACATATCATATATTGTTAATGGAGAAGTAGTCTGAAGATACGGCATACAAAGTACCGAGGGGATTTTGAAAATTTTCATCATATTGTCAAATGTACATAGAGTACATGAAGCCAAGGGTGACACCACTGCCCCCCACCCCACCCCCACCCCCACCCCCACCACCATAAGTGAGAGTACACGAACTTTACTGTTGAGGGCAAAAAGTCCATGGCTTCTACACCCTCAATGGCACCCGTGAACAATGTGAAAAGGATGACACTTTTATTGATAGCAAAAAGAGGCTAAATTTGTCTTCTTTTTTTTTTTTTTGAATTCTGAAAACTCTTGTCATAGAGACATTCATGTTTTAATGAGCAGTACAGCGATTTTAGGTTCTTGGTCAAGGTCACTTTTATTCACTTGCATCACCTTAACCTGCTTCACCTTGAGCTGTACCAGCCAGCCTTACATTATTTGGACATTGTTATTATACCAAAATATGATTGCTTCAGACATAAATTGTGCGCTTTACTTGTAGGATACAAATGTGCTGGGTTTCAAGGGTCCACGCAAGATGACCGTCATCATCCCAGGCATGAACCTAGACCATGAGAGAGTTGATATACGACCCCGTTCAGTGAGTAACTGCTCTTCTTTGTGTCCATCTCAAGAATATTTCTGCCTTTATTACATGTTAAGTGATCATTAACAAACCATGCAAGTGCAAACATTTCTTTGATGAAATCTAGTTTTTACAATATTATATTTAAACAAGGTCTTTTTTAAAACATGGTCAGTTCAAAATAATTATGGTCTTAAATGTCAACCAAAAAAATGGAAAGTTAACCTGTTCCTCACAAATTACTCTAAAGTGAACAGATGTACAATGTTGTCTTCTGCAGTCTTTTCATTTTACTTAAGTATTTCATAAATGAAAACAGTTGGATTGAGAATTGTTACTAAAAGTTATCAAGATAGCCTACCTGCAATCAACAGCTTTCCTACTACACTCAACCCACACCAAAGATAGCTGTTGACTCTTTTCTTATCTTAAGCAGGAAAGGGTCGAACTTTACCCTGTCCAAAATGACCAAAATCTGCCAGAGTCCTATGTTGCCTGCATCAGATGTGTTTCTAAATTTCCTGTTAATTATATTTAACCCCTTTCCACTCAAATCGGCCAAAAGCACCCCAGATTTAAGGTATTGTCTGCCTTCACGTTTTTACTTTAATTTCTCGTCACTAGAAAGCATTTTTGCTTAGATTTGTATGCCAGACCATTCATGATGGCATGCCATAGGTCAATAGCTTTCCTTGGCATGGGTTGGGTGCAATGCATTGCACCCAACCTGCACTAAAGAAAGCTAATGACTCAGTTGTACTCTGACCAGGGATGGGCTAAAGGCATGTAGAGAACAGTTTCTGTCAGAATCATAGATGACATGTATTAAGATCATATGTCTCAGATCATCAGTTTTTCTTAACTGAGCCACTTAGCACCTGACCATGTGCAGGAAAGCCGTTGAGTTGGTAGTCACTAGGACAGAGTTAACCCTTTCCTCCTTGAATTAAGACTGAGTGAACAGCTTTCCTTGGCATGGGTTGGGCACTTAGTGCCCAACCCATGCCAAGGAAAGCTGTTGACCTGGGGCATGTGATCTTGATAAGTCTCTTATACATTTCTCAGTCAGATTGTTTTTCATAACTGTTGAAATTAGTTGAAAACACTGAAGCAGACAACACTTTACCACCAGCCAGTTTTGGCCGGTTTGAGGGGTAAAGGGTTAAGGCTGCTTCCCCCACCACAGACAAGCTTGGCCTATAAAAGGTGTTTTCAGTGTTGGTATTTTTGCACCAGCAATTCAAGAGGTCACATGGCATTTGCTTCCTGCAACACACAAGATGGTGAAGGTTTCAGCTCACAAATAAAATGGTCAGAAATTTCTTTGACCACACAAAAAGGAAGACAGTAGATTTAAATATGTAAGATAGTGTTCAGTAGGGTCAGTCAGCTCTACAGAAAATTCATTAATTAACAATGTCTTCTTTCTGGTCTTGTAATCTTTCCAAAATTTCTGAAAGTATTTACAATACTGACTTTATTAAAAGGAACTTTAAAAGAATATAGAAATTAACTTAAATGTTCATCTCCCAAACAAAATGGAGTTTGAATTGAAATTAAAGATCACACTTTCAACCTAATAATTAAAGAAATTATGTCTAATTTCTTATAACAGTGTTCAGTCTGTGTTCATGTGTAACATGTACTTTGCTTCCAATTTTATCAGGAACATGATGGTTTGCTAGAAAGATACAAAACAAAGAACATGGAGAATTTACTGGAGCTTCACAATAAGACTCCTGTGTGGAACGATGGTGAGTGGCAGTTTGGGTCACCAGGGATGAAGATGTCCAAGATTAATGGGGCAACAGAAGCTGTCATGAAATGTCTGTCTCTGTATATTAAAACTGCCAATGAGAAGGCCTCGTCACACTTTTGCCTGACTTTGAACATGGATAATTTGATTGGCATACAGAGTGTAGGAATTTGAGTAATAGCAAATCACTGCAAGCAGTTGTTACCGGCTGAGAAAACAAGATGCTGCAATTTTGAGTATCACGTTTTAACTTTCCATTATTGCAACAGTATTGATAAAACACAGTGTTTCTTCCTTATATTAAGGTAGTTTGGAGTAAGAGACATTGTGTTCTGTTCAGCAAGAAGTTTCAAGAATGTGTTGAAGGATTTGGTGTAGAGTACATTAAACATGGGTTTACCATATAAAATGCTCCAACTTGTGACAACAAATATTCTCATATGTACCAGCCTGTGTTCCAGGCGTAATTTTGACAATTGCTGCATCTTTCCAAGTGTATGTAAACCTCTTTTCTGGGCAAGTGAAATGAACCCCATATAATAAACCTGGTCATTTTAAGCTCATGTAGCATTGTTATTTTCTGCCTTTTGTTTTCCAGACACACAGTCATATGTACTCAACTTTCACGGTCGTGTGACCCAGGCTTCAGTGAAAAATTTCCAGATAGTTCATGATAATGACGGTAAGTATGTTTCATATTAATATCACACCAGGAGATTTTGGTGGACTTGTTTGTATGTTGTAAGGCCTTGTGATGTCAAAATCTAGATCTAGAATCTGCCATGGATTAGTCTACATGTTGACCATAATTGCTGTTGTTCTGACATTTAGCCAACTAATCTGTGCACAGACGGAATCAAACAGTCCTGCCCCTGCGCAACTTATCATTCGTGATACTTTATGAATCCCATCAATGCCCCCTGCATGCTCACTCCTCTGAGTAATAGGCGTATGCAAATGTTGTCAATTATACACACTGGATATGTTAGCATTGACAGTCGGCTTACAGAATGTGAACCCTTAGTCCCAGGCTATACCTATAATGTAATAGACATTACTAAGGCCTTTGATCGCCTGCGCTATGTCAACAGCAAGAGCATACATTTTCATCCAGTCTCTGATGACTCCCACCAGTCATGTAACGGGACACTTTTGCTATATAAAACTTTTTTTTTTTTAAATTCTGCAGTTTTCAGGCTTCCTGGCCTCCAGGCACTTACCTTGTATTTTCTTTGTGCAGTATAAACAATAGTGTTAAGGATTGAGGGTTTGATTATGGTTAACATCAATAGGAAAAGTTAATGGCCACTGAAAGGAAAATTTTGTATTAAAGGTGAGCCCCCATATAATGTTTTACCATGCTTAAGATGTAACTTTTATAATTAGTCTTTTTTAAGGGTCCGCCCCATGGGGGTGTTTTCGGGTTGTCCGTCCATCCAGATGTCCATCCGGATGTGCACATTCTCATTACCGCGATATCTACAGAATGCTTCCATGTATTTTGTCAAATTTGGCAGTATGCTTATCATACCTGGCAAGATGGACTGATTAGATTTTGGTGTTACCATGACTTAATTTGAGCAAATGGCAGCCTAATTACATGCTCATTAGGGCTCTGTACTGCAATATCTTCAGAGTGCTCCAATGTATTTTGCTCAAATGTGGCAGTATGCTCATGTAGCATGCCAAGATGAACTGATTAGATTTTGGTGTCACCATGACCTAATTTGAGTAAATGGCAGCATTTTTTCCTGGCGGACCTTTCAGTCAATACTTTGCATTGAATTTATGGCTAGTTTTTTAATAACTCATGCTTTTGATTGGTTATCCTGTTGCAGTGGACTACATTGTGATGCAGTTTGGTCGTGTAGCTGAGGATGTATTCACCATGGACTATAATTACCCCATGTGTGCTACACAAGCATTTGGCATAGCACTAAGTAGTTTCGACAGCAAAATAGCCTGTGAATAACAAGGTCCCGAGAAAGCCACTTCCATCTCCCATCTGTCCACGCAGTGAAGACACACATCGGCTGATGTGCTACCCTCCTAAGGAGCTCTTCAGTAAAAGAAGAGGAACGGGATACCTTAAGTAGCAAGGAGTTGGAGAAATAGGTCTGAATTGAGAACTTGAATGTCACCTTAACATATCTGGCACTGCTTACCAGCAGTAGCAGTATTAACAATGGTTTGATAAGGAGAAACCCATGGTATTTGCTTCCTTGTGTATTGCAGAGCAAGATTCACAAATACTGTTTGCAGTATCAGTTGTCCTCTTTAGTGTTTTATGTTGAACCCAGGTGGTGTGCTCAATCAGAATATTAGTGATCTGTTCTAATGCTGGATTAACATTCGAATTGTAACAGTGTGGATCACTGTGTGATTGATTAAAACAAGGGTGTGGAAAGTGTCCAGTCATATATATTTTTCACAGCTGAGACCGTGACCACGATTTGGTTTGGAATACTTTCTTCAGAAGGAAGTTCCCTACCACTAACATATTGGAATTAATGCAAAGCAAATGCCAAATTTGTAGCATACTTTTTTACATGAAGCAAAGTGTATTTATCTAATGGTTGAGATTATACAAAAATGAACAAACATGGTAGGCTGAAAATGAGCAAAGTTGGGCAACAATGCATGGTCAACTTGGTCAACTTGGTCAACTTGGTCACATTATGTTGAAAGTCCCAGTTTATTTATTTAGAATACATGTGACAGTTGTTGGAACTGCAATTATTCTAGGAATATTCCTGTTTACTTGGAATTTGAAGATACTTTGCATGTTGTGTCAGTATCAAGTACATGTATAAAATTCCTCTTGGAGACTTGAACAAAGAAGAGTTATCAAGATCAATTAGGTATCCTCGTTTGTCGACAGGGTTGCCAAAAATTCCTGTCACTGATGTACTACAAATCTTTGAATTAAATTTGAACAGACATGATCTGATTGCATTAGTACTGATGTTTTTTTTGTTTTTTTTTTTCGCTGTAGATATGAAAGTAATGACCCATTGTGAAACCATGTACACCTATGGGGCATTTGAAGCACAGACATATTTAACAGTTAAAAACAGTAGGATTGTTAAATAGACACCCGCAATTTAACATCGTTTTATCAATGGGCAGGCCCAGTTGCAAGAAAAATAAATAGAAAGTGTAACAAAGGAACTTCCATGATTGGGCTGGTGCAATGTTTGGTCCTTCCTTTCCCGATATTTTAATCAAATATCATTCTTTGCATTAATCAGTCACTTATATATTAAGCCTTTGCCTGTGAAGCACAGGAATAGTTTCCCCTCATCTGTATTATTGTATGGACTCCAGACTCAAATTTCTCATGAAAAGACTTTCTTATTCAGGTACCAACAGTGGAATTTAGAACCCCAAATGGCAGCACTTGATGGTGTTCATTGGCATAAATTTGGATATTTGCTTCACAAAAACTTCAAAGGGATTTGTTGTTATGCAAATCAGTAAAATTATGCAAATGACCACCCTCAAGTGCTGCCCTCTGGGGTCCTAAAAGGGTCTTTACACCTGTACATCAAGAAGGGAAAAAACAATGTTTAGGATAGCAGCTTTCTTGGCACAGTTTGGGGAAGTTGTACCCAGGCTGCCAAAAGATGATTGATGCTGTCTATAACTTATCATTGAAAGAGTCTGTATTTATTGAGAAATATAGGGAAATAATTTTTGAGTAGCAACAAATTTACTTTTGACACAGGTTATGTTCTGGGTGATGATGTCATGTCAATATTTTAACTTTTCCTAATCATGTTGTGAAACGAGCAGTATCAAAATCAGAATTATGAAATGAGTGGATTTTTAATGAGATATACATGAATTTAGCTACTAAAAGTATCTCTTTGAGTGAAATCTCAGTTTACAGCAGTTTGCGTAATTGTACATGTACAAATCCATATCATAAATTGCCAGGGCATCACAATTCATTTGATGATGCGTATGCAGGTCATAAAGTTGTTTCATGATGGTTAATTATTGAAATACATGTATCTGGATCATGAAATATCTGTATCGTCACCACAGCTTAGGTGATGATACATATGTGTGATGAATTATCGTGTCTTTGTGGTTAATTTGATAAAACATGCATATATACAGATGATGTTATCTGAGATTGCACAAGTCTGATATGTTAAATGATCATTTTGCACAAAAAATTGAGGTATTGTTGCAGATTTCTTATGAGAGTACAGAAAAAGCAATAATGAAGAGGAATGAGAGCATAATCTGTACTTTTTATCACTGCTTGAATGATGAGAGTATAAGCCCTACTTTCTGTTACTCTAAGAGTACTGACAAGATATTATCTACTTTCTGTTACTCTGAGAGTAACCAGAAGATAATCCTTACTTTCTGCTACTCTGAGTGTAATCAGAAGATAATCTCTACTTTCTGTTACTCTGAGAGTGATGAGAGTTTAATCTCTACTTTCTGTCATGGTTTTGGCAGTGTCTCATGTGATATTTCAATACAAAGACAAACTATCTCAGGTGTGCACATTGATGATTCTTTCAAATTTACCTAAACTGGTAATCCTTAAATATTAATTATGTATGCCGAAAAACAACAAAGATATTCTGTATCATGGTTGTAGCAGACAGGTTTCTGTGCTTGTGATTACCTCTGAGGGATCTGATGCCAATTTTCTCACAGAAAATTCCCAGAAATGACCCAATGTCATGCATGCCATCTGTTTTGTTTACATCAAGAATGACATAGACAATTGGCAACAGCTTTCCTCCACTCTCTCTGGCCTCCTTGCACCCACAGTGTAGCGAGGAAACCTGTTGATTCAGACCTCAGAGGCTTAGTACTGAGCAAACTTTTGATGTGCTTGATAGACGATGTAGAGGCAGAAGTTGATTGAGTGGAATATACATTTTGGGGATTTTAAAAATAGTTTAATAATCCAGAGTGTCATCACTGATGGTGCAGAAGAGAGAAATTGAAGACTATGCCTGTGGAATGCTGCAGGCACATATATGTGTATATCAGATGGTCGGTAGTTTTATGTCATGGATCCAAGGTCCAACTGAAGAAATAGAGAAGAGGTCAACCATGTTTTTATAAGCTATTTGTATATTACAACCACAGGCCAACTCCTTGCTACCAGCTAACATGCTGTTGCTGTGGTGAAAATGAAAGGGGACAACCACATGGTATTGCCTGCCATAGTACACTTGTGCCACCTGGTGACTGCATTTATCATTATGTGCATTATATTTAGACTACACTAATTCAGTTTGTGTTGTTCTCATCCAAAGCGTCACCTGTTGAACTTGATTTAGAAACATCAGTGTAACCTTTTTCTCGTCACTTTCACAATGTATTTTGTCTGTTGAAAATTATTTTGTCTTCATATGTGTATCTATTTGACAGTGTTTCATCATATGAGCTCTGCTTTATCATGCTATGTACAAACATTTTGTGCTTATTTTATGACCAATGTGGCAAAGATATCTATAAGTTATTGGGAGATTATTATGTATGATTTTAAGAAAAAATCACAGAGTTGTGATGACCTACACTATGGTATTTTCCACATTTTACAGGGTGTCTCGTTGGACATGCTGAGCATGATGGGAACAATTTGGGCATGTTATACCATGTCATTTATTCCAGAAATGTCAGAAATCACTCACATGTAAATTTTGATTCTTTTTTCTCTTGCTCTCTTTCTTTTCTTCTCTTTTATTTTATTTCCGGTGATTATATCTGCTACCCACAAATGTAAAATTCTTTTGGGTTAAGTTCATGCCATGAAACCTAAGTTTAACCTGGCAAGTACAGACCGTTTATCCATGATCAGCATGTTGCCATCAAAGTATTGTAATCGACTGAGCATTGCCTGTAAATGTCCACTGACAAAGAGGTTGGTAATGCAATTGGAATAAATAGTAAAATTTGTACAGTTTATTTTTCCAGTCTCATTGTGCATAATTATGAAACTAGCTTTGCATTCTGGGAAGTGAGTGAAGCATCAAATGTGTTTTTATTGTGAGATGAGATAGTCCTGTAGAGTGTCAGCCCACCTCCTAGAATTGTTCAACTATATGCCGTCCATTATGAAAACAGTGTGTTTATTCTGCACCGTGATAGGCAGTGTCACCATAGCTGCACAAGCTCCCTGTACAATTTAGAAGTGTATAGTGAATATTTATGTAGCTCTTGTCTGTTGTATTTTTGTTTATCCTTGCCTCGCAAAGTGTATAAAGAGACAGAACGAGTGTTGTAAATTAAATTTGTAGTGCCCAAATCTGAATTAAAAGTGTCACAAAAAATTGTACATCAGATCTTTGTCTTGTCTTTCAGTCAGCACACTAATCATGTAGATTTTGCACAAGGCAGAAACTGCAGTATGCTGCAGGCCTGACCTCTAGCCTTGTATGGTAAAACAGCATACAATTGCGCATGAGTATCCATATTTATGTTTGGCTGGTCAGCCAGCCAGAGAGACATACAAACATGAATGATCAAATGAGCTATAGTACTATAAATCTTGAAACTTTGTGGGAATGTTGATCAGGCAAAAAGACAAAAACATGCAAAAATTTGGTGGTGTGCCACTTGCAGTGCCATGGAAGATGAAAACTCCTTAAGTTTGTTATGTTGAGATAGAATAGGACTAATGATATCAAATGTACCACAAATGTGTATCGTGTTTAGAAGTTCTGTGTTGCATAATATGGATGACCTTGACCTACTTTTTCAAGGTCACAGATTGCAATACATTTGAGGAAAGAATTTTTTTGGTTATGGTCCCTACATTTA
>OZ026614.1:23024286-23048286 GCA_964020975.1 Hermodice carunculata
AAGTTGCACACATATAACAATATACAACTGCAGAAAGATTATACAGACAAAAGTCTATGACCTGTGGGGTCATGATGCCACCACTGGTGGTATGAAGTGGAACTAGCGTTACAGGTGTAAAAGTACATTAAATTTATTATTTTGATTTTAAACTGAAGTGGAACTTGCAAATTTACATCAAATATGCATATTATTATATTATTATTCTTTATTCTTTTACCAGGGTATACCAGTTCAGTGAACATCACTGATCTCCCACTGGGCCCTGGGTGGATACAATGGTAATAAATATAATGCATGACATGAGAGACATAAAATCAAAAATATGTTAACATAAGCGTTGACACATGATATATAAACTAAAGAGATGAAGACACAGGTGTAAAATTAAGAACATAAATACAATATATACACAATGGTACAAGGGGGTCAATACTATACTGTCAATTTGTGCTACCATAAAAACATCTGTATCACTTTGGGTTAACACTATTGGGAATTTTGTATAATATAATTGCGCTTGAACTGGCTGAGGGATACAGAATTTGCAATTTCTACTGGAAGGCAATTCCACTTGGCAGCTCCTTTGTAACTTATTCTGGATTTTCCTGCGTTAAGTTTTACTAGGGGGATGCATAGATGATTTGCAGTTACTGATCGGGTACTATGGCTATGTATACTACTTGTGTACTTGAACTTATCCTGAATATATTGTGGCGACATACTGTGGAGAGCTTTATACATGAAAACTGCCAAGTGGAATTGCCGTCTTTCCTCTAGAGGCATGATGTTGCAAGCTTGGTGCCAGTTGTGAATATGTTCACGTCTGCCTGCTTTTGTTACAATGCGCAGTGCTTTGTTTTGTAATACTTGCAGTTTACTTTTTAGGTACTGTGGGCATGAGTCATATATTATGTCACAGTAGTCGATGTTTGGCAGTACAAGTGATTTGTATAAGAGCAGTAAACTCTCTTTTTGTAGAAATTTACTGGCTCTGCCTAAAAGTGCGAGTTTCATGCCAACTTTGTTGCAAACATGACTGATGTGCTCATGGAAGTCAAGAGTAGGGTCCAGAAAAACGCCAAGATACTTAAACAATTTTACTTTTTCTACATTTTCTTCCCCTACTTTAACTTGCACATAGGCCATGTTTTTCAATCGTTGACTGGTACCAAAAAGCATAAATTTGGTCTTACTCACATTGAGAGTCAGCTTATTTTGCTCAAACCACTGAGAAACTCTTACAAGGTCACTGTTTATGGTATTTTGTATGTCATTTGCGTTTGCAGCTGAATAAAAAAGTGCCGTATCATCAGCGTAAAGGGCAATGGTGCATCTCTCGGCAACATTGGGAAGATCGTTGACATACAAGATGAACAATAGTGGACCCAGAATGGATCCTTGTGGTACCCCACAAGTTACTCCCTCTGGGTCCGACAGTTGTCCGTTGACACATGTGACCTGAGTACGCTGGTACAAGTATGCTTCCAACCATTTCAACTCATTGGCATTCACACCATATGCTTCGAGTTTTTGTAACAGGCACCTATGGTTAACGGTGTCGAAAGCTTTTTTTAGGTCCAGAAAAACCATTCCACAGCACCTGCCCTGGTCTATTTCACCGTTTACAAGATCTAATATGTGTGCCAAGGCAGTGGCTGTGGAATGCTTCTTCCTGAATCCGGACTGATGGTCGGATATGAGATTGTTGACTGTTAAGAACTCATACAGCTGGTCGTGCACTGCACGCTCTAACATTTTCATTGTTACAGGAATAACAGAAATGGGTCTGTAATTGTTAGTGTCTGTTTTAGAACCAGCTTTATATATGGGTGTGACCTTTGCTGACTTCCATTCCTGGGGCACAACAGCCGTTTTTAATGACAAATTAAATATATGAGTCAGAAGAGGTGTTATGTTTGACTTTGATGCCTTAGGGAGGCGGGCACTCAAATTATCTAGTCCTGTAGCTTTGCCTATTGACAAGTTGGAAAGCTCATTTGAAACAAATGTTTCTGTGATGCCCTTGAATTGAAAAACAGCATTAGTCACCTTCGTAGCTTTAACTTCTACATTTGAAATCTTACTAGCGAGCTTAGTACCTATATTTGCAAAGAAATTTTTGAATTTTTGTGCTATCAGCTTTGGTTCGGTAATATCTTCACCATTTACATTTAATTTTGTAGGACCTGGAGATTTTACATTACGTACTATTTTTCTAAGAGTTTTCCATAGCTCTTTTGGGTTATTTCTGTGTTCATCTAAAGATTGTTCTATTAACTCTTTTTTCAAAGTACATGTTAAATTGTTGACCCTATTTCTTATTGACTTGAACTTGCTCCAGTAAAGACTTGATTTTCTACCGTCAGATTTGTTACTTTCGGCTATCTTCTTGTAATAGTCTCTATCATTACACAATGAGCGTAGTTCATTTGTGACCCATGGGGGTTCATTTTCACGCACTTTTATGTTTACCATTGGTGCGTGTGTATCACAAATTGGTTCAAACACATTTTTAAAATTTTTCCAAGCACTCTCTGGGTCAGTTGATGAGTATACTTTTGTCCAATCGGCATTTTGTAAATCATTTGAAAAAGAACTTTCATTAAAATTGCGGTATGTCCTGGCTCGTATAATTTGAACTCTTCCCTTTGGTCTTATTCCCTTACGTGAAAAATATACCAAATTATGGTCACTTAGTCCACAGGATATGACGCCGATTTCGAGGATCATATTTTCCCGATTTGTATAAATGTGATCGATCAGTGTTTCTGAGCTGTCAGTTATTCTTGTTGGTGATTTAATTATTTGTTTCAGCTGTTGTGATTTTTCAAAAAAGTTTACAAGTTGTTTTACTGGTTTGTTTTTTGAGAGATAGTCCAGGTTTATGTCCCCTAGTATGGCAAGTTCACCATCACTCGGTACCGCCTCGTCTATTTGATTTTGTAAAGCGTTGATACAATCTTTCGGTACTGTGTCCGGGGGACGGTACAAACCACATATATATATTGGCTTTGTCTTTGGGAGCTTCAATTTTATCCACAAGGTTTCAAGTCTGGTGTCATTTTCTATTTCCAAGTGGATAAGTTCATGTGAAAAACGGTCATTTATGTAAATGCATATGCCTCCACCTTTATTATGTTGCCTGTCCAAACGCTCCATATTGTACCCAGGTATAGTCACTTCTTCTAGCAAGTGAGTCGAATTTAGCCATGTCTCAGATAAGACCAAAACATCAACTGGCTTAGATTGAAGGGCTGTACGAATTTGATCAATTTTGGGGTACAGGCAATGTACATTTAAATGTGCTATTACGATGCCCTTAATTTGCTTTAGTATCTTAAGGCCGTAGTCGTTTTCATTGTAGTTGACCTCCTGGGTCTGGCCCTGGGGCAGGTCGTTTTCGAATGAGCTGTCAAGTAGGTCTGTAAGGAAGGAATCAGAGAAATTTGGCAGACTGCATTGTATGCAAACATGTTGTGTATTGCTTTCCCTCCAGACACGGTAATCCCTTAGACTGATATTGGCACACTTACGGTGTTGAGTTTTCTCACATTTGCTACACTTCATCGCTGCTTGATTGGTTTTAACAGTTTTCAAGCAAATTGTACAATACCGTTTGTGTTCTCTTTGTTGCATCAGGCTGATGTTCAAATTTTGTAATATTTGGGTAACCTTGACCTATTTTTTAAGATCATTAATGATTTAGCAAAGCACACTAAATATGAGACATAATAAGGCCAACTATACCAAATCTACTACAAATGTGTATCGTATGTAGAAGTTTGATATTGCATAATATGGGTGACCTTGACCTACATTCTTAAGGTCATGGAGGGATTGCATATCAGGAAATGATTTCAGTGTGATGCCCATGACATGATAAATTAAGCTGGAGCTCCAAAACTTCCACGAAATATGTTGTGTGACTTTGACCTACTTTTCAAAGTCTTCAAGCACATAGGAAAAGGACACTAAATTCAACATGTTGATAATGAATAAGGTGAAGGGTACTAAATGTGCCACAAATGTGTGTCCTGTAAAGTTGATCGAGGCGATTTTGTAATGGCAGGGTATGGCTTGGACATTACTGGCGCACAGAATTGACCTTCTAGATCAAAATTGCACTGTACATAAAGCTCTTTTTGGGTCCTCAGGACCCAATTATTATGGAGTTTATTCTTTTTCTTCAATAACTCAAAATGAGGCCCATGGGCCTTGTGCTCTACTTTGACGAATCAGATGAAAGTGAAATGAATGTAGCATAAGAAAACATTTTGAAACAACAAAGCAAGTTTATTAGAGAAGTACTGCAGTGAGATGCATCAAATCTTAAGAGTTCATTGTGATACTGCCATTGTTTAAAAATTTGTGTGGTTGGGTCTATGTGATCAAGTGTTTCTTTGTTATTTCCTGATTGCAAAATCTGCCAGTTGCTTTACATCATGTACTGACCCTTGTGAAAATAGGTCAAGGTCACTTATTTTATAAGAATTTGTGCCTTTATGTAGCACTTTTCTGGTGTAAATTTAGTAAGGCTAGTCTTATTTGTTGTCAAGATATTGAATTTGATAAAATTTGCACCTCATTGGCAGTGTTTCACATTTCAATCAGGTGGCGCCATGTCTTTTCCCTTATTTAGACTTTTATCACTCTAGTGTATCTGTGAAGTCACAAGCCTGCAAATCATAAGTTTGTAACACAAGGCCCATTTCAATCATGCCATATTTTCAACTTTATATCCTGTATGACCTTGAGAAAATAGGTCAAGGTCACTCCTATTGTACAACATTGTAGCCCTTGTTATGAAGCATATCTCCCATCAATTTCACGATGTTAGCTCAATTATTTTTCTGGCTCATATTTCCTGTAATACCATAGGTGGCACCACAAGTATCATACACCCTTAAGATTTTTAGCTCAGTAACATTGCCACTAAGTTTCATGAAGATCCATTAAAAATTAAACACACTGGAGTTTCCACAAATTTTTCATATTTTGACCTATAGCTTGTGTAATAACGTAGGTCATGACTTCATTATCAAACTCACCCTAAAGCTTCATACATATGATATGTCCTGAAAGTTATATGGGGCTACCATCAAAACTTTTAAAGTTATCGCTCTCACAACCCAAAAGTTTACAGAAAGACAGACCTAAGCGATCGTATAAGCTCTGTGACCTTAGGTCAGCACAGCTCAAAAGACATGCCCAATTTGAACAAATAGATCATGTATGGGAAGCTGTACATAAAACTATGACCTATTCTTTGTGTCACCATAACCCAATGATTGAGTAACCTTGACCTATTTTTCAGATCATTATCTAAGAAAAAGGTAATTCAACATGTTGATAAGGAATAAGGCAAATGATAGCAAATGTACCATAAACGTGTATCGAGTGGAAGTTTGACATTGCATGTAAGTTGTTTTATTTTCACATGTATAAAGTTTCACGGTTTTTGTATTTTTGACAGCTCGATGTAGTTTTAATTTCACTGCCAGGTATTTGGGACATAATTTTTATTCACACAATGTTGAACAACTATTTCACAGTGTTTTATTTTCACAGTTTGTGCCATCAGTGAAAATATGAATACAGCAAAATTAAAGCAATGTACACTAATATGGATGACCCTGATTAACTTCTGGTTGTCATAGTGGGAATGCTTTTCAGGAGATGATTTTTTGGTGATAGTCATCAGATTATATGTCAACAAAGCATAAGGCCTATGGGCCTCTTGTTAGCTTGTCTAATCTACCTTAGTTTGGGGGTATTGAGCCAGTTCAACTTCTGACGTAAGAAGGTATGAGTTCCATAGGGCACTCCTTGTGCACTGAGCTACCATTGGTGGTGTGTGTCCCGCTTTATTGTTTTTTAGCTCTGCTGACCTAAGGTTGCAGAGCTTAAGTGACTGCTCTGTCCGTCCGTGGTTAGGCCTATAACTTTTGGAAACACTAGAATCTGTATTTAATGAAGAATATTTCAAAGGTTGAGAGGACCGGTTTAAAACCACCAGTTGCCTTTTATGAGTGACTGCCTGTCTCAAGTCGGGAGTGAAATTAATTTCTTCACATTGGTATTGGAAGATGAATGGTGATGCTTTGGTAACTCTTTGGAATCTCTTTGCCGTCATTGTTGGGTTTGAAATTTATGAGTATGGTTTGAAATTTATGAATATGGGTCATGTTTTTCTACATAAGTGTTACACACTAGAGATGTCCAAAAAGCTATATGAAACTCAGTTGAAGTGTTTCCATAGATATGGAACAATATTGACAAAATACAACACTCATTCCAAGACACTAATAGATTATATTATAGATTTAGGTCGGGCTAACATAGAAGTGGTGGTAGGGCGACAGTTGGCATACCGTAAAGTTATCTTAAACCCACTTAGAGATTTTCTGTAGTCTGTCTACAGTCAGAAACAATCATTCATTGTTTTCTTCCTATTTCATCACTTGGGTGTAGAGGTGACTATAGTCAATTACCTTAAACACTCACTTCACGATCATTGTTAGTACATAAGTGTAACATTCTAGAGACGTACGTTTGTAAACTTTTGCTCGTTAGCACTATACTGTCCACAGTTTTCAAGTTAGCTCATTATAATTTTTAGGACTTCCTGGGTGTATGAAAATTTAAGTCCCTTTCAATATTGGTGGCACCACCTACAACATGCAATATAGGGCAAATGGGAAAATCTTGTAATCACTTTAGCATCTTTATTTTTTCTGAATCTCAAAAAATAAATTGGATGAACCAAATTTATAGAATATATAGATCACGTCCAATGCTAACATATTATGTAAGATCAGTGACCTTGACCTATTTTTGTAAGGTCCCCAGACCCGTTAAGTTGGAAGAGGTGATTTTGTTCTGGTAGGGCATAGTTTGGACATCAGTGGCAAGGAAAATTGAGCCACTAGATCAAAATTACACTTGAGTACATTGTGTATAAAACTCTGCTTGGTGATCTGATGTTATTGGTCAGCATGACCTAATGATTGTGTGACCTTTACCTGTTTTTAAGGTCATTAAGTGCTTAAGAAAAGGACATTTATTTCGATATCTTGATGAAGAGTAAGGCAAATGATGCCATATGTACCACAAGTGTGTATTATGTGGTAGTTTGATACCCTTTTGGCATCCTAATCGGGATGATGCAGTATGTGAAAATGCGGGTAAAAATACCAAGCTTTTGTTCCAACATGTTTCCAGGAGGGGCTGATACACTAGCAAAAACAGGACTCTGAAAAGCCAAAATTTTTGTCTCTTAGTGTCCTCCCAAACACCAGAAATTTCAGCACAATTTCTAGAAGAAACAGACTGGAAAATGGAATAAATGTGCTGGTACCTATCCATTTTTTTCTATTTATATTTTTAATGACATTGAAATATGTTTCACATGCTAAAATATGAAGTGTATGAATAAAAATGTATAAATAATAATGCATTCTAATTAGACAATTTTTTCATTTTCCATTGATTACCAAAAGTAGCTTTTATAAAGTCAGGTGGAATAACAAGCTGCTAAACATTCCAGGTTTTATGGCAATTGCAATTGAGTGTGTGGTCTCTTGTCAAACGGAACATCGAGAAATTTCGGAAAATAAACCAATTTAATTGTGTTAATTGATCAATTAATTAGTGGTTTACAATACATTTTGGAACGGTTTGGCATTAAGTCATCATCAGTTCTAAATTTACAAAGAAAATAGAAGAAAATACGTATAGGTATGTTTTGGCATCTGAAAATTAAATACGCTTTGAACCATATTGGGCAAAATACTACTGCTTCTAAATTAACAAAGAAAGTAGAAGAAAAATCCTTATGGGTACATTTTGGCTTCTGAAAGAGTTAAACACGTTTTGGACCGTGATGGGTGGACCACTATTGCATCTAAATTATCAAATAAAATAGATGAAATTATGTATAGGTACATTTTGGCTCCTGTGGAAAAATAAATAACAAGAAAATAGAGATGAAACCTTCAAAATACGTATGAGTACACATCAGTTTTTGAAAGTTAACAAATTTTAATATGCATTATTACACACTAGCCGAATGTTGGTAGAAAGGGACAGTGTTGTGACCTCCTATTTCTACATACCGCATCAACTCGTATTGGGGGTATGTTGGCAAAAATGGGTGGCGGTCCTAAGGATATCGCATAATATGGCTAGCCTTGATTAATTTTTCAAGTTTGCAGATTGAGTACATTCCAAGAATGATTTTTGGTTATGGTGGTCAGCAGAGCATCAGACCCATTGGCCTCTTGTTTCCTTTTTCCAAGATGGTGCCTTATGATGGCACTGGTAAAACAGATGCGAGAAGATAAACAATGGCAAAATGGGAAAACCACAACCATTGCTGTCACTGTTTGGAGGCTATTAGAGGGGCTAAATGCTCCAGTGCAGAATCCTGCAATGTTTGTAGAGATTAGCTGCAGGGATACTGGAGCTAGGTTCCCAGCAGGGCCATTCAAGCCTACCGTAAGTGGGACACCATTGGAACCGGAGCTCCCTGCTCCAATACTGGCATAATCAGCTCTATTCAACCAACTTAAGTGATGACTTCTGGAGGATCAGGAGTCCCAGACTTAGACCACCCATGTCTGGTTACTTTGGCTCCTGATCTGGATGAATAGGACATTATAGACAGGGATATATAGTGCTGCCGTTACCAGGTCAACAGATAACCCTAGAGGCTAATGCAGGCTGGCATTTTCATTCATGCTTTCTCTCCTCCATATCATCACATCTCAGAAGACAAGGAAGAGTCCTGCCCATGAAGCCGAATCCTACATGGACAGAGCCTGTGTGCTCCCTGCAACAACATCTGCAGCTCCATCCAATGACTGGCTCTAATTCAGCAGCAGGAGAGACGGTGAAAAAGTTGTTTCTTAATGACACAGCCTGCCGGTGTGCCAGGAAGACGAGGCATGAGGACTCCACTGGCAAGGACACAGAAGGGCTACCTGATGCTACTGTGACAGCAAACAATATAGATTTAACTAATTCCACCCTAATGATGTTTTTTACTGCTTATATCTAAATGTCGTCTGCTAATTGTATTTTACTAATTTAGGGATTATTTTTCAAAATTTTGGATGAAACTTGCATGGAAGATCATTCCAAATTATATACCCATAGGTATCCTATGCAGTCAGATGGCACCGATACACTTAAGATTAGTATATTTTAAATCTAGTAAGTGCAGGGTATGTTTTGTCTTTTACTGAGCTAGGCCCACCTGCCTTGTCAAACTCGTATTAATGTTACTGTCGCAAAGCTGGCAGGATCACTGGAGAATATAGAGGTAGTAGTATGGTCTCTGTTGCAGAGAGTCCCACAGTCACCTGGGTTTTACTGTTGCCTCTTTCCAGCTCCCGAAAAAAAAAGATTGGTGTTGGAGGCCAGTGATAGACTTCTCTAGACTCAACTCCTTTCTCCACAGGGAGAAATTCAAAATGGGCCTGTCAGCTCTATAGCATCTGAAGTTCGATGGGCAACTGGGCAACATCAGTGGACTTGAAAGATGAATATTATCATGTTCCAATAGCCAAGGCTATCTGGAAATCACTGTATTATTCAGTATACAAAGTTGTATATCAGTTTGAGGTGCTCCTGTTCAGCCTTTATCCAGCATCCATAGTGTTTACCAGAATAATTAGCATGGTATTAGATTATGTACACTGCCTGGGGTGTCAGACACAGCCCTCATACTGATTTGCCTAAATTTAGCGGTGTCAGACACAGCCCTCATACTGATTTGCCTAAATTTAGCGGTGTCAGACACAGCCCTCATACTGATTTGCCTAAATTTAGTGGTGTCAGACACAACCCTCATACTGATTTGTCTAAATTTAGTGGTGTCAGACACAGCCCTCTTACTGATTTGCCTAAATTTAGACCTACCAGTGAATTATCCAATCTCAAGCCTCATACCATTTCAAGAGTTTGTTTTTCTATGTACACTTTTCCAGACAGTACTTTCCATTTGCAAGCCATAGGAAGATTGCTCCAGCAATCTTCAGGCAATCCTGGAACAATTTTTGTCCAACACTTATCTCCCCATGGGGAACTGGCAGAATCTTACAGGTACATTAAAATCCCTGGTGCCCATGGGGAGACTTCACCAAATAGTTTGCAGAAATATTACCTACATTCATAAATTCCACCTCTACAATGAGAGCAAGGTAAAATACCATAAAAGGTGGAGATTCCAAGAATTACCAAAACATTAACATTCAGCTTTCAATACCAATGTGAAAAACAAATTTCATTCCTGACTTGAGACAGGCAGTCACCCATACAAGGTAACTGGTGGTTTTAAACTGGTCCCCCTCCCCCAACCTTTGAAATATTCTTCATTAAATACAAACATTAGATTTTTCGAAAAGCATAAAGGCCTTATCACTTCAAACCCAAAATTTATAACTTGTGCCAAAGATAGAGAGAGACATGGTAGGCCTGCCCCTTTTTAGTGTTCCTTACTTGTCAGTCTGCTGAGCTGAAGGTCAGATCAGCAAGCTTTTTTTATCTTCATGGGACAGAATCTCTTGACAACAACCCCTGGCAATCTCTAGTAAAGTCCATTAGTCACTGTTGTGATGGCACACCAGGGACAATGTTATGCACAGGCAGTCACTAATCCCTTTCATTCCACCTGGACCCCAGATCTAGGAGATAAAGGCCTAAACCCTGATCGAGCCAGCCTGGCTATGAGGCAACACCCAGTTTGGTCTTCCATATCTGGCCCTATCCAGGACCCAGTCAATCCATTTTCTTGTCCTGCCTTGATCAATTCACACCCAGCTCTTTGTCTGGCTCTTGATCTAGTTTAGCAACTGAGCCATAAAGATAATAAGTTATGCAAGCTGAAACAATTTTACACTCAGTCCTGGCTACCGGTCTGAGCGTGGAAGTGTCTGATCAATACTCTCAAGTCACTGGATTCTCAGGTCCTGATGGACAGGTTACACTACTTGCCATTCCAGCTTAGTCTCCATAATCATGGGATTGTGTCACTTCACCAGCCACTACTGATATTATCATAGTCCTGTCCTTCCACCTGAGCCTCCAACATCTCCATGAAAATGTTAAATTACTTTGGGAAAAGCACTTCCTCTTTAACCCACTTCTGCTCCCCCCCCCCCCCCCGTGATTACCCCATGTGAGCTTACAGAAGGCTAAAGAACCTAAAAGAATTTCTGATCAAAGCAGCACTCACCCTCACAAAACCCCAAGCCACCCCTATTGTAACTCCAGAAACATTAAACCTACCCCCAGGAGTTCCCTCCTCTAAGAAGTACCCCAGTGCCATACCTGCAAATATATGCAGACAGGTGACACATTCCAGGGCTGCCATTCTTCAAAGATCTTTGGTGTCAAAAAGCACCTTTCCTGTAGGTCCTCTCATGCCATTTGCCTTATCAGTTCTGTCAAATGCTAAATACAATATGTAGGCCAGACAACACAACCCCTAGCCAATAGGCTGTCCCTGCTCCTTTCTACCATCTGTAACAAACACCAGACATCAATCAGGCAGCACTTAATCTTCCTGGACACAGCATCACAGAGGACTTTAGAATCGTCCCAATAGAACAGGTTATTCAGACATCGCACAACAAGTCCAAAGACAATAACATTCTCAAAATTGGGGAAAGTTCCTGGACCAGGACTCTAGGTACCCTTACCCCTAAAGGACTGAAACAAATCGCCTACGATAGCACCCAATGTACAGACCCCAATCCCCCAACCTCAGGGTTTCACGGCTCTGGTAATGCATGCATATTTAGTTTTCCACAATGGGGAAACCTATGTATACATGCAGAACATACATTCTATACATGATCTTGGGGCCCTCATGTGGTGGCCACTACAATTTTATCATAGGTTGACAATTGATGCAGCCCTTTAGGGTGCAAAACACCCTTCCAGTTGATGTGCCCCAAGTAAAGGGGGACCAGTGTATATCTGGACTCTCACATAGCATATGAAGCTAGCTTCAGTCAGTACTCTAGGTACCCTTACCCCTAAAGGACTGAACCAAATCGCCTACGATAGCACCCAATGTACAGACCCCAAGGCCAATTAAACCAATGTCCTTGTTTACTCTCACATGGTTTATTGGGAAAAGAGCTAAGCCCCATATTAACCCCTCTTGCAGAGAGAATGGAACAGAAAAACGGGACTGAAGAGAATGCACATGTGCTGCCAGATCAGCCAGGCGCTGAATGTGCCTGACCAACATGCAGCAAAACAAAGAAGACATTCACAATGTACAAAGACAGATAGAGGAGCATCCTACAGAGCAAGTGTATGTCCATATCTAACGTGTTGCCTGCAAGGGTATCTCGAAATAAACCAAAGAGAATTCACCATATCAACTAAGACATGTTTGTGTGAATCGATTGGAAAGAATAATATAATCTTGTACTGCAGCAAAAATACATTCTAGATGTTTTCTAAAAGACAGCAGTCAGTTAAGCCATAAAGTATAGTTTTCAAAAAGGTGCTTATATCGAAACATTCGAATGGAGGTTGCAGCGTGCAACAACATACAGCACACAAACAAAACAGTGGTGCCATGTATCCTTACATGATGCTTGCAGCTTGGGCTCGTTTTACTACCAATTTTCAAAAAGATGGGAGTCTAGAAGACTGCTGTCTAGGCGCTTACGGCTGTGAAGGATGGTTAGTTACAGATTAGATGAATATCAGGTGGCAGCTCATTCCAAAGACTTACGGGAAGAAGAAGTTTGGAAATAAATCTGTTCGGGCTCTGAAACAGGACAAATCAAATACCTGTCGAGTGTTATAAATTGGAGTTGCTGGGTTAAATATATTTGAAATTATAGATTGCGAGTAATTTGGAACAAATTTGTACATTAACGTTAACTTTATATATTTGCTACATTTTCCTGTCCGAATTATTCGTATAATTTAACCTTTGCTGTGGTGGGTATTGCTCTGATAACTATTCGGGCAGCATCCAGCTAAAGCCCTTTAGGTTAATGAGCATCTGTCATTGAGCAGCCATCTCAGACGCTACTTCTATATTATAAAACTGGTCTGATAAAAGAAAACATAGATAGCGTCTTGAAATTGACGATGAAGGCGATATAGTAAACCTTTCAAAATATTGAATAGCTTCCATGTTTCAATAATTATATCCCTGATATGATCAGTCCTAGTCAATTCTGAACGAATAGTAGCCACAAGGAGCTTTATGGATACTAACTTCAATGTATTTTCCTGAAATATAAGTGGTGGATGTACAGGTGGAATGGTCTTGTGTGAAAAAGGCATGCTAACTGTTTCCATTTTCTTCTAGAACAATAGAATCCCCCATATTGTCTTGACTTATGATGGTCACAACACATGTTGTACAAAGTAGAAGATTGATTTAACGAACAAAATCTGGTTCAAGTGAGGGACTGAACTCTAGATTGTATATGTGTGTGTATATATATATATATATATATATATATATATATATATATATATATATATATATATATATATACATATATACATATATATATATACACACACACACACACACATATATATATATATATATATATATATATATATATATATATATATATATATATATATATATATATATATATATATATATATATTCGAAAAATCTTCCTGACTGTGAATTTGCCATGTTTTCACGCATAAAGTTTGTCATTGAATGACTCGTGGCCAAAATATTGCGTTGCCACATAGATTTGATCTTAGTTGAAGTCGGCAAAGTGCTTGCCTGATCGCTGATGCACATGACCACATATCCTGTCACCAGACAGGTTTAAGTCTGTGAAGTGCCATGCTACACCAGTGACGTGAAAGACAAAAAAAATCATTATTTTCCAGTTTTCGGTAAAAAAAGGAAGTTCCCTTGCAACTTCAAAGGGAAAACTCAAAGTTCAATGCATTGGTCTAAATATCTGCCAATTTAAACTCTCTCTCTCTCTCTCTCTCGTCTCTCTCTCTCTCTCTCTCTCTCTCTCTCTCTCTCTCTCTCTCTCTCATCTCTCTCTCTCCTCCTCTCTCTCTCTCTCTCTCTCTCTCTCTCTCTCTCTCTCTCTCTCCTCTCTCTCTCTCCTCTCTCTCCTCTCTCTCTCTCTCAGTGTGTTGTTTGGTATGAAAATATGCATAATGTTCCTTCTGGGAGAAAAAATCAATTACCATGGTCCATATTCTATAGCTTACTCCAATTCATGATAATTTTTCCTTTTTATTAAGGGATTTAAATTGAAACTTCAGGTTGAGACAGTCCATGAAGAGCTTTCAGTGAGGTACCATGAAAAAGTCCGGGTTTTTTGCATTACTTTGTGAGTTATGCTGCATTGCTGTAAAAAAAAGCAAAAAAATCCCTGGGTGTGGCGAGAGCCAGTGGAACGTGGCGTACCAGGTAAAAGAACAACAAATGATCACAGCAGTGGCAACTTTGAGTAGGAGTTTAAAAGCTTTTCAGAAAAAAATAATGTGAAGATATCATAGTACACATGGATAACCATGCACAGGAATCGATGGCAATATGACTGAAGACCCTAGTAATCCATGGAGACGTTAAAAAATCCAGCACAATTTCTAAATTGTTATTTGATTACTTCATAGGCAGTCTCTGTGTTCGTAATCGTGATTAATTATTGCAATAAAAGCAGCTGTGCAATTGTTAATGCATCAGTGGTCACTCAAACTCAAAGCGTGGAGCTATTAACGGTCCATGTTCAAAGGAAGGAGAGCCTTCAATCCCAATGGTGCTGGAGTCCCTTGCCGTGTCAGAACAAAGCTGAATCATAGATCGTCGAGGCCTCGACGATCTATGGCTGAATGTAGCAAACCTGAGTAAACAGCATGTGATAATAACTGAATAAGTTAAGTAATGACCACCAAAATACTGAGTACAGTGAATGCACTAGATACTTTCATACTCTGAAACCATGGAGGTATTATACAGATAGATCTGTAATAATACCTCCATGCTGAAACCAAGCGGAGATTCAGTGTATTTTCAGTTTTTCTGTTTGGCTCGTTTGCACATCAGTTTGATCTCCATGAGCCGGTTAACATTGAACAGTTCGGTGTCGGACAATCGCGACATTCAAAGTTTCTTTGTGCAGCTTCCAGTGACTTTTACGCGAAATGAATCCATTTTGAACGTGATGGCATCAGCATTTTTCACTTCTGGTGACGAAAATGTACAAAAAAAGTGAATAGATGCTTATTTTTGTCCCCATAGTGCTCCTTCAATTTGTGCAAGTACAAAATTTTCCGGGTAACGTTTGCTCCTGGAACCACCCACCCCGGCACAGCTTTTTGGCCGCTTTCCATTCATTATGTTTGGGTGCGAACCAAGACATTCTCTCTCTCTCTCTCTCTCTCTCTCTCTCTCTCTCTCTCTCTCTCTCTCTCTCTCTCTCTCTCTCTCTCTCTCTCTCTCTCCCCCCCCCCCGGCGAAATTTGTCCGAACACTATCATTCCAAAAACCACCAAACTTGCCATGGTGACTGACCTACTAGTGAAATTATGCGCATCTTTTGGAATAGTCATGATGTTTAAAATCATCCACATTAGAGGCAATTAAAATTCTAAATGCACGTTATCTGCCAAACTATTGCAGATATGCACCAAGTTTCAATGTGCATGTAAAGGTTTGTGACACCTGCCGATAGAATGGACAGTGAATGAAAATTGTAGAATTTAAATTATGGTAATTGGGGGCATTGAAAAATTTAAAAGTTGAATATCTCAAAAAATATAACAGATAGAGAAGCCGTTCCAACTTCAATTTATAGGTATGTGGCAAAGCTGCATCCAGTGAACGATGAAAAAAAGTTGTAGGATTTTAATTTATGCAAAGTAGATGAACATGCAAAATTTAAATCTTGAATAGCTTCAAAACTATCATAGATAGAGGTGCCGTTCCAACTTCAATTTCTGGGTTTATGTCACAGCCCCATCCAATGAACCATTATCCTAAATTTTTAAATTTTAACTTATGCAAATTAGTTATATACATAGAATCCAAATCTTGAATAAATTGAAAACTATTATAGATAGAAGTGTCATTCCAACTTCAGTTTATAAGTGTGTGACATAGTTGCATCTAATGAACCATGAACCAAAGTTGAACAATTTTAATTTATGCAAGTAAGGTGAATACAAAAAATTAAATCTTGACTAACTTCAAAACTATTATACATGGCGGTGCAATTCCAATTTCAATTTGTAGGTTTGTGTCATAACCGCATCCACTGAATCATGACCTAAAGTTGTATTATTTTAATTTATGCACGTTAGGTGAATACACAAAATTTAGATATTGAATAGCTTCAAAACTATTACAGGTAGAGGTACCATTCCACTTCAATTTATAGGTATGTGGCAAAGCCGCATCCAATGAACCATGAACCAAAGTTGTAGGGTTTTAATTTTTGCAAATAAACCAAATACACAAAATCTAAATCTTGAGTAACTTCAAAACTATTATACATTGGGTACCATTCCAAGTTCAATTTGTAGGTTTGTGACATAACCGCATCCAATGACCCATGAACCAAAGTTGTAGGCTTTTAATTTATGCAAATTAGGTAACTATACAAAATTAAAATCTTTGAATAGCTTCAAAACTATCACAGGTAGTGATGTCATTCAAACTTTAGTTTAGGAGCTAGTGATGTGGCCACATCCAATGAACCAAAAACCAAAGTTGTAATATTTTAATTTATACAAATTGGGCTAATACACAAAATTTAGAATATCTTAAACAATGAACAATCCAAAGTCACTGAGTGTTCCATTTCAAACTGTACTCATTTGGAACGGACCCAGAAAGATTTGCTGCGAAGCAAATTATTTTCTAGTTATGGTTTTATCGACATCAGAGTTAACAATGGAATTTAATTATTTCGTCTATTCTTTTCACAATTTTCTGAATGGAGGGTCTAAATTTTGGATCTTCATTTGTGCAAGCACGAGCTAGTTTCCTCAAATGTTTGACATTGCAGCTCCTTGCTGCGTGACCAAGAACTACTCCTAGTGAGTATATATCGGCCTCCGTACTGAAGAGCCCCCCTTCTATCAATTCAGGAGCAATGTAAGAGTACGTTCGTTTCCAAGAGTCCCACCACTCTCTTGGTACTTGATAACTGTAAGACTGGTTCACTAAAGCAGCTTGTCCCATGTCTACAAGATACGGAGTCAATCTCCCTGGTTTTCCTTTCAATAAGATATTATCCACTTGCACGTCCCCGTGAAGAATTCCCCTTTCATGTAGACTACTAATTCCTCGTGCAATTTTTAAACACAAGTTTAAACATTCGGATTTTTCATGGCTCATTTGGTTCAGTAATTGTCGGAAATTCTGAGTCTTTCCAGTTTTTTTATTTCCTATAAATTCCATGACGTAAATATTGTTTTCCTGTGGCAGCATATCCACAATACCCAGCATTCTTGGAGTAAAACCCGTGTCGCTAAGAAGCCACGTCATGCGTGCTTCATGATAAAAATCCGAAGCATCCATATTTTCGTGCATTTGTTTCACAGCACATAGTTTTGACTGAGAAGTCAGATTGGCCAAGTAAATTGTTCCAGCATTTCCACTGCCCAAAGAAACAAGGTTTCCACCTGAATCGTGAAAGAACGTCAGCTCTGTTGGCTTTAACATAGGATAATTGATGCCAGAATGAGGAGTCTTTTTCGGTTTTTTTACATGACAGGTACAAATTTTTTCACGAAGATGAAACAAACGGTACCGGTCCTTCATGCTACATTGTCTTTGTTTCCTCTGTGATCCCTTGGTGGGCTCATGTGTCAAAGTACAAAAAACAAAAAAGTGTGTTAAAATATAATGCATCCACACCATTTTCGGGTCGCAATGTATTTCTAGACGACCGTACTAGAATCCGCATATACGTGTGTCTCCATTTGTTTGTCTGTTATTTCTGAGTGCCAACAGGAACCTATATATGTCCCTGACAATATAACCAGGTCACATTTACTTCTCCAGGTTCTCCTAAAGCTTGTTCAACCTGATCGAGGTAAAAGATACATCATTTTGTGGTATTTGAACCATGGAGCCAGGAAGAGATGCTTGAACTGTGCAATGTTTGGGACATGGTGGTCAACGCATTGAGGTGTAAAGACGTCTGTTAAATTTGAAGCAGCCTTCAGCACATCTCCAAGCTTCATTTGTGTCGAGGGACTCTCAAGACACGCAGCCTATGTCAGCATCCAGTACATCAGTAAATCAAATCATACCACTTCAAAGAAAAATACCTTCAGACTTGCCAAATCACAATACCATTGGACAAGCCAGCTTCGATACACGCAGAGTCCATTTTTTTTTTTTTTTTTATAGAATTGAGCTAACATGCCAAATTGACATGCCAAACAGCCTAAGACACATTTTTCGCCCAGTCGCTTCCACTTAACACGTTAATCGACTTGTTGTCGGTAACCAAGGTGACAACTTTCATGTAATAGAATACATTATATTTGTGAATCGATATTTTTCAGACGCGTTGACTTGCAATTAATAGATTGCTCTGATCAATATACATGTGGTGCTAAACTGTGTAATCGTTGGTGAATGGCCGCGCCAGATATTTCTGATAGCAACATGCCTTAGTCTGCCTGGTTGTTGCATTATAAGAGCGGCACACATTTTACCATTCACTAGTGCATATCTTCAGGTCCTGCTGGTGTTTTCACATATACTATGTATTTTTAGAAGGTGCCACGACATACATACATACATACATACACACACACACACATACATACATACATACATACATACATACATACATACATACATACACACATTTAAAGCAAATCAATATACTTTTGTTTAAATCCTCGTGTTCTTTTTAAATCAACGGACGTATTTATATGGATGCATGGTGCATTCAGACAAAACAAAGTGGACCTTAAACTGAATATCTATCTGGACAAGGTACATATTTAAGTTGTACATTTGATTGAGCGAGAGGGTATCTTAAGATTTAAAAGAAAAAATTACAAATATGTAAAAGTCGTAGCGTGTTGATTCAAATACATATAGGAATAAAGAGTTTTATTGTACACTTGACCCGTATCATAGCGGTGCAGGACATAGAAAATAGAAAACAGATAAATACACAGCCTGTCAGATAAATAGCATATATGTATGTATGTATGTATGTATGTATGTATGTATGTATGTATGTGTGTGTGTATGTATGTATGTATGTATGCATGCATGTATGTTACACATAATTTCGCATCAGCATGGTGCAACCAAGCCGCTTTTCCGTGAGGCAAATGATTTGCGTACAAAATGGAGAAATGTCTGACTACTAGGACATATGTCGCCTGTCATAAGAAATTTTTAGTTGTCAGTGGTGAATATGTTCAAATTTCACGTTTATTTATTTTTTTAATCTACTGTATTTACCACATGTTATTAGATGAAATATTGGATGTCTGTAATTTAGGAACCACACACGGGGAACTAATTCCCCGTTCTATTTATAAATTATATACACTGGTTCTTGATTTTGTGAAAGAATAGCGTCTTTCCCTGCACAAATTCAGGTGTCAATATTTCTCTCTAAGTCTATGTTGAAACTAACTTTGCATTTACAGTATGTCCTTGACTTTTTTTCTTAATTGTTCTTTTTTGACTTTTCATTCATAGGAAAAATACATGTAGAGCACACAATCATACATATGTCAGATATTAATCAAAGAAGTTGTCAAAGCAACTGCAGTACTATTCCAATGAATTTTTAATCTGTGTGCATCTATTTTCAAAAATATTCTGTTTACTTTGTGAACATAATGTGTACTGTTCAACTGTTATGTTTACCTTGTGAACATAATATGTAATGTTTAACTGTTATGTTTACCTTGTAAACAAAATGTGTACTGTTCAACTGTTATGTTTACCTTGTGAACATAATGTGTACTGTTCAACTGTTATGTTTACCTTGTGAACATAATATGTTCTGTTCAACTGTTCCTCTAAGTCTGAGGAACTTCAGAAAACCTTAAAAGTTTACAGTATGTTTATTGCACAAAGCTTTATGAATAAAAAAAACTTTACTTGAAGAATACAGTTGTTCAAAATATACCTGTTTGGGGTTGAAAAAGCACCTAAAATGACCATTTCAGCTGAAAGTACCAGATCATTAACGACACTGTATGACAATCATTCCATCAACCTTGAAATTGAGACCAAAACAACTGTATTCTGTCACATTTCCAAAACAGGTGAATAATTGTGTCCTTGCTGGCACAGTGACCACAAGACTCGCTTTGAACTAAATTCATGTTAAACGACCTTGAATTGTGTGGTACAAATCTGTGAAGAATAAAAAAATGAAATGCTTGCAGTTTACTTTCTTGTGTACATTTATATGGTAAAATGAATATTTTAGACCAACTGTCTACTTCTTTGTTGAATGAATTTTGCCACCGACTTGGATCTGCAGGTAAATTAAGGGTTTGGAGATTCATTATACACCAACAAATTTCTGTACAACTTATGTCACAAATAAACCTTTTTTTACCTTTAATTTTTAATGCAGACTGAACCGGAGAACCAAAAGCCCCAATTCTTGATCTGACTAAAGTGACCTTCCAGTGACCTAGAACTGCAAGGCGAAGTAAAAGATATTCTAAGACATTTGTTCTCACATTATACATTCTTTTTAAATCTTCTTCATGTAACAAGTTGCCTTGATGGTCTAAAATATCTCCAATAAATTTAATTCCAGCATTATACCAATGTTTATAGAACACCACTTTTTTATCTACAGGAATTCACTACGTATTTCATGTGCAGAAACTGATTCAAATAGTCCCAAAAAACTTCCATGCTTCTATTATGTCTTTATAAAATTTTGGCAGTGAATATCAATGAAACATCGACGAAGAAAAATATTTTTAGGACTTATTTCTGGTATAAATTCTTGGAAAATCGCCTTCCATTTAGCTTCACCACAATAAAATAAACGCTTCACCCAATTTATTCTTAGAACTAATATTTGTGTCCTTGACTTGTTACAATGTCTGTCTATTCCTGTATGTACTTCTAAGTTCGGTGCAATCTTTCTGATAATATCTGCACACGTCATCCGTTACCATCAATATTTCATAGAAACAGACATTTCAAAGTCCTCTGACATAATTTTTGGATGTAACAACACCAACATGAGTTGCTGGACTGTGCTCATTAACAATTTTCTCTTAAACGATGTACTATAAGACTGTTTGGACTACGATTATGTATATTGGGCGAGTATTTAACACTATTGCCAGGTTCGTATGTACGTCAGGAGTGGAGTTTTTTCCTACAGCAGTGGGGGATTTCCTGTGCACCCCTAAGAAAAATCTACAGAATTTGAAGTGTATTTACTCTATAGGAACATTCTCATATTTATTCCTCAAGCTATTATCATTAATACCTTGCATTAATAGATTTTACATAAATTAATCATTCCTGAAATGGGATGGCAGTACTTGTATACCAAAAGATTGCACCAAAAATTTATTTTCTCACTCGTCTGCGGCACACGCCCCCGCTGAATTTCTAAGCTGTTATACATAAAAATATTATCCAACCGCATTTTGATTACTGTGATAATGTATGTGGACAAATGCTCTTAACATACCCCCAAACCGGTTTTGAATAATTTTCTTCATTTTGAGATTTTTATGTATTTTGACAGACATATGTTGTCTGTAACATGTCCAAGTTTACAATTTCTGGCCCCAATATAATAAGAAATGAGCAAAATGCTTTGAAAGTAGTCAATAAATCTTGGTTACATACAAGAGGTATCTGCACCAAAATGACCGTTCCAGATGGATATTTCCCTAAACCCAATTACAGGATTTCAATCAAACGAAAACTAGTTTCCTCAATGAACCAAACAGGTCTAAATCGTATCAGTTTTTTTCTTTTTAAGAAATAATCAGTTCTTTTTTTAAATGCTTATCATTAATGAAGACTCTCCCAAACTTTATCATTTTCTACAGTTGTTCCCTTGCATGCTCCAATAAGCTTGAACAGGTGCAGTTAGCGGCCGCACGTGTCGTGACCGGTGGCACTCAAACCACAAGTAACAGATTACTTTATAAGGAAACACAATGGGAACCGTCGAAAGACAGAAGAGAGAAACACAAATTGATACACTTTTACAAGATCGTAAATGGTTTCGCCCCACATTACCTACAGGATAGGATTCCAGAATCCATTGCCACCGGTCACAACACAAGACACAGTAACGAAACACCTCTAATATTTTGTAGGTCCGAACAGCGCAACAAATCCTTTTTCCCTGCTACCATACGCAACTGGCGTAACCTGGATCAGGAGATTAAAACTTCTGAAACAATTCAAGCATTCAAAAATAAACTGAATGGGAACATAATACGTGTCCCCCCGTACTTTTATGGTAAAAATAGATTCGGCCAAGTCCACCATACGAGGATGCGCTTGAACTGCAGCCCTCTTAATGATTTGCTGTTCCAATACGGTTACATCGACACCCAAAGATGTGCTTGTGGAGCCCCAGTGGAAAGCATTTTCCATTTTTTGACAGAATGTTCTCTTTTCAATGAACCCCGCACGGAATTACTAGGACCTTTCCAGCCAGAAATTACTGCTAAAAGGGACATTTTGCTGTATGGTGATACAAACAAGTCCATTGATTGGAACACTAAGTTATTTGACAGTGTAGAAAGGTACATTATAAAAACAAAGAGATTTAGTAGAGATTAAGTGATTGTCCTCGCCATTTTTTCTTTTTTCTCTTTTTTTTTTTTTTTTTCTTTTCTTGTTTTCTACATTTGTACTTCCTGCTTAATTATGCTTCGGTTTCATCAAGTGACGCTGTGTAGTTATGGAGAAGGATTTATAAAAGCTTTACAGCTTGTTTCCTAATCCATGTTTCTTTGAAATAAAATATGTTTAAACCATTTTCTACAAACGATATTTTCCCATTTCGAATCACCTTTGAAAAGTCTTATTTGGGGATGGCTTTTGAGGCTAGTCCCCAGGCCATGGGTGTCCGCCTCTGTCAGTTGTCATATTGACCGACCATGTTGTAATATCTTACAGTAGTGAAGTGTGGGGTCCTACCCTTCTGAATGGATTAAATGCTTATAACTTAATGTTATTTTGTAGCAAACTAACTGTGGTAAATATTTATGTCAAATTTTGTAAGTATGTACTTGCATGGGGTCCATCGAAAATCCACTAATGCAGCTGTGACAGCTGAATTCGGAAGTTACCCGGTTTTGATCGAAATAGCATGCAAGGCTGTAAAATCTTGGACACACCTTCAAAATTATGATCAGAATCTGTTAGTTTACAAATGTTTATTACACAACCATGCTTAATTCTACAGCGGGAAAGATTGCTGGGTCAAATTTATTAATAATATTCTTCAGCGTTCTGACATGCAAGAAGCATGGCACAACTTGGGGAGGGGGGAGAGTTGTAAATATGTGTAGTACAGTTACTAAATTAAGAAATCGTGAAGAGCGCATGTTCTAATCTCTGGCTTAATATATTAATAGTTTTTGCAGCGATTATCAGCATATGCTCTGCATGGACTGTTTGTTTAAAGAGAACTTTACTATAGAACCATATTTACAAAATGATTTCCCCGTCAAGAAGAGAAATAATGTCAGGAAGCTCACAATTAGTGTGCATACTTTAGCTGTGGAAACTGGTCATTGTACTAAACCTAAAACGCTAGTTGATGAGAGGAAGTGTTCATTGTGCTGCACTGGTCAAGTGGAAGATGAAAAAATGTTACATGTGTTTTGAATTGTACATTTTTTACTAATTTAAGAGACGATTTTTTTCTTAGAAACTTGGTATTGTAAATGATAATTTTACAAATTTCACAGAGCTCGAAAAATTTATTCACATAGTGAATATAGATAGTACCTTTGAGACGTGCAGATGTTAAATTA